>CM019717.1:61600777-61890777 GCA_009760885.1 Achatina immaculata | reverse complement strand
AGCGCAATGCAAGCTCAACTCTCCCCCCCCCCAAAAAAAAAAAAATTGGGCCTGTATAAAAGACCGACAGAGTGCGGTGCACTCCAGTGTACCTCGCTCTGAGGCAAATTTTGTTCCTTTTCTTTAGCCACTTTTGATAAATGCAGTTGTCAAGTGCAAATTTTCCTTATCTGCGCCCACCGGCAAGGACTTTCAAGAAGGAGCAGGTCACTGGTAAGTCCAAATGAACTAAAAATAGATAATCACATGACCAGCTAGGAACGCTGAGTAAGTATAATTTTTCCAGAACTGAACACCTTTAGCCTCCAGGTTTAACCGGACGTTTTTGGTTTCGGACCCGCCGACTGGGTAGACGTTCGTCAAGACTGACCTTTGCCACAGAACGTGGCCCGATTTAAATCTGCAGATATGAAGCTACTATCGCTATGGTACCAAAGTGTTATGTGACGCATCCTTCCCAGAAAGTTGTCACTCCTACTGCCTCCCTGAATGTAATGCAGTCTTGAGCAAGATGACCAACATCTCGCACATTCAGACTTTCTGCCTCCTTGAATGTAATGCAGTCTTGAGCAAGACGACCAACATTTCGCACGTTCAGACTTTCTGCCTCCTTGAATGTAATGCAGTCTTGAGCAAGACGACCAACATCTCGCACATTCAGACTTTCTGTGATGTCCTGAGTCCTCCTGCGGCGAGCTCGCCCATTTTCCCTTTTGTTTGGCATTGTGCCTTCTGCTGCAAGCCTCTCCAAATCAGTATGTCTCTTGATGTGGCCGAAGTATGTCATCTTGGTGTTTCCTAGGACTTCTAATCCCAGCAATATCTCTTTATTTGATTTTGTTTCTATCCGTGACATTCTGAGTGCTCTTCTCTAATACAGTGTCATCGATAATTATATATCAAATCTCGGTCAAAACAAAGTGTCTTGTGAAGTTGCCCTGATCCAGGAAAGTTTCCACAAAGGATAAAGTATGGCATGGAGAAACAACCGTAGGCAGAGAGTGCGAACTGCATCGAAGTGAAAGCTACATAATGATGGTTTCCACGTAGACAGTTTCAATGACTGAACTTTTTATTCTGGGCCAAGGCTGGGGTCACTTCACACGATGCCCATTCGACCTTATCTAAGTACGGAAAGTCTTAATGTCAAGGAAACAAAAAGTTTAGTTTCGTTGTAGGAATGGAAAATTCCAGGGGGTGCTTAGTATATAAGGCCAAACAGACTAAGAAGTATTCAGTCATTGGCCGGATGATGACATGAAAGGGCGCGGTTCAGCGTGGAAATGAGTTGATCTTGGATGAAAGAATTTTGTTGCTCGTGGACTATGTTTAACCACTTGTGTAAGTAGAAACTTGTAATTTGTTTGTGAGCAAGAGAATGACACATTGACTCAAGTGAGTAGACGTTTGCAGTGTTTGTATGTGTTGTAGTTTGTAATTGTTAAAGGTGTTTGTATGTGTTGTAGTTTGCAATTGTTAACACAAGATTGATTATATGTTATTTTTTTAAATTATATATGCAATTTGCAGCCTAGTGAGGCTAGAGTACACCAAGTACAGATAAATAAAGAAGACGTGAAGACGAGATAAAAGAGTAAATGTGGTATAATTCAATAAGTAGAAGGGCACGTAAAAATCTAGAGAATATGTACAATAATATAATTACATAGAAGAAGACATAAACTCGAGAAAATATATATAGATGTACAAATAATGTAGAAGAAGACATAAAGTAGACAGATTAGTTACAGATGTACAAAATAGATAAGTGTACAATTACAGGGATGTATGTGATTATGCTTATGTGAATATGTACATTAATGTGAACCTAGTGCGTTTACTACAGATCTCTTAATGTGATATATATATATATATATATATATATATATATATATATATATATATATATAATTCTCGGACATAACAAAGGAACACAGAAACTAATGTCACAAAAAGAAAGGAAAACCGGCTATACAAAAGAGGGTGTGAGACATAAAATAAACATATATTCCTGAATATGACTTGGGAAAACCGGCTATACAAAAGAGGGTGTGGAAGTAGTACACTGAGTACAGCCTCATTAATAGGAGGCATAAATATATTTATTGAAATAAATGTCTTTATTGGAGTATTGAGTGAGAACCAGATAAAGAAAAGTGTGTACCAGAGTAGTTGGAGGCGCCACGTTTAACATGTGGAAATGGTTCTGTATTCTGGATTCTTTGTTACGTTGCTATGTATGTTGTTGACGTGATGAACTTTTAACCATGTTCTTTGTATGCTCGTCATATTGTGACTTCTTGAATCATTGAGTTGATTGCTTGTGTTAAGATTATTGCATATTTAAGATGATTGCACTTGCGTGTGTAAACCGCCTAGAGGAGTTGCTTATTTACTAAGGAGAGGATGAGAGGGGGGACTGGGGTGAAGGGACACGAGAAGCCTGGGTTGACTGGGAAAATGGGATGAGGAGATGGAGTATAGAGGAGAAGTATTAATCATGGAAGGTCAAAGAAAGAGACAGCTTTAGAAGAATCATCATCATCATCATCATGTGCCGTGCCGACTGGCGTTGGCTATTATGCTTCTCCAGAGTACGCGATCCTTCATGCAGGCCATCAGCTCAGTTGGTGATCTCCTCTCACACCATCCTGTCAGACTGTCCAGTATCATTTCTCTTGGTCTTCCTCTTGATCTTCTTCCTTCTATTTTTCCTGTTGTTATAATATTTTCAATGCCCCCTCTTCTCATTGCATGTCCTAGAAGAATACGTATTAATTATATATGTTTTATCGTACTAACGTACATTAAGATAAAACCAACAGGAGAAAAGAATAAAGAATGGGTATAGTACTGACGTACATTAAGATAAATCCAGAAGCCCCTACTGGGCAGATTAAAGAGAGTGAAAGACAAGAAGAGAAATTGAGTAATAAAAATATAATAAAATAACTCCAAATCCTTCCACATATATATATATATATATATATATATATGAATCAGGTCGTGTGAGTATATACTTCAATTTTGACATGTGTGGGGACACTCCAGTAGAGAGTTTTGAATATCTTGGATCACTACTAACTAATAATGGAGATATAATGAGGGAAATTAAAAGAAGGACGTCTATCGCTCTTCAGAAAGTAAAACAACTAAAGAATCTGTGGAGAGGAACAGATAGAACTACAAAAACAAGATTTTTACGGGCATGCATCTTTCCCATAGCAACATATACCTGTGAGACCTGGACACTTAATAAAATAGCTGAGAAACACATAAATGCCTTTGAATGTAAATGCTGCTTCAAATATTATGGAAACAAAAAAGAACAAATATATCCATACTAAAAGAACTTAATATTGGAGAAGTCTGTCTAGTAAAGATGATTAAACAAGGAAAACTTAAATATTTTGGACACATTAAACGTCATGATAATCTAGAGAAAACCGTCTTGGAAGGGTACATAATGAGAAAAAGAAAGAGAGGAGGACCAAGACGAAGGTGGCTGCAAGACATCGTTGATGATCGACAAATGGATGCATCAGCAGCAGGGCATCTTGCTCACAACCGAGAGGCCTACAGGAGAGCTGTTAGGGAGGCAAAGTTCCGCAAGGGACATGCAAGTGAATGAATGAATGGGGACACTCCTGACAGACTGGGACAAACTAATATGGAAGAAGGAACAGGAAGAAGCGTGGGAGAAACACTGGAGGAATAGAAAGAACCCTTAACTGACAATAAGCAAAGAACGAAGTGATAAGCAAGACAGTCATTAAACGACACAGCTGTCATGACAAAATATCAGCGTTTATGTCTTTATAGACTGGGACAAAACATCGTATGCTTTCGATCCACATTCCATTCACATAACCGTAGAAGCTAATTCGTTATTTACTAACTTACTATCCGCTCATATATATACATTTGTTCTTTTTTCTTATTCAAATCTGAGTTCGACCAATTGAGTTTTGAATGCCACTATTTTTTTTTTCAATTCGCGTGTGTGGTTGAAAACTCGTTTTTGACTCGTACTGAACACTTTACGAGCTTTACGTTGTTCACTCGAGTGTCACAGTAAAAAAAAAAAGTTCAGCAAGGAGAGTTGTGCTACGATTTCAAAATTATTTTATAATATGGATTGATTCCTTCATCTCAGTTTTTTGTTTTCCCTAACCGTAGCTTGGGGCTATTATTCTAGCATATTCTCGTAGGATTACATGCTGGCAGTTTTTTCCGGCTGTTCTTCCTGTAGCACTATTGGGCAGGGGTGGGGGAGCAATCGCTTGAACCATTTGCTGCAGGATAATTGTCTGCCGTAGTAATCTATTGACGTCACAGATAGGAAACTTTTACTCTGCCGCCATGTTGTTTTGTTTGTTTGTTGTCGTTTTAATTATCGACTTAAGAATGAAGACATTTTTTAAAGAGCAGCCGCCAATCTCCAGGTGCAGCATGCAAGAAGATGCAGAAACTATATTGCTGTTGTGACACTGCGGCACGTTCAAAGTGGTCAAGTGCTGAGAAGACGCCATGATGTTGGGGTATTGCCTGGAAGACGCCGTCTTATATCCGCTGAGAAGAATTTAGAAGGGTACTTTACTCCGTGTTCAGCATTCTGATGCCTCTATTACAAGATTTTCACCCATGCAGGACTTGCCATTAAAACCAAATTCATGGTCACGTGGAAATACAACAATATCCATGTTGACGGGCAAATATCAACATTTTGTCGTGCATTTGTTATCAGTCCGTGGTTATGTATGCATACAACAATAACAAATACGTGCTGACAGGCAAAAAACCAACATTTTGTAATGTATTCCTTATCAGTAGATCATCACAACTCTAATTCATTCCGCCACTCGTTTCTGTGTGAAAAGATGTTGGCGATCATGCTCCTCTGTCTCGTACTGTCCTTGGTATTTCTAATCAGGTTGGTTGTCTCTAACTTCTTCTGCCCTTTCCCTAATCGGTTCAGATAGTTTTCTGTCGATTTTATAATAATACTACGAAAATTAAGAATTCCTGATTACCTCCTCTGAAAAGTAGATAATTTGAATATTTGAATGGCTTGGAAAACTCTACCCTATAAGTAGAAGTTTTGAATGCATTAAAAAAAAAAACTCTACTCTGAAATGTAGAAATTTTGAATGGATTGGAAAACAGCTGTGAAATATAGAAAGTTCGAATGGATTGGACAACTCCATCCTGAAAAGTAGAAATTTGGAACGGTAGTTGAAAGCACTAGTCTTAAAAGCGGAAATTTCAAACAAGTAGACAATTATAACAGGAAGAGTTAAATGACACAATCACTGTTGGCAGAAATGCAGATGAAGCTACTGACAGCAATTATTGAGGAAAGACGATGGCGATGGTTGGGACATGTGCTCCGAATGACTGACAACTCACTACCAAAAACAGCACTAAGATGGACACCACAGGGGAACAGAAGTAAGGGTAGACCAAAAGAGACATGGAGAAGAATAACAGAGAGGATATTGAGCAATAGAGGGCTCACCTGGGCAAGAGCAGAAAAAAAGGCAAAAGACAGGCATTTGTGGAAAAAGCTTGCGAAACCCCCATGTGCCCTGGGCACTTAAAGTTCAGCGAGAGAGAGAGAGAGAGAGAGAGAGAGAGAGAGAGAGAGAGAGAGAGAGAGAGTGAGAGAGAGAGATCATTGAATAACTTTCGTTTTACGAAAAGTTCAGTGAAAGAACTCTCGGAAGATAAAATTTTGTATAACGCGTAGCGTGCTTATGATTTCTTATGCGGAGGCAGTGCTAGTATTAGGCCAGTTAGTCAGCCTCCTAACGTACAGACCTCAGAAGAGCGTAGTATTGACCTGTGAAGTTATTCAGACTAGCTGCTTTGTCTAGGAATCAAAATATCCCGGCAGAATCCTCGTTCAAAGGCACAGAAAAAGGTCAAACGATTTAGAAACTGTTCCGTTTAAACAGCTAAAAAAGACTTTTGAATTATCAGCTTTGCAATTAACAGCAACGTGAGTGGTTGCGTCACAGTCTATTTTTACTGTCATGTACATCGTGTAGAAGGAATTGCTTTATTTTTAGACGGCACTTGCAACTCCAGCGCCAGTTTCTTGGTCGAAGCCCTCGTCACGCGACGGCACGGCTCACGTTAGACGAAGCAGCGGAAGTGACACGCATTAAATGTCGAAAGTGCGTTTTGACCTATGAGTTTTAAGGCGAAAAATGTATGGGGAGAAAGGCACGTCACAGAATATGTTAGCATCAGTTTTACTAAAACCTGAACAAAGATGCAAGGTAATCGGAGAGTCAGAGAACCAGGTGAAGTTTGTGCTGACCTACACCTTCTTCAGTTGGAGTACTTAAAACCCTATACCTTCTTAAGCTGGAGTACTTAAACTCTATACCATCTTCAGCTGGAGTACTTAAAACCCTGTACCTTCTTAAGCTGGAGTACTTAAAATCCTATACTTTCTTAAGCTGGAGTACTTAAAACCTTGTACCTTCTTAAGCTGGAGTACTTAAAACCCTATACCTTCTTAAGCTGGAGTACATAAAACCTTGTACCTTCTTCAGCTGGAGTCTGAAAACCATATACCTTCTTAAGCTGGAGTACTTAAAACCCTGTACCTTCTTAAGCGGGAGTACTTAAAACCCTATACCTTCTTAAGCTGGAGTACTTAAAACCCTATACCTTCTTAAGCTACAATACTTAAAATACTATACCTTCTTCAGCTGGAGTACTTAAAACCCTATACCTTCTTCAGCTGGAATACTTAAAACCCTATACCTTCTTCAGCTGGAATACTTAAAACCCTATACCTTCTTCAACTGGAATACTTAAAACCCTATACCTTCTTCAGGTGGAGTACTTAAAACCCACTTATGTGGGGACCGAGTGACGGGAGTTACAGGACTTGATCTCCGAACAAAAGCTGAAACACAAATTTGTTGTTGGATCATGGTTTTCTATCAACAGTTTTGCTCTCAGCCGTCCATAAAGGAAAATCAAGTCACTAATATATTCTGAAGTCTTCTTCTTCGTCGTTCGCGCAGACATCGAGATTGATCTCTCTCACAAATGTGGCAGTTCCTCTCAGGTTTTAAGCATCGCCGTAAAGCTTCTCTTATAGGAGGGAATTCTGGTCAGGCCCTGTGTCTGGCCGTTCATTTGAGTTTGACTTGTGCTGTAGCTCTTGGCATATCTGCCTCACTCTGTGCCATGGGCTTAGTACTTTCCGTCTTCTGCACGCATTTCTTTCGTGTTTGCTTCCGTAGCCATTGGCTAGTCGCAGCCATCCTGCAAGGCAGCCGGGTTTAAGCTATGCTTTTGTCAGGCCCCAACCCTCAGACCTGTCTAGCTTGGGTGACCCTGTCAGGAGCTGCTGCATCCTCCTGCATACCTCTTGGGTTACGGGGACGTAGGTTCTCTCGCGGCGGCAAGGTAACAACTCACGAGAGAGATTTTTCTGAAGCCATACTGTCACCTAACGTGACTAGTGATGGCAGAGACGTCAAAAGCCAGGAGAAGGGCGGAATGGAGAGGTACTAAGCAGTCCTTAGGAGGATTTGAAATGCTCATCGAAACACTTCCTTTACCCAGAAGAAGCAAGCGGGGTGACGGTGTTTAACTAAGAAGTCTGTCTCTTGCCTTGAGAGCATGAGAGCACCTGGAGGAGTACCAGAGCGGCATACCAGACCGAAGGCAGCTGACTCTGTCCTCTGTCGCCCTCCAGTCACTAAAGGTTCTCGTATGTTTTTTCACATTAAATACAGCATATGAGTAAAACATGCCCGTGGGAAACTCTAAACATTACATCAGTCTTAAATAATGATTAAAATATATTCTGGGGAAACACTAAACATTACATCAGTCTTAAATAATGATTAAAATATATTCTGGGGAAACACTAAACATTACATCAGTCTTAAATAATGATTAAAATATACCCTGAGGAAACACTAAACATGACACTGTGTAATAATTAATAACATATATCTTGGGGAAACATTAAACATTATTTTGTATTATTTATTCATTATTTATTTATTAACAAAATTTCTTTCGGAGGCCCTGCATGGGTAATACTATTAAACATTATATCCGTTTTAAATTATGAGTAAATATATTCTAGGAAATACTAAACAGTATATGAGTCTTAAGTTATGAGTAATATATATTCACGGGAAATACTAAACATATCAGTCTTAAATAATGAGTAAAAATATTCCTAGCAAATACTAAACATTGTATCAGTCTTACGTTACGAGTAATATATATTCACGGGAAATACTAAAAATTATATCAGTCTTTCACTAACAAAAATAGCACTCAGATGGACACCACAGGGGAACAGAAGTAAGGGTAGACCAAAAGAGACATGGAGTAGAAAGGATGTTGAGCAATAGAGGGCTCACCTGGGCAAGAGCAGAAAAAAAGGCGAAGGACAGGCATTTGTGGAAAACCCTTGCGGAAGCCCCATGTGCCCTGGGCACTTAAGGTTCAGAGAGAGAGAGAGAGAGAGAGAGAGAGAGAGAGAGAGAGAGAGAGATCAGTCTTAAAACCCTATAAAGCTGGAGTACTTAAAACCCTGTACCTTCTTAAGCTGGAGTACTTAAAACCCTATACCTTCTTAAGCTACAATACTTAAAATACTATACCTTCTTCAGCTGGAGTACTTAAAACCATAGACCTTCTTCAGGTGGAGTACTTAAGTTATATATATATCGTAGTCTTAAGTTATGAGTAACTTAAGACTACGATATATATATTCCTAGGATATACTAAACATTATATCAGACACAAACTACAGTCAACAGTCATGTGTTGTAGAGCTATGAAAATGTTTTGTCTATCTTTTCGTTTTTTTTTCTTTGTGCTTTGTTTTCATTCCGAGCGCATAATGTTAGCACATTCTAAAAATCTCTTGTCATTTTACATGTTGTCTCTCTCTCTCTCTCTTCTGTTTCTTTCGTTTTCCTCTCTCTCTCCCTCTCTCTCTCTCTTTCTCTCTCTCTCTCTCTCTCTCTCTCTCTCTCTCTTTCTCTCTGTGTCTTTCAGGTTTACGTCTTGGCTTTCAGGAAAAGAGGTTAAAAAAAAAAGAAAACTTTTTTTGTGATGGATTGTTCATTTGTTGCCTTTTTTTTTTTTTTGCTTCTTTTCTCGATTCTAGTGTCAGGTGCGACTTACCACCCGAGAACAGGCGAAGCCCACACAGGAAGCAGTCAACCGAGTTCTTGCTTCTCGTGAAAAGGTGTGGGGTGTGTATCAGAAGCCGGAGGGGAAGCAGGCCACACAGGACGGAGAGGATCGTTAAGATGAGGAGCGATATTATCTTCGTCACCACCACATCCATTGCCTCCTCCCGCGCTTGGCTGTTGATGCTCGACACTGCTGAAGCTGTGCTGCTTGTCGCTGCTGCTGCTGCCGGTGCTGTTGTTGTGGTAGTAGTTGTTGTAGCGGCGATGGTGGCTATGTTGGTGGTTGGTGTTGAAATGTTCAAGGAGACTATCGTTTTAGAGTACAAGAGAGACATCGGACGATTTTTTGGAGATGTTTCACATCCACTGTCCTCTCCTCTAACATCGCAATTTATTAATCCTGAATTACTGCCTCACCATCTACCACAGCGTCTACAACATTCGTTGCGGATGAAAAAACACACAGCGTTACTATTCCTTCCCATCGCTAATCATTGTTAGTCTTCAAAATTTTATTACTCTTGTAGCTCATCCGAAAACAAACACTTGTACCATATTTAACTTGGAGGTTAGAAACATTGTTGCCTTTATCAATTATCTCTTCAAAGATCGAGTTTAAAAAGATGACTTTTCTTAATATTTCTGCTGCTCCATAAATGCTGTCGCTAATGATTACTTTCGTTCCGTTTCTGTTGTGTTCATGTTTACTCTTATGTTCGATAACTGATGCTTGTTTTTGTTTTGGCACAGACGTTTGTTTAGAGTTATCTCCCGTCTCTGAGAAACAAAACATCCGAAATCTCCTGAAAAAAAAAACGAAACAAAGAAATTCATTAGTTGTGTTTTTTGTTTTTTTTTTTTGGGGGGGGGGGGGGGGTTGCAGAAGTTACATGAAGCATAAAAATGAATGGCAAAATGATTTCATTTTAAGTGTTTATTTTTATTTTTTACTCGTTACTTATCTCGCCATCACTCCAAGGAAAAAAATGTCTTTCACTTACTAAACAGATAAAACAGAGTCTGTCTTTCAATTACTAAACAGATAAAACAGTCTGTCTTTCAATTACTAAACAGATAAAACAGAGTATGTCTTTCAATTACTAAACAGATAAAACAGTCTGTCTTTCAATTACTAAACAGATAAAACAGAGTCTGTCTTTCAATTACTAAACAGATAAAACAGAGTCTGTCTTTCAATTACTAAACAGATAAACAGAGTCTGTCTTTCAATTACTAAACAGATAAAACAGAGTCTGTCTTTCAATTACTAAACAGATAAACAGAGTCTGTCTTTCAATTACTAAACAGATAAAACAGAGTCTGTCTTTCAATTACTAAACAGATAAACAGAGTCTGTCTTTCAATTACTAAACAGATAAAACAGAGTCTGTCTTTCAATTACTAAACAGATAAAACAGAGTCTGTCTTTCAATTACTAAACAGATAAAACAGAGCCTGTCTTTCAATTACTAAACAGTGATCTTTATATATATATATATATATATATATATATATATATATATATATATATTTGGATTACTGAGAAATGAAATAGTAATTTTGTTTCGACTGCATTGTCAGGTAAAATATCGTCTACTGTGAGAATACCAAAGTTGAAGGCAGTGCTCACTTTGGGGTTTCCAAAGAGTCAGAATGACATAGATTCAGAAGCAGGGACGCGAAAGAAAAACCAAATTAGTGTCTCCTTTAAGATGATTTTTTTTTAGTAAGGAACAAAAGAAAATTTTACGTTTATAAGAAGAAAATGTCAGAAGTCAAGGGCAAGCATGACTTGACTCAGAATAACAAAGAATGGTTTTATTGTTAACATTTCTTCAATTAAGCAATCTCTCTCTTCTCTCCCTCTCTCTTTCTCATACACACATACCTCTTCTTCTCTCTCTCTCTCACACACACATACTTCTTCCTCTCCTCTCTCTCACACACATATACCTCTTCCTCTCTCTCTCTCTCTCATAACTCTTCCTCTTTCTCTCCCCTACTCTTTCTCACACACACACACATACCTCTTCCTCCCTATCCCCCTCTTTCTCTCACACACACGCCCCTTCCTCCCTCTCTCCCCTCTCTCTCTTACACACATAGCTCTTCTCCCCCCTCTCTCTCATAACTCTTCCTCTCTCCCCCACTCTCTCGCACACACATACCTCGTGTTCCCCATCTCTCTCTCATATCTCTTCCTCCCTCTCTCTCCCTCTCTCTCTCACATATATCTCTTCCTCCCTCTCTCCCCCTCTCTCTCACACACATACCTCTTCTTCCCCCTCTCTCTCTCACACACACACACCTCTTCTTCGCCCTCTCTCTCTCACACACACACACACCTCTTCTTCCCCCTCTCTCTCTCTCTCACACACATACCTCTTCTTCCCCCTCTCTCTCTCTCACACACACACCTCTTCTTCCCCCTCTCTCTCTCACACACACACACCTCTTCTTCCCCCTCTCTCTCTCACACACACACATACCTCTTCTTCCCCCTCTCTCTCTCACACACACACCTCTTCTTCCCCCTCTCTCTCACACACACACACACATCTCTTTCCCCCTCTCTCCTCACACACATATCTCTTTCCCCCTCTCTCTCACACACACATCTCTTTCCCCCTCTCTCTCTCACACACATATCTCTTTCTCCCTCTCTCTCTCACACATATCTCTTTCTCCCTCTCTTTCTCACACACATATCTCTTTCTCCCTCTCTCTCTCACACATATCTCTTTCCCCCTCTCTTTCTCACACACATATCTCTTTCCCCCTCTCTCTCTCACACACATATCTCTTTCCCCCTCTCTTTATCACACACATATCTCTTTCCCCCTCTCTCTCTCACACACATATCTCTTTCCCCCTCTCTTTCTCCACACATATCTCTTTCCCCCTCTCTCTCACACATATCTGTTTCCCCCTCTCTTTCTCACACACATATCTCTTTCTCCCTCTCTTTCTCACACACATATCTCTTTCCCCCCTCTCTCACACACAATCTCTTTCTCCTCTCTCTCTCACACATATCTCTTTCCCCCTCTCTCTCTCTCACACACATATCTCTTTCCCCCTCTCTCTCACACACATATCTCTTTCTCCCTCTCTCTCTCACACACATATCTCTTTCCCCCTCTCTCTCTCTCACACACATATCTCTTTCTCTCTCTCTCTCTCACACACATATCTCTTTCTCCCTCTCTTTCTCACACACATATCTCTTTCCCCCTCTCTCTCTCACACATATCTCTTTCCTCCTCTCTCTCTCACACACACATATCTCTTTCTCCCTCTCTTTCTCACACATATCTCTTTCCCCCTCTCTCTCTCACACATATCTCTTTCCCCTTCTCTCTCTCTCACACACATATCTCTTTCCCCCTCTCTCTCTCACACATATCTCTTTCCCCCTCTCTCTCACACACATATCTCTTTCTCCCTCTCTCTCTCACACACACATATCTCTTTCCCCCTCTCTCTCTCACACACATATCTCTTCTCCCCTCTCTCTCTCACATACACATATCTCTTTCTCCCTCTCTTTCTCACACACATATCTCTTTCCCCCTCTCTCTCACCACATATCTCTTTCCCCTCTCTCTCTCACACACACATATCTCTTTCTCCCTCTCTTTCTCACACACATATCTCTTTCCCCCTCTCTCTCTCACACATATCTCTTTCCCCCTCTCTCTCACACACATATCTCTTTCCCCCTCTCTCTCTCACAATATCTCTTTCCCCCTCTCTCTCTCTCACACACATATCTCTTTCCCCCTCTCTCTCACACATATCTCTTTCCTCCTCTCTCTCTCTCACACAAATACCTCTTCCTATCTCTCCCTCACACACATACCTCTTCCTCCCTCCTTTCTCTCTCTCCCACATGGTATCTCTTTCTCCCTCTCTCCTTCTCTCTCTCATACACATACCTCTTTCCCCCTCTCTCTCTCACACAAATACCTCTTCCTCACTCTCACACACATACCTCTTCTTCCCCCTTTCTCTCACACATACTTCTTCCTCCTCTATCCCTCTCTCACTCTCTCTCACGCACACTTACCTCTTTCATTTCCTCACTTCTAGAAATACGGAGAGAAAAAAACCTGAATGACAACATAAGAAGGAAGTAATACATATGTTCTTGTTCGAAGAGAAAGATGCTGAGATATGATAACATATTTTATGATTTTTCATGCCGGTATCATGTAATAATATTTCAGAAAAAAATCAATAAAAAGGCCATAATCACAGCCATTTAACAGCCGTTTCAGCTACTTTGTAAGCTCGACTGTAACTTATATTTCAAATTGTGCAGAAAAAGTGGTTGTACAAAGATTTAGGGGGATAAGCTTTCGTACAGATAGAAGGTATTGAAATGAAAGACTTTCAAGATACTTTATGGGTTTTAAAAATGATTAAAAGAAAAAAATAACAATGGCTGTTTCTTTTTACAATAAAACATGCCTATGTATTACAGATAGCTTTGAAGATCTGCTAATCTTCTTCTTCTTCTTCTTCAATCTCTCTGGAAGTGTGAGCTGGTGTTTTTGCAGTCAATGCGGTGAAGATGTTGTGACACAGCATCGAATAGGACTGGGAACGGGTTATGGCAGGCTATTTTTCTTTCAGCACGTGAGTAGAACTAACAAGCAGGGGGATGTGCAATACTTCTTTATCAGGCTCCACCGCCCTGGGGACTATGGCGATCTCTGTTCCGTAGCCGGTCTAGGCCTGTTACTAGGGGCACCAATGAAGAGTGGGGCAGGGTTCCTGGTCTGCTATGACTTGACTGGGTGTCTGAGTGGCGAAGTGGTTAGTCCACTGATCTCTCATGGCGAAGGTCGGCGGTTCGAACTCGGCCGGAGGCAATCCAGTCACCCAGCTGTAGAAATGGGTACCCGACTTCTTCTGGAGTTGGGGAAGGAAAGGCGGCCAGGCGTGATACTGACCATATCTCCCTCTCTTTCTCACACACATATCTCTTTCCCCCTCTCTCTCTCACACATATCTCTTTCCCCCTCTCTCTCTCTCACACACATATCTCTTTCCCCCTCTCTCTCTCACACATATCTCTTTCCCCCTCTCTCTCACACACATATCTCTTTCTCCCTCTCTCTCTCACACACACATATCTCTTTCCCCCTCTCTCTCTCACACACATATCTCTTTCTCCCTCTCTCTCTCACATACACATATCTCTTTCTCCCTCTCTTTCTCACACACATATCTCTTTCCCCCTCTCTCTCGCACACATATCTCTTTCCCCCTCTCTCTCTCACACACACATATCTCTTTCTCCCTCTCTTTCTCACACACATATCTCTTTCCCCCTCTCTCTCTCACACATATCTCTTTCCCCCTCTCTCTCTCACACACATATCTCTTTCCCCCTCTCTCTCTCACAATATCTCTTTCCCCCTCTCTCTCTCTCCACACATATCTCTTTCCCCCTCTCTCTCACACATATCTCTTTCCTCCTCTCTCTCTCTCACACAAATACCTCTTCCTATCTCTCCCTCACACACATACCTCTTCCTCCCTCCTTTCTCTCTCTCCCACATGGTATCTCTTCTCCCTCTCTCCTTCTCTCTCTCATACACATACCTCTTTCCCCCTCTCTCTCTCACACAAATACCTCTTCCTCACTCTCACACACATACCTCTTCTTCCCCCTTTCTCTCACACATACTTCTTCCTCCTCTATCCCTCTCTCACTCTCTCTCACGCACACTTACCTCTTTCATTTCCTCACTTCTAGAAATACGGAGAGAAAAAAACCTGAATGACAACATAAGAAGGAAGTAATACATATGTTCTTGTTCGAAGAGAAAGATGCTGAGATATGATAACATATTTTATGATTTTTCATGCCGGTATCATGTAATAATATTTCAGAAAAAAATCAATAAAAAGGCCATAATCACAGCCATTTAACAGCCGTTTCAGCTACTTTGTAAGCTCGACTGTAACTTATATTTCAAATTGTGCAGAAAAAGTGGTTGTACAAAGATTTAGGGGGATAAGCTTTCGTACAGATAGAAGGTATTGAAATGAAAGACTTTCAAGATACTTTATGGGTTTTAAAAATGATTAAAAGAAAAAAATAACAATGGCTGTTTCTTTTTACAATAAAACATGCCTATGTATTACAGATAGCTTTGAAGATCTGCTAATCTTCTTCTTCTTCTTCTTCAATCTCTCTGGAAGTGTGAGCTGGTGTTTTTGCAGTCAATGCGGTGAAGATGTTGTGACACAGCATCGAATAGGACTGGGAACGGGTTATGGCAGGCTATTTTTCTTTCAGCACGTGAGTAGAACTAACAAGCAGGGGGATGTGCAATACTTCTTTATCAGGCTCCACCGCCCTGGGGACTATGGCGATCTCTGTTCCGTAGCCGGTCTAGGCCTGTTACTAGGGGCACCAATGAAGAGTGGGGCAGGGTTCCTGGTCTGCTATGACTTGACTGGGTGTCTGAGTGGCGAAGTGGTTAGTCCACTGATCTCTCATGGCGAAGGTCGGCGGTTCGAACTCGGCCGGAGGCAATCCAGTCACCCAGCTGTAGAAATGGGTACCCGACTTCTTCTGGAGTTGGGGAAGGAAAGGCGGCCAGGCGTGATACTGACCATATCACCCTCTAGTGTGCTGACAGGTCAAGGAAAATATGAACACTAACGCCATATCCCTATGTGCTTCTAAGGCATGACAGGTTTACCTTTACTACTTTACTTATGACTTGACTACCCTGGCGCTAGCATGTCAGCTATGAATCAATGACTCTCAAGTGGGTCCGCATCATAGCTGTTAAAAGTTATGAGATCAGATTTTTTGAACAATCGTTTTATCGCGGCTTATCTTAATATACTAATCTTATGCGACAAAAGTTGACTAAAAATTGATATCTCTTTCTCTGGTACTATACATCTTGATTCGGTGTTTAGATTTTCTCCACTTGCCATATCATATTCATTGTCTAGTTCATATGCCCAAGAATTTTCTGTCTAGTATGGCTTTCAGTATAGTGTTAGATCTTTCTATCGGGACGAAGATGCAGTGCTAAAGTTGATCAAAATAGAGGACAGTGACCCATATCTGAGTGTCTGCACCAGAGTTTGATGGATCAGAAATAAGCAAGACAATATTTCACCCCCCCCCCCCAAAGTGATGCCCCCCCCCCCCTTTGCAAACAGACACGAACCTCTTCCTATCTCTCCCTCACACACATACCTCTTCCTCCCTCCTTTCTCTCTCTCCCACATGGTATCTCTTTCTCCCTCTCTCCTTCTCTCTCTCATACACATACCTCTTTCCCCCTCTCTCTCACACAAATACCTCTTCCTCACTCTCACACACATACCTCTTCTTCCCCCTTTCTCTCACACATACTTCTTCCTCCTCTATCCCTCTCTCACTCTCTCTCACGCACACTTACCTCTTTCATTTCCTCACTTCTAGAAATACGGAGAGAAAAAAACCTGAATGACAACATAAGAAGGAAGTAATACATATGTTCTTGTTCGAAGAGAAAGATGCTGAGATATGATAACATATTTTATGATTTTTCATGCCGGTATCATGTAATAATATTTCAGAAAAAAATCAATAAAAAGGCCATAATCACAGCCATTTAACAGCCGTTTCAGCTACTTTGTAAGCTCGACTGTAACTTATATTTCAAATTGTGCAGAAAAAGTGGTTGTACAAAGATTTAGGGGGATAAGCTTTCGTACAGATAGAAGGTATTGAAATGAAAGACTTTCAAGATACTTTATGGGTTTTAAAAATGATTAAAAGAAAAAAATAACAATGGCTGTTTCTTTTTACAATAAAACATGCCTATGTATTACAGATAGCTTTGAAGATCTGCTAATCTTCTTCTTCTTCTTCTTCAATCTCTCTGGAAGTGTGAGCTGGTGTTTTTGCAGTCAATGCGGTGAAGATGTTGTGACACAGCATCGAATAGGACTGGGAACGGGTTATGGCAGGCTATTTTTCTTTCAGCACGTGAGTAGAACTAACAAGCAGGGGGATGTGCAATACTTCTTTATCAGGCTCCACCGCCCTGGGGACTATGGCGATCTCTGTTCCGTAGCCGGTCTAGGCCTGTTACTAGGGGCACCAATGAAGAGTGGGGCAGGGTTCCTGGTCTGCTATGACTTGACTGGGTGTCTGAGTGGCGAAGTGGTTAGTCCACTGATCTCTCATGGCGAAGGTCGGCGGTTCGAACTCGGCCGGAGGCAATCCAGTCACCCAGCTGTAGAAATGGGTACCCGACTTCTTCTGGAGTTGGGGAAGGAAAGGCGGCCAGGCGTGATACTGACCATATCACCCTCTAGTGTGCTGACAGGTCAAGGAAAATATGAACACTAACGCCATATCCCTATGTGCTTCTAAGGCATGACAGGTTTACCTTTACTACTTTACTTATGACTTGACTACCCTGGCGCTAGCATGTCAGCTATGAATCAATGACTCTCAAGTGGGTCCGCATCATAGCTGTTAAAAGTTATGAGATCAGATTTTTTGAACAATCGTTTTATCGCGGCTTATCTTAATATACTAATCTTATGCGACAAAAGTTGACTAAAAATTGATATCTCTTTCTCTGGTACTATACATCTTGATTCGGTGTTTAGATTTTCTCCACTTGCCATATCATATTCATTGTCTAGTTCATATGCCCAAGAATTTTCTGTCTAGTATGGCTTTCAGTATAGTGTTAGATCTTTCTATCGGGACGAAGATGCAGTGCTAAAGTTGATCAAAATAGAGGACAGTGACCCATATCTGAGTGTCTGCACCAGAGTTTGATGGATCAGAAATAAGCAAGACAATATTTCACCCCCCCCCCCCAAAGTGATGCCCCCCCCCCCCTTTGCAAACAGACACGAACTTGGCCATGTGAAGAGGAAGGGCAATCGGGACTCAAGCCTGATCATAAAAGTATGCCGAGCCGAAGTATGATGTGTCGGGCCACTGGGCGCATAACGGCAGCATAATGAAAACAACGCCACTTTGAGTACGGGCGCCGAAGGTGAAGAAGAAGATGCCATTTAAAACGAACAAACCAGTGAATTTCTTGGTCTGTAACGCTTCATATTATTTTTCTTTCCGTTTACATCTATATTTCATTCAAACATCAACTACAGATGAGCATATATGTCATCGATTGAACAGTGAATTCTTTCCTTTCATTGTCATCATTTTTTGTTTATTCCATCCGTTTATAGAATCCTACCTTGACATAATTTTGTGTGGGCTACGTGGCATTCAGTGTCTTTTTTTACAATATATCACGTTGTCTTTCTACTTGCCATAAGAAACTTATAAACCGTTGAAAAAACGAACCTCACAAATTAACTGCTCCTACGCGAGTTTATTTCCAATTTCTGATGATTCACGCAGTCAGTAATAATATGAGCTTTGTATAGGTCTAGCGTCATTTTCCGATAAAAACATAGCGGGTGTGTTTATTATACAACTGTTTATGTGGTCGTGGGATTTTTTGATATGGCAGAGTAAAAGTTTGTTTTGTTTTTATTTTGTTCCACGAGCTTCCTACTGCCGCGTGTGTCCAAAACATCTTTACTATTCTCCGCTTTGTTTAAGTTCCATTCACGATATCATCATCGTGTGCAGTTTTCACAGAGAAGATTTTCTATAAATGATTTCCAGCTGACTTTTCTCTTTCTAGGCCGAACTGTACATCTTATTAGCGAAAAACATCAAGTATAGACTCTAAATCTAAGTCCCGTGGCACTTACATGCAGCAAGGGTGTGAAGTGTTAGTGCCTTCACATTTCTAGGCCACTACAGTGTTTGAAGTAGGGAAGCTAGCACCTTGCCTCGCTGTTTTTCTTTTTCCAGGGAACCAGTTTTTGTGAGGCTGGGTCGGGCCCATTGCCGGTCAGTCCGAAAAAGAAAATTCCGCCCGAGTGCGAAATCGAACCAGGGACCTTCTATTCAGCAGAGGAGTACACTAACAACTACACCACATAGGATTCATACTCCACGAGGCCAAGTTAGTTCCTGGAATTATGACTGGAAGTCATCCGCCCAGTTTATTGTCACAGTTCACATCAAATCCAGAACATAACCAGTCTCTAAAATAACCACTTTTTCACCCCCCCCCCCCAAAAAAAAAACAAACTAGAATTGGTCTGCACAAGACAAGCCTTGCTTGTTCTGACTTTCACCTCTGGAATACCATTCCATCCTACCTAAAACTCACCAGCGACATTTCTTCTTTTAATTTTAAATATTTTCGCTAAATCTTCTCAAGACATCTATTTCTTATTAATGTCTGTATTTTCTAACATTCAACGCGTGCTTGCAGATTATGTGGAATAATTCTAGTACGCGAAACATTTTCTTCATCACTTCGCTGCAATTGCTGCGTGAAAATATCTGCATCGTATATATTATTTATATATTAAATAACACATAAAGTACAACGTGAGTATAGGGATTATATAAAGAATTCTTCCTTTCATATGCGTTATTTTTCTTCATGTGTCTGTAAAGCTAGTATACTGGATGACTGCGCCAGAATCAAAGTTGAGAGAAAAAGGACACAACAGCAAACGGGTGTCTGTATGCAAATAAAGTTCATTCTTCTCTCTCTCTCTCTCTCCCCCTCTCTTTCTGTCTTTGAGAAAAGACATTTGCGTAGGCTGCTATATATCGATCTTTTCTAATGCTTTCTATCTTTGCCTACCATGCTAAGCTTTATGTTATTATCTTTTTATCTTTTTTGCCTTGAAAATATTCCCATTTAAAATGGTTTTTAAACATTTTGTTATAGGTGTTTATATCTTCATGGACTTTAACCGACCGGTTAAAAAGCAATGGTTCTCATAGTTTTCTGAACTGTGGGCACGTAGGTAATAAAATGGCAACTAGCAGCAGACTCGCGTGAATCATCAGTCAAAATAAATCATCATCATCATCATCATCATCATCATCATCATGTGCCATGCCTAGAGGTGACGGTGACCATGTCTCTCCACAGATTCCGATCTTTCATGTTTTCCATCAATTCTGTTGTTGTACCTCTCCCACGCCATTTTGTCAAGACGTCTAAGATTCACTCTCTTGGTTTACCTGTCCCTTTTCCGCCTCCAATTTTCCCTATTGTAAGGATATTTCCATGTCCTCCTCTTCTCATTTTATGGCCAATGATCCTAGACACTCTCTCCCGTAGTGTGTTTATTAAGTTTCTTTCCTCATTGGCTTTCCTTATACATTCTTCATTTGTTGTTTTAGCTGTCCATGGTATTCTTAGCATTCTTCGTACGAACCACATTTCAATTTTCTTTAACATTCTCGTTGTTTTTTTTTGTTAATGACCATGAGTCGTTCCCAGGCAGCAGTACTAGCTCTAAAAATAAATGAACTTCTAAGTTGTGTTGACTCAAATGCGGGTGACTCGAGTGCAGAAATTATTTTCGTAGAAGGGACTGCGTTCGCGCCATCTCCTGACACAAAACAAGTAGAATGATTGGTTAGAGTCACACTCCCATCACAATTGTATCTCACTCACATACACCTCATTTCATTACAAACTCTCTCTCTCTCTCTCTCTCTCTCTCTCTGAACCTTAAGTGCCCTGGGCACATGGGCCTTCCGCAAGGGTTTTCCACAAATGCCTGTCCTTCGCCTTTTTTTCTGCTCTTGCCCCAGGGTGAGCCCTCTATTGCTCAACATCCTCTCTGTTGTTCTTCTCCATGTCTCTTTTGGTCTACCTTTACTTCTGTTCCCCTATGGTGTCCATCTTAGTGCTATTTTTGGTAGTGAGTTGTCAGTCATTCGGAACACATGTCCCAACCATCGCCATCGTCTTTCCTCAATAATTGTTGTCAGTGGTTTCATCTGCATTTCTGCCAATAAGATGTTATTTCTTATGGTGTTTGGCCAAAATATTTTTCTAATTCTTCGAAAACATTTAGTCTGGAAAGAATTCAACTTGTTTTCTATGGTTTTGGTGATTTTCCAGCATAGATGTTTTAGTTTCAAAACATTCGTTATTATACAACCATGTTTGTAAATAAATATGCACTCAGATGTACATATCATACTTCACACTATCATCTCATGTTTTGTTAAAGGCCACCATTTCATTATTTCACTTCACGGGCAACCATGCTCAACTCACGTCATTTGTACATGATTTGTAATTGTTATCTGGAAGACAAATAAACTTATTTTTAAAAAATTTAAAATAATAAAAATAATGATAATTACTGTTAACAGTAAATGGATTCCTTTACATTTCCGCCGCGGACCTGCAGACTCTTGGCCGCACATTGTTACTAGTCACTGCTCTCAAAAGTGTTTGTTTATTTTTCTGTTTCATTTTCAGTTAGTCTAGTGCTCTTTTTTTCTGTTTGTGGGGGGGGGGGTGTTTGGTTCTTTCTCATGCGTTTCATTGTTACTGTATATTCACACGAATACCATAGTCTGTGCTGCATTTAGTCATGAATTTATTATTTTTTTATAATACCAAACTTTGGTCTCATTAATGTCGTTTAAAAGGGCTTTTTAATCAACGTGACTTATGAAACAAGACCAATATTATATATTATGAAAAAAGACTAATATCGTATTTTAAACTTTAAGGAGTTTATGCCACTACGCTAGGTGTAGAGTGCACATGCTATTTCCAGAATCCACATACTATTTCCAAAGTCCACATACTATTTCCAGAGTTCGCATACTATTTCCAGAGTTCACATACTATTTCCAGAGTCTACATACTATTTCCAGAGTTCACATACTATTTCCAGAGTTCACATATTTCTGAAGTCCACACATTGTTTCTAGGTTTGACATATAATTTTTATAATTCAATTATTATTTCTACAGTTCACCTTGTCTCTAGAATTCACATATTATTTACAGAGTTCACATGATTATTTCTAGAGTACACATACATCTTCTCTCCCCCCCCCCCCCCAGAAACCCTTACAGTTATCTAAATCTGAGGTTACTGCACACGAATCTGTCAGCTTCTTTTAACGTTTCGGACCTCGTGGAATTTCTCCAGAACAAAATACAAAAGTTGACTGGACAGCCCAGCTTCCTGTGGGGCTTTGCTCATTTGATTACGAGATAAATAAACCCTTTTCCCGATGACAAGTTTGCAGTAACAGTTATTTTGGCTGTGAAAACTTGTCTGGATATCTTAAGTTATATACTAAGTCTGCAACGGTCACGTGACACAATGCAAATTAACAGACGAACGTTGGAGGTGATATAGAGTGTTCGTTTTCAGATACAGCCAGAGGGAGAACAGAGATGGGGAATGGTGTCAAGCAGATGTAAATAGAGCGAAATAAGCGAACGAAAGAATCGGGAGCTCGGGGCCTTTTGATATTCTGCCATTCATTTCTCACCGTTCAGTCTCCCCGATCATTTCTTTTAATTCAAGTGCACTAGGTACGTAATTAGCATGAATAAAAGATAGATAGATAGATAGATAGATAGATAGATAGATAGATAGATGGATGGATAGATAGATAGATAGATAGATAGATAGATAGATAGATAGATGGATGGATGGATGGATGGATGGATGGATAGATAGATAGATAGATAGATAGATAGATAGATAGATAGATAGATAGATAGATAGATAGATAGATAGATAGATAGATAGATAGATAGATAGATAGATAGATAGATAGATAGATAGATATAGACAGACAGACAGACAGACAGACTTTATTTTCCTACAAAAAGTACATGCTTAATCATCTGCCCGAGGGAAAACCTGATAGTCCTTTAAACGTTTTAGGGAAAACCTGATAAGTACATAAACATTTGTATATATCTTCAAAATGTTTGTATTTTCTATATTTATAACATATAAAAAGCGACATGCTAAGGACAACAGGCCAAGAATCCTTGATTTATCATTTTAACTTTATCATTCCCGAGCCTAACATAGGATCAGGAATGTGGCAATCACCAGGTGTTGACATAAATGTTTGAACTCCGCCCATTTAAGCCTACCACCACGGCTCCGTGATTCCTACCCACGTTTTGTTAATTTCACGTGTCTGTAGGCACACCAAAGCAAGAACAGAATAAAAGTCCCGCGTAAACGAAAAACGGGATAACTCCCCATAAACATTTTCACAAGGATGGCGGCGGTGTTTCAAGTGTAGAAAAATGATTTGAAGATCGTTTATTTTCAAGTGCTCTGTACCAGAAATGTTGAAAACTTCTGCACGCCAGGATTTCTGATGGTTTTATTTGCTTACCTTAGTTCGTGCTCAGGTGGTGCTAAACATTAGAGATTATGTTTCTCTGTTTTCTGTGATCTTTGGTACATCTGAATAGATCAGTTTCCTTTTTCTTTGTTGTCGCGCTACTTTTGGTCAGCGCATCCAGGTATGTTTCTCTCCGTCTCCCACTTCTTCTCTGTCGCCTGAGCTTTTCAGTGACTGCCAGGCTGTCTTCTTATGACTTCTCCAAAGAACTGTGATGAACTTCTCTGTATATTTTAAACTTATTTTCCTTCTTATGTGGCCTCTGTCGAAACATCATTATTTCCTTTTCTAAATGTCAAAAGTATTGTTCATTCATTCATTTGCATGTCCCCTGTGGAACTTTGCCTCCCTAACAGCATTCCCGTAGGCCTCTTGGTTGTGAGCAAGATTCCCTGCTACTGATACATCCATCTGCAGATCATCAACGATGTCTTGCAGCCATCTTCGCCTTGGTCTTCCTCTCTTTCTTTTTCCCATTATGTACCCTTCCAAGACGGTCTTCTCTAGACTATCATGACGTTTGATGTATCCAAAATATTAAAATTTTCTCTCTTTAATCCTCTTTACTAGCCAGCCTTCTTCAATATTAAGTTCTTGTAATATTGATATATTTGTTCTTTTTTTGTGTCCATGACATTTGAAGATCTCTTCTGTATCATCAAAGTACTGTATTTCCTTGAATAAACGGCCCCACGTCTTTTCAAGCAGGCATTTATTCGCATAATGTCATTTACGGTTCTGTAGCATCGGTATTTTTAGACTAAACCATACGTCTTTCCCTAAAAAGACAAAGAAGATGTATTGATCTGGCCTTTATTTCAAAACTGGCGTTTATGTGAGGCATGCGTTCATTTGAAACTTTATTCCGTACGCCCCCGGCGTTTAAATGAGGCAGGCGACTGTTTCGGACTCTTCATTTAATCAAGGAAACACGGTATATGCAAATCTTTCTTCCAAAGCCACCTCACTAGTTAGAACAGATAGCAAACTTATGTAAACAAAGTATATTTGCTTCTTTAATTCACAAAACTGATCAGTAAATTAGCGAATTTTTTTCCCAAGTTGTAAGCTTCAGCTTTTGCTCATCAGGTCAAGTTACTGAAAGCAAAGATCAGACTGGCTAGAGAGCGGGCTAAAGTGATTCCCCCCCCCCCCCCCTCAACTTCCTTGACCTGATCTTAGCAAGCTCCACCACCGTAGGGACCGCATCGATCCCTAACGTGGTGTACATCCTGCAGTGGCATGTCAGTCTGATACTAAGACTGTCACCACCAAAGGAGAGAAGAAGTTTTTGCCCAGTTCTGACCATTTCCCTCTGTATCAACTACTACGCGGGCACCTCAGTTGCCAAACACTTCCTTTGCCCTTTGAAAGTACCGAAGAAAAGCGAAGATACCGAAGAATGCGCCCTAGATCATGGACGATCAGGAATATTAAATGAATAAATAAATAAATGTCGGAGACTGATATTAATTATAAAAAAAACAGTAAAGGTTTAAAGGCAAAGTCCCCCGTTTCAGTGCTGTTAAGGCATAATTGGGGATACGGAGTTAGGCCCGTATTTTCAAGACCATCGACGCATGAAAGTCTGATGTGGCCAGTATCACGCCTGACCTCACTGATCTTTCCAGATTTCTCTGGTACCCATTTTTAGAGGCTGGGTGGACCCCAGGGAACTCTTTGTGTGGTGGTACCAGAAAAAAAATTCCTACTGTTGGGACTTGAACCTGATACCACCAAATTAGTAGACCCAGCGATAAAATAACGGTACAGTTTCTATTTCTTATTTCGCAAGCAGCAACCTGTCTCATGGTTGATCAGGAAAAGAAGATGGACATATGTCAGTCATGTGATGAGAAGAAACAATCAGAGAATCCTCAAACAAGCTATCAAATGGAACACAACAGGCCGAAGAAAAAGAGGTCGATCACGTGAAACTCTAAGGAGGACATTCCTAAGAGAAGTAAATTCGGTGGGCATAACAACTCTTGATGAGATTGAAAAGCTTGCCGAAGACAGGACATCTTGGCAAACTAACATGTGGCCCCTATGTGACGTTTAACGGCAAGGGAAGGATGTAAGATACATTTTTTTAACCTAATTAAAACAGAAATAGCAATGTGCGACGAAATTATGAACAGAAATGAAAAAAAAACAGACTGAATAAAACTCACTATACCTAGAATATCCTTTATTCTTCTATTCATCATCATCATCATCATCGTCTTTTACTGCCTTGAGAGCGTAGGCCACGGATAAAGGCTCTCCAGTCATCCCTTTTCTTGAAATTATTCTCTGCTTCCTTCCATGTGTGTCCCTCGTCTCTGAGCGCTGTCATAATTTCTTTTCTCCAAGTAAGTCTAGGTCTTCCTCGTTTTCTATTTCCTTGAGGTATCAATGTCAGTGCCTTCTTGCTATGCTTGTGTAGGTTCATAGGTTCTTGTCCTGCCCTTTCCCAGACCTCCTCGTTTCTGATCTTGTCCTGGCATTTAATTTTTAAAATCCTCATCTTTAATCCTCATCTTCTTCTCTTACTTGCTGTAAAATTGATAATGTTCTAAACATTCAGTTTGTATGTAACAGTGTACCACCCACTTAAGGCAGATTTTCTTTCCCCATTTCATAGACTCTACCCCTCACACAAATATATGTTACCTATTTACATAGTTTGCTGGAAAATAAGGCAACGAAAACCCAGTATCTTCACTCGCTGTGACTAACATTCGCGCATTCTTGAATACTCATACATCTACTAGAGATATATCATCGTTGTTGTCGTCGTCGTCGTCATCATCATAATCATCATCATGCGTTATATCGGCAGTCGTTCTTCTCCACAAATCTCAGTAAATCCCATGAACTCGGTGACTTTATCACAGAACCTCTTTAGTCTGCCCTGATCATTTGGTGACTTTATCACAGAGCCTCTTTAGTCTGCCCTGATCATTTGGTGACTTTATCACAGAGCCTCTTTAGTCTGCCCTGATCATTTGGTGACTTTATCACAGAGCTCTTTAGTCTGCCCTGATCATTTGGTGACTTTATCACAGAGCCTCTTTAGTCTGCCCTGATCATTTGGTGACTTTATCACAGAGCCTCTTTAGTCTGCCCTGATCATTTGGTGACTTTATCACAGAGCCTCTTTAGTCTGCTCTGATTCTCTCGCTAGACTTTCTTCAGATGAAATGCACCATCTACGAGATATAACGCAAGACTGGGGAACAAATTATTTTACAGTTTGCACGAAATTATGAATGACTAAATCTAGAAAGGAGAGTTAATGTAAAATATCGAGTCGTGACAATGATCGAAGAGTCTTCTCCCTTTGCCTTTCCGCCTCCTTCATTCCATCACCGTGGCATCTCCCTTCTCTCCTAGGCTTCTCATTTCCATTTTCCCCTCGTCTATTCATCTCCTTCTTCCCCCATCTGTCCGCCTCCCTTCTCTCTCATCCCTACTTCCCCTTTTTCCTTTACATCCCCGACTCCCCTCCCCTCGCCTCGTCACCGCCATTCTCCCCTTGCCTCCATAAATCTCTTCTCCTCTCGTCTCCCTGCCTCCCTTTTCCCCATTCTTCTCCATCCGTCTCCTCTCCTAGCCTCCCCGCCTCCCTTCTCTCTCCCCTCATTGCATTAAAAACCTGGAACCTTCATTTCTTTCGCCAAATATAACTTCTGATGTACCTCAACTGTCATGCCGTAATATCTGTAATTGGCAGAAGCAACATGGCTGTTGCAAACGTGGCACAAATATCAAAATCGGTTAATTTCAGCCCCTGCTCACTCGATTATAGACGAGTACATATTTTGTGCAAACCACGCCCTGCAAAGCAGCCAGGCATAATTGCTGGCTGTAATGTTAGAATCCGATGGTATTGACAACGATAAAACATGGCCTTTTTTGTATTCATTTCTTTCCCTATTCTTTTCATATTGATCTGTCTTTCTCTTTCAGGTGCATTCGAGCGATTTTTTGCTGTTGTACTTTCCTTCTTGTTATTTTTTAAAACGTATATATCGCAGTGTAAAAGAAGTGAAAGTAACGAACTGCCGTATTGATCCGCAAGCTTTGCTCTTTACTTGCGGTTTACGTAGGATGTGCGTGAATTGTGGTGCAAAAAAAGTTTCAGTATGGTAGTAATCAGCTGGTGGTACCAGCAAACACTGTAATAAGAATTGTCCTTTCTTATGCACATGTCTGTCTGTCTGTCTTTCTTTTTGTCTGTCTATCTGTCTGTCTTCTTACCTACATACCTACCCAACCACCCAGCCACCTACCTACCTACCTACCTACCTACCTACCTACCTACCTACCTACCTACCTACCTACCTACCTACCTACCTACCTACTTGCCTGCCTGCCTGCCTGCCTACCTACCTACCTACCCGCCAGCCTGCCTGCCTACCTACCTACCTACTCACCTATCTGTTTGTCTGTCTGTTTCTTTTGCGCAGACATAAAAGTTGACATATTCCAATTTGTATTAAAAACGGAAAATGTTCATTCTGTATGCCATCTCATACAAACATTTAACATCATAATAAAGCTGTTTTATATCATGCAAATATTTCGCCACATCATAAACATGTTTTCTATCTCATACAAACAGTTAGCCACATCATAGACCATTTTTTATATCATGCAAACATTTAGCCCCAACATTAACCTGTTTTCCATCTCATACACACATTAACCACGTCATAAACCCGTTTTACATATTATATAAATATTAAGCAACAATGGTAGCAAACAGTCTTCTGTTTTCTGTCTCACACAAACATTTAGCCACATCACTGAAAAACTGTTTTGCATCGCACGGAAACATTTAGGCACATCACTAACAATAATCTTCTATTTTTCCATCTCAGACAAACATTCAGCCAACTTTTCCCCATCTCAGACAAACATTCAGCCAACTTTTCCCCATCTCAGACAAACATTCAGCCAACTTTTCCCCATCTCAGACAAACATTCAGCCAACTTTTCCCCATCTCAGACAAACATTCAGCCAACTTTTCCCCACCTCAGACAAACATTCAGCCAACTTTTCCCCATCTCAGACAAACATTGAGCCAACTTTTCCCCATCTCAAACATTCAGCCAACTTTTCCCCATCTCAGACAAACATTCAGCCAACTTTTCCCCATCTCAGACAAATATTCGGCCAACTTTTCCCCATCTCAGACAAACATTCAGCCACCTTTTTTCCCATCTCAGACAAACACTTAGCCACTTGTTTTCCCTCTCACGCAGTATCTAGCCACATCGCTTACAACAACCTTCGCTTTTCTACTATGAATTGCCTAAGGGCGTACCATCCATGGGCAAGGGAATATTTCAATTATTTAGCTTCCTGATTCTGATATATGTATTTAGATTATATATAATGTACAGAAGCAGCATTGACTACGTGAAAATAATAGTCTGAGCTACAGAATCATTCATTTATGCTATATTTACATCACAGAATCTTTAAAGCCACGCGTGATGGGTATACGCATTTGAAGCTTGGAGATGATGTCATCAGAAATCTAGAATAGTGTAATGGAATGTTTCAGAGATCAGTTTGAACGTCATAAAAATCTGTCATGTCAGACAAACGAGACAGGGAGCTTCCACGTCAGACTATGATCTGGTCTGAGAAACCTGCGATCATACGACGCCTGCGTCACAGAAATCTGACCTCGGACCGGACTGCCTGTAGTGACAACGTGTACTTCCGTCGCTTGTTATATTGTCATTATTTGACCTTGATGCCAGAACAGAATGTCCTTCACATTTTATCGAAAAAGATGGAAAGAATGTGAAAAGTGGGCACGAATAAAAAAAAAATGGCAGAGAGTAAAAAAAAATGTAGAACATGCCAATCCAATATTTCGGCAAAAAGACCTTTTTTCAATTATCACTTACAAGAAATGCGTTTTATACCCGTCTTTCTTACAAGGAGGGCACAAAAAGAGCTAATTTTTCATTTGTTTTTTTTTCCATCTGTTTTTTATCTGTTGTGCTGTACTTGTATGTGACCCATGAAAGAGAAAATATTGGGTTGTTGTTCCCCTAGACTGAATGTAAGTCACCTGAAAAATGTGAAAGCTGTTAGTGATTTAAGATTCAGTTTCCGAATGTGCTTGATTCTTTATCAAAATTGCGTATATCACAGGGACTTCGATATCAGCTTCATTGAAGTTTGCAGGCATTTAGAGAAGTTTCACGACATAAATGGAAGGTCCCAATGCCAGACGAGATAGGACACAGGACCAGCCACCCAATTCTGTAAAAATACTTCAGACACGAAAACGTCAACAAGAGCTCAGCAGGAGGGGAAAATTGATACTGGGAGAGGAAGGCAATTTTTACCGAAGATCTATGACGCTGTGTGGTGAAAGATCTATGACGCTGTGTGGTGAAAGATCTATGACGCTGTGTGGTGAAAGATCTAAGACATTGTGTGGTGAAAGCCAGAAATATCTGGAAGCCAAACGGCCGACTCCTCTTATTTCAACCAGGACAGCCATGGCCATCGGGACATGGAATGCTCAGACAGGCAGAGAAGGATATACAGAAGCAGATATTACAGCAAGAATTGGAAAGCCTTGAGTAGCATTGAACGTCATAAAAATCTGTCATGTCAGACAAACGAGACAGGAGCTTCCACGTCAGACTATGATCTGGTCTGAGAAACCTGCGATCATACGATGCCTGCGTCATAGAAATCTGACCTTGGACCGGACTGCCTGCAATGACAACGTACTGAGAAATATCATAAAGGCCAAGGGAATTTCCCTAACAACAAAATTTAGATTGTTCAATACAAACATTCAATCGGCCCTGCTGAATGGATGAAAAGCATGAACAGCATCAGCCAAAAGTACCAAGAGACTGCAGACCTTCGTTAAAAACTGCCTAGGGAAGATTCTTCAGATTAGACGTCCAGATACCATCAGCGATAAAGAGCCGAACAAATCGTAGTGGATGAAATGACAATGAAAAGACGCCGAAGATGGATAGGACACGCGCTTCGAAAGCCTACCACAGATATAACCAGACAAGCTCTCACCTGGAATCCCCAGGGAAAGAGTAAACAAGGAAGACACAGAAACGCCTGGCGAAGGAGTCTTGAAGCAAAAGATCGAAAAGATCGACTACACCTGGAGATGGATAGAAGAAACAACCAGGACAGAAATAAATGAAGAGGCCTTATTGATGACCTATGCCCTAGATTGGGGTTAAAAAGTCGAGGAAGAAAGAAGGACAAATCTTTGAATTTAGTTTAAAGTTTGGGTACGTACTTGTTTGTTTAAGACAATGTTAGGAGTAGGCCAAGTCGATACTCGGGTCAGGCTAAAATTCCAACATATAACACAGAAATAGTAGTCTAGGAATAAGCAATAACATATCACATGATTAATATAGAACCGATTAATACAGAGAAGGCAATAACATATCACATGATTAATACAGAACAGATTAATACAGAGAAAACAATAACATATCACATGATTAATATAGAACCGATTAATACAGAGAAAGCAATAACATATCGCATGATTAATATAGAACAAATTAATACAGAGAAAGCAATAACACATCACATGATTAATATAGAACAGATGAATACAGAGAAAGCAAGAAGAGTTTTCCTGATATCAGATATAAATTTTTTTTAAAATGTCCTAGCTACAGACATGTGGGTTGTGCAGACTTCACCTCAACTCTAAAAGGTTTTTCTTTTCTTTTGTTCTGTATTCTTGTGCTTAAAAATATGCTCCTTTTGTTTCCCGGATAATGTGTCTGCTCTATAGTCGATTTCTTGCCATGTGCTCTCCAACATCTCTTTGCAAACAGTCAGTCTGCCAGTTCTTTTAAAGGCCACCAACTTTGGCAGTCTTTTTAAACTTTTCTAACCAACTTTCGAAGATTTTAACATACATACTCGCCCATAATCAGCTCTAAACCTTCCTTGAAGTGTAACTGGAGACTTTATTTCGTGATGAAACAAAAGATACTGGGCTTTCCCTTTCATAGACGCCATTTTGATACTGGTTACTGCAGCACCAACTGTTAAAAAAAAACTCCGAAGGAAATGGCCTACATCATGCCCACAATATTCTTGTTTCTATGTAGAATAGTTTTTAAGATATGATTTTTTTTTAAATCATGGAAGGACTTTATGGTCACCCTGCAGTAATAATGTAAACATTGTCATCAGGTCATATCTTTGTTTCTGAAGCTAAAGCTAAGCAACTTGTGTACGCAATCTCAAAGTCTGTCCAGAATGGAGTGGTTGGCAAACAGACGTTCCAATCTAAGACAAGAAACCACAGGTCAAGTAGAGCGCCTGGATTCAAATGTTGTGGAAATTGACAGCTGAACAGCCATAGAACAGAGGTTCTTAAACGTGTATGGGGATGTGAGACTCAGTCTTTGAATAACAGGTGAAAAAAAAACCAAGCTGTAAATCGTTCTTAACACTAGAATGTTCAGAACCTCTGTCATAAAGGACGAAAAAAAAACCTGAAAATATTTAAGAGAGAAGCGTTCTATTTGGCAAAGTTAAGCACTGTCTGGAAACGTTGACGACTGATCACGTGGCATAGAATAATAAAAAGCATTTGAGCTGATCTGAAACACCAAGGACCACCCAGGATGGAGAAGCATAGTCGTCACAGCCGTGTGGCGCGGCAGATAATAATAATAATAATAATCATAATAATAATAATAATAATAATAAGAAGAAGAAGAAGAAGAAGAAAATATTAACTAAACCGAGTCCACGACACAAGAATATTTATATTTTTATTTAAATTCTAATTCAAGGATGGCTGTAGAGGACGAACTGGGCAACACTTGGGTATCAGCAGGGAGAAGTGTCTGCTCTAGAGACCTGAAGCACAGGTCGTGGTCTGAGATATACTTGACCTGGACGAAAACTGGATTCTCAGCTCCATATAAAAACAAAATGAAGTCATCTTTCTAGAGCCATATTCAAAGACAATATGCCTTAGAGAGGAAACAGCAATGAAAGGCATAATTCGAAGACGTTACAAACATTCTAAACGCCACATTTAATGAGGCAGGCATCCTGATTAAACAACTAGAATTTTTCAGGCGGACTAAGAAGAAAGCAGGGGTCTAAGAAGTTCGGGTCTCATGAACATCAAAAGAATGTAAAATTTACATCATGTACGACTATGTCTCACTAGCATCTGAGCAGCCTACAACAAAAAAAAAAACCCCCGTAAAGATCCTCATTCACTCTCTCGCAGCTCTAAATGACATGTTTTTGCATTGCTCTTTGTTCCTTTGCGTGCCGTAGGAGTGTGAAGTTTTAGTGCCTTCACATTTCTAAGACACTACAGCATTTGAGGTAGGGATGTGAAGTTTTAGTGCCTTCACATTTCTAAGACACTACAGCATTTCAGGTAGGGATGTGAAGTTCTAGTGCCTTCACATTTCTAAGACACTACAGCGTTTGAAGTAGGGATTCCAGCATTTGGTCCCGCTACCTTTCTTTTCCTAGGAAAACCCCATGAACCCCCAGTTTTGTTTAGGCTGGATCGGCCTCGGTGTCGGTCGGTCCGAAAAAAAAAATTCCGTTCAAATACGAAATGGAACCAAGAAGCCTCTGATCGGTAGGCGATAACATTAGACACTACACCACGGATGCACTTTTTCGCGTTGCTACACCTTGTTTGTTGAGACAGGACTGGCCATTTACACGTTTAGTGTAATAATACTGCAATCTTGTCTTCTGTCTCCATGGAACTATGAGGCGGTGTTCTTTGCTGTCGATGCTGTGAAGGTATTGAGCCACACCAACAGTGTGCCCATGCCACTACAGTCTCGCTTTGTCTACAACCAGAGGTTGGCAGCTTGAACAAGATTGTTTTCAATTTTCCGTTTTTTTTTTTTTTGGTCACAATCCTGATGGTCTGCCCCTACAAAGACACAAAGAAAGCTTAAATATTTGGGACATATTAAAAGTCCTGAGAATTTAGAGAAGACCGTCTAGGTAGGGTACATAACTGGGAAAAGAGAGGAAGACCAAGGCGAAGATGGCTGTAAAATATCGTTGATGATTTGCGAATGGATGCATCAGTAGCAGGACATCTTGCTTACAACAAAAAGGCCTACAGGAGAGCTGTTAGGGAGGCAAAGTTCCCTATGGGACATGCAAATGACTGACTGACTGACTGACTGCCCCCACTTCCTACAGAAACATGATCGCTGTGGCACTACACAGGCTGATGCTTAAGAGTTACTTTTGTTCTGCACAGATAGCACTGCAGTCACTATCTGCTATCAGGCGTCTATGAAGAAGAAAGTCCAGTATGCTTTATGGTGAACATATTTATGCCAGTTATAGTTCAATGAAGGTTCAGAAACGAGCATGAACGAGATCCTCTTGACTTCTTTTATATACCACGTACAAAGTGTTCAGTTCACCAGTTCCTGATGCTGAACTATTGAAGGCAAGGATAACGGATGCTCTAGCGACGATGACAAAAGAGTGGTTTGAGAACACGTGGCAAGAAATCGACCATCACTTAGACGTTCTCCAGACTACAAAGGGAGCACACGTTAAGTGCATGAGTAAAGTAAAAAAAAAAGGAAATAAAAAACTTTTTGAGTTGAGTTAAAATTTGTAAAGAAAAAAAAAAGTGTCTGTACATAATATAGTTTCTGAGATCACAGAAAGACGTCGTGCTCACCGTGTACTTCGGCGAAAGATGATGCCTGTACGAACAAAAATTAAGAACTCCGCAGACAAGCTGAAGACCAAAGCATGAATCATACTAGGAGGAAATCCTTAAATTCTTTAAACAGAGTCTGAGGGAAAAAAGGATACAATCCCTGTTTCCATGCCATTAAGGCATACTAGGGATACGGTGCTATGTCAGTATTTCCAGGACCTTCGGCACATGAAAGTCTGATATGGTCAGTATCCCGCCTGGCCGCATTTACCTTCCCAGATACCTCTGGTACCTATTTTTTAAGGCTGAGTGGACGCAATGGCCTTTTTTGGTGGTACCAGAAAAAGTCCCCACTGCTGGGACTTGAACCCGGTACCACTGGATTAGTAAACTGAGAGCCTAACCACTCGGCTAACCAGACCCGCCACAGAGTCTGATTTTTGCCTGTAAAATCAAAACAAGAACGAAATAAAAACTGAGGCGAACTGAGAGAACAGAAAGATCGGAAACAAAGTGGCACAGGAAGGAAATCTGTCTGTCTGAAAATACCACAGACCGCAAAAAAAGAAGAGAATCATGACAGTCAAAGATCTTTGTCAGTGATGACAGAACTCCTTATCCATGCAGACAAGACTCCGGCAAGGACCGCAGTTTTATCTACCTACATGACAGCTGCGAATTATGTCTGATGAAAGGAGAGCAAGATAACAATTACAGAGACACTGGGGCATTATGTAGGCGGTGCCTACATGTAGTCAGTCACATGTCACGTGGGGGGCTCACTTAACCGGATTTGGCGGTCGTTGAGAGATGTGACGTGACTCGACATAAAGTTATTGTGTGCTGTTATTTGGATGGATCTTTTTAACAATAACAGCGGCCGCTTTTAAGAAGTTTATAGCGGAAGAAAAATAAATTCTGCAAAGGTTTTAGGGATAAATACACGCGAACACTGGATGGATGGATGGATGGAAGGATTGGTAGGTGGATGTGTAGATGGATGAATGGATGTTTGGATGGATTGATAGACGGCTGGATGGATGGATGGATGGATGGATGGATGGACGGACGGATGGATGGATGGATGGATGGATGGATGGATGGATGGATGGATGGATGGATGGATAGAAAGATAGACGGCTGACTGGACTGATGAATTTGGGGAAGCTTTACTATACTGAGATTAAGTTTCAAACGGTGTCTTTTTGTGCTTTCATTTGAAGCTGCTATCTATATACGAGAGAGAGAGAGAGAGAGAGAGGGGGGGAGGGAGAGAAAGAGAGCAACAGCTAGAAAGGAGAGAGATAAGGACCAATAGAAAGGAAGGAGAGAAAGATAGAAAGACCTACAGATAGGAAGGAGAAAGATAAGAGGAAGACGGAGAGAGAGAGAGACAGAGGAAGAGAGACTAACAGATAGATAGATAGATAGATAGATAGATAGATAGATAGATAGATAGATAGATAGATAGATAGATAGATAGATAGATCTTTATTTTTAAAGGGTAAAGAATTGGGCACGCAGGCCCGTCTTACATTCTGCCTTTCATCACTCCATCTTTCATTCTTCCCACACACTCGAATACAAGTATACAAATTAAATTAGGAACAAAAGCATATCAAAATATTGTAAGATGAAACTATTACATTCAAAGTAAAAGGGAAGAAATAATTAACTTAATAAAATAGTTCTCACACACATACATGCACACACAGACATATACATAAACAAAAATACTTTGTCAGTACAGATCTTCTAACATATGTTTTTTTTAACAAACTTTAAATAATTTCAAAGAATATACAAGTTATTTTTCGAGCTATGTCATTTTAGAACTTGATGGCTTTCAAGTCATGGGTTGAGAGATTGCTGGTTATTCTATGGAGGCATATAATTACAAGCAAATAAATACTGAAACAGGTTTGAGTTAAAGGATGAAGTATTACTAATGGATTTTAAATGGTAGGGGAGGGTGTTCCAGAGCTGTACTGCAGAGTATGCAAAGCTTTTCTTTTACAGATCAATCCTGGGTTTAGGAAGAAGACAGTTTTTTAAACGCTGCCATGTTTAGTGTTATACGTAAACAGTGACCACAAGTAAGGCGGAGCATTGTGCAACAGAATTCTGTGAACAAACGTAACTTTGTTAAAAATGACTCTATATTTGAGGGGTAGAACTTTGAATTCTTTGTGCCGATCTAGAGTCTGTACTGGGTGTAGACAGACAGACAGACAGACAGACAGATAGATAGATAGATAGATAGATAGATAGATAGATAGATAGATAGATAGATAGATAGATAGATAGATAGATAGATAGATAGATAGATAGATAGATAGATAGATAGATAGTGTCTCATTATTTAACTCGCTGATATAAGTTTTCGGACATTTAATTGTATCCCCACTTCTGTAAATTAGTTGCCATCTCATGTTCATTACCCGGACACTAGTCTGTTGTTTATGATAATCCAGTGCACACTATTCTCACGAATTCTTGCTGGCCATTCTCTTGTCTTCAAGAACGTTTCTTCTCTGTTTTAATGCAGTCAAGCGTTGATGATGTCACATAATCGAAACCGTTATGTACCATTCACAGCATTTCGTTCTAATGTCATTTTCTTTCCACAACCACACTGACCTATTGAAATAAACATTGGTCCACAATGAGTTAAGATAAGTATGAAAAGTTAAGTTAGTTGATATTCTGAGCGAAAGTCAAGTTAAGGAACGGTATAATGCAGGTACTGACCTTGTACTGTATGCATTGTTCATTAGCATGTTATTGAGTCTTTTTATTATTTCAAATTTCCTGAATTTCCTGAAAGATGAGATAGAAGATTTCTGTCTAATTTTGGTTTCCAGATTCATTGATATTTCCTATCCCCATATCCTGGAAGAATATGTAGTTCTTATTGATGAGGATCCCTATTTTGGTGCAGTACTTAGTTCTTATTGATGGATTTTTCACATCTTAGTATCATGCTTAATCATTACTTGCGCTTATTCCTATACTGGCGCAAATGTTGGTCCTTATTGATCAATTTATAACATTATGGGACAGCTGATGTCCCTTATTGGTGGACTTTTCAAATCTTGGCGCAAAACTTGGTCCTCGGGACAGTATTCATGTAACGAGTAAGTAACAATATTTATGTGGAAAACGAGGGCCGTTCAGAAAGTAATGCACTACATAGTTTTTCTCAGGAGCTGTTCATTTAAAAAGCATGAAATGTATACACAATATACATGGACATGTTATGTAAACATCGGTATTATTCAACATAATCCCCATCAACTTGTACAGCTTTGCGCCAGCGCGAAATAAGTGCATGTATTCCTAGCCCGTACCAGATTTTCTCTTGATTATATAGCCATTTCTTCCTTGCATGAATCACTCCTTCATCATCTTCAAATCTTACCCCACGGAGTGCATCTTTAAGTGGACCAAACAGATGGAAATCAGAGGGTGCCAAATTTGGACTATAGGATGGATGGGGTAGTAAAGTCCAACCCAATTTGGTGATTGCTTCCCGTGTTGCCTGACTTGATTGAGGGTGCGCATTATCGTGAAGAAGAAGTAGGTCTGCTGGATTCTTGTGCGGCCAAACTCTGCGAAAACGTTGGCTGAGTTTTTTCAATGTCTTAATGTAAGCTTACGAATTGATTGTCTCTCCTCTTGGCATAACATCCACAAGAATCCCACTTTCAATGTCCCAAAAGACAGTGATCATTACCTTCCCAGCTGAAGGAGTTGTCTTGAATTTCTTTCTTCGTGGTGATTGTGGATGATGTCACTCTATTGACAGTCTTTTTGTCTCAGGTTCAAAATGATGTGCCCAGGTTTCGTCACCTGTTACGATCTTAGCCAAAATGTTCTCTCCCTCGCCATTGAAGTGATCCAACAATTTCAGATTGCTTTCCTTTGCAATCGATGTTCATTTGTGAGACTTTGAGGAATCTATCTTGCGCAAACTTAAGAAAATCCGAGAGCTTTTATAACTGCATTTGCACTACCATTGCTGACTGACAGCTTTAAGGCCAATTGTTGAGTAGTGATACGCCTATCAGTAAGAATAATGCCCCCAGCGCCTTTCAACATTTCTGCCTTGGTGGGTGTGGCAAGACGGCCACAGTGCAGCTGATCATGCAACTCCTTATCTCCACTTATTGATTCTTTGATTCTCTGAACACAGCTACTGACTGTACTCTTGCCGACTGCAAATCTTCCATGCACATCACATAGACACTTGTGAATGTTCACAACAGCTTCCTTCTCTGCAACGAGAAATTCTATCACAATTAGCTGCTTATATCGCAAGTTGCTAACACGCTCCATTTCAACGGTTAGGGCAGCCATATTCTTTGGCCGGTTGCGGTGCAGTTTGGTCACACAATCGGCACATGCCATATTTAAAGTGTGCAGAATTTCATGCTACCTTCATTATTAGTTGAAAAAAACGATGTGGTGCATTACTTTATGAACGATCCTCGTGGTTATTCATAAGCTGTACAAGTGGTTTTGTTTCCCGTGTAGAAGAATTAATTCACAAAAATTACAAGTATTGGAAACTTTTCAAGGAATGGCGTGAGAACCTCTGTAAACTGGATCGGAACTATCGACTTTTAGATCTCCTAGTTTCATGAGGCTCAAAACATCTTTTTCACATTGTGTGTCGCGTATCGAAAGTTAACGTAAAAACACGTTAATGGCTTTTAAATAATGATGCAGTAGAACATTAGTCCAACGTTTCTCATTCTTTATACATCCTTGGGGAACACCTGGAGTAATCTACAGGTCCCTGGAGACCTCTACAGCTTAAGGTATGTTAGATTAATGAGTTTTTGTTACAATGACCTAATACTAGCCATCAATGGAGCTGCTAAGATCTTGACACGAAATTAAAAATTCAACGATTGATTTATTTTCTTTTCATCGTTTGTAGTTTCTTTAGCAAAAGCTCATGGTTAATAAATCCTGATTTAATCCTACACAGCACAATAATCTTGTGCAGGTCTTCCACTGCAAGTAATGTCGGCTGTAACGAGTTACCAAAGCGTTTTGTCAGCTGCTTTGTTACCAAACATTACCCATGACACATCAACATTTTTTGTAATAAAAGATCACTGCTGCGGCGCTTTACCAGGAAATGACGTAATGTCTAATTCTAGCAGGAATCTAAATTTACAAACTGCTTACTACAAAAAAGGATATGTTTTTAGCTATTTTTAATTTTTAAAGAGTTTAGTGGGTTTTTTTAAAAAGTAAAATAACTGCAACCCTCTGTTTTGTGGTTGAGAGCTCGCAATGTAAAGTTTAGTTATGGTACGTTGAAGGTCGGTGAATCCATCAAATTGCTTCCTATCAATCTTTGTGTGAGTCCCCACTCACGATCTAGCCTTATTGCTCTCTGTCTTCCCACATTAAACCCAATGCTTTTACATCATTTCTCTCAAAATGTACCAAATTCAAGCAAAGGCAACAGAAAAAGTCTTATTTTCACAAACTCAAGAACATGCCACAAAAGGACGTACTCAGTACAATGAATAGACACCAAAATAAGGATAAGTGTTTAATTTTTTCATCCATTTTTGTTTGTTTCTGTACTATTTTTGTATGGGATATTTGAAAAAAAAGGCTTTTGCTAAAATATTGATTGCTTTATACTCTTCATTTATGATGGTTCATCTCACTTTCTGTAACTCTTGTTCGTGGCTGCTTTTCTCACTCTTTCTATTTTGTTTGTTTGGTTTTTTTTTTCTAAAACTGAACCATACATCTCTGCCTACCTTTATTTGCTAGAACTAGCTTTGTCGCAGTCGTCATTTCTTTACTTTCTCACTACAACGAGCAATGAGCATTGAGCGTCTATGGAAAGCTGTGTGCCCGTTGTCCATTTTTTCTTCATCTTTGCTGGAAATTTCTGGACAGAAAATCTGTTTCAACTTGTTAACGCAGAAAACTACTATCATTTTTTAAAACATATAACAAAAAGTAATACCTTTTGGTTAGCTAACATTTCATATATGAAATGGTTATTTTAAAATAAAGTGTTGGAACGGAATCACAATACAGAAATATTCTTTAAAAATACATCTTTATAAAAGCAATCAGGCAAATACAGATATAAAAGAATCAGGCAAATACAGATATAAAAGAATCAGGCAAATACAGATATAAAAGAATCAGGCAAATACAGATATAAAAGAATCAGGCAAATACAGATATAAAAGCAATCAGGCAAATACAGATATAAAAGAATCAGGCAAATACAGATATAAAAGAATCAGATTCCGCAGCAAATCCTCAATAAGAATAATTAGAAATACCCAGAAATATATTATTTGGTGCTGTCATTTCAACATTTATGTAAAAGAACTATTCTGTTACTCGCAGATTACGCCATTTGTGAAAACTACAACACACTCCCCCCCCCCTTTCCCGAACCAGAAGTACAACAAATGTTGTAGTCAGTTAATATCGACTTACCAAACAATAGAACGCAACCCATTAGATAAACTAAAACCATTTTAAGAGACACGGATAAAGCTCAGACGGGATTAGTTTGCAAAGTACGGATCTGGATCCTTTGTCTGAAGTATTGAAATTTAGACAAGCATTGAAAGATGACGGGGCCTTTTTAAAGCACTTTTAATACGCTAGCTATCAGGGGCAGATAATCTGATACCACGACAATAGATTCCGCTTTGTCTGTGGTATTTATCATGTATTATATCATAGGACATTTGATGACAGAAATACGATGACAGTAATATCTAAACGTATAGCATAAAAAGGAAGAGATGACATTTGATGACAAAAATACGATGACAGTAATGTCTAAACGTATAGCATAAAAAGGAAGAGAGATCGTTTAGACAAAACTTCAACATTTGCAAGACCTTAAATGTTACCAACTATTTTCGTTTCTTTATCATTACTTTTATGTCTCATTCTCTTTCTTTCCTATTCTTGTCGATTTGATCTCCACTTTATTTCTTCTTTCTCTGATATACAAGGGAGAGTCAAAAAGTAACTTTAATTTTGCTCTTATAAAAAATCTAAATCGAGTAGTAGATATACGTCATGCCGTCCCTCTTTAGAAGTGTGAGTACGAAGACACGTCCGTAATTTTATAAATATGACGTCGGTAGAATGGTTCAACGATGGCCGCTCCTTGAAAACATGTACGAGAGAAGAACAGCTTGCAGTTATACGTTTATGGGGCAGTGGTGGTGAGACGCTTGATGATAACCACAGCAGAATGGAGAAAGAGTTCGCCATATATGTGTGTTGCTTCAGCAGGTACATGAACGGCACAGCAATTTTAGAAATAGGGTGTCAAGTTTGGCGGATGCAGCTAGCTTCAGCCGGGTTCACAACGCGAACAAACTTGACACTAGCGCTGAAGTGGAACAAATAATACACTAAAGCTATCATATAACAATCAATTAGATAGATGGAGAATTGAAGATCAGTCACGACTCGGTGTACCACATCATTATCGAGTGATGCAATACCGAAAGTAGTCTCCGCTAGGTGAGTACCAAAACAACTCACCCTTTATCTGAAAGAACGTCGTGAGGATGTTTGTGGATCTTGGAAAAATAAGATTTTAAGGGCATGCATCTTTCCCATCGCAACATACGCCTGTGAGAAAGATTTTTGGTACTTCTGTCCGTTCTTCTCTTCAGCTTCTGTAGTTGTTTCACTTTCTGAAGAGCGACGGATGTCCTCCTTTTAATTTCCCTCTTTGTATCTCCATTATTAGTTAGTAATGATCCAAGATAAAACTCTCCATCTCTTCCAATTTTCCCCATTGATACATATTTCAGCTCCCTTATTTGTTTTGTCAGTTGACATCAATTTAGTTTTGCTCAGTATCATATGTAGACAAACATAACTTTGGTATTCTTATGAGTTTTTGGTATTATGGGTTTGGCATTCTTATGAGGATAAGTCAAAAACATAACCTTATATTTTATGTATTTAAATAAAATGTACAGATATGACCGAAAAATCTTTATATCACTTTTCAATATAGCCCCTAGCACACTCACTACCGAGAACAACACGAGAACAACAAAATCTTCAGATTGACCCTGCAGTCAGCTATGCACAACGTCTGTTATCTCTTCGTCCATATTGAAATTCTTCACAGCCAGCCCTTCCTTGCCGAGTTCAAACTTATGATAATGACATAGTGCGAGGTCGGGTGAATATCAAACATGTGGAAGACACTCCAAATCGTAATTGTTAAGCTGTTACACATGCTGCGTGAGACCGTGCGTTATCATGCTGTAACAACACGCCAAAGCTGCGTAAAGCGTGACGTTTTACCTGATCGAAGATTTAAAATCGTTTTCAAGCAGATCACAGTATACCTCGCTGGTGGTAGTGGTTCATCTGGACTTGTATGTTCCAGGATTGTGCCTTTGCAGTCCTAGAAAAAACGTGAGCACCAATTTTCCAGCTAGATAGACTGTCGTCACTCCTTGCTGGCTCGCTGTGTCTCTTCCTGGAAGTAGTGCAGTCAGCATTCGTCTTCAGTGATTGTACGTCATCTACTTCAGTTTAAAAACGTATTAAGTGAGTTCCACTAACATTCTCACGACGTTCTTTCAGATAAAGGGTGAGTTGTTTTCGTGCTCACCTAGTGGAGACTACTTTCAGTATTGCAACACTCGATAATGATGTGGTACACATGTTTCAAACATCATGGACACAAAAAAGAACACATATAATCCAAATTACAAGAACTTAATATTGAAGAAGGTTGGCTAGTAAAGAGGATTAAATAGAGAAAACGTAAATACTTTGGACACAGTAAACGTCATGAGAATTTAGAAAAGACAGTCTTAGAAGGGTACATAATGGGAAAAAGAAAGAGAGGAAGACCAAGGCGAAGATGGCTGCAAGACATCGTTGATGATCTGCAAATGGATGCATCAGCAGTAGGGAATCTTGCTTAAAACCGAGAGGCCTACAGGAGAGCTGTTAGGGAGGCAAAGTTCCGCAAATGACATGGAAATGACTGACTGACTAATATATGATACTGTTTGCTCGTGCATATTTTCCAATGTCACTTTAATCTCTCCTGCAGAAGAGTCAGTATTATATACCAGCTTCATGGTGGCCGTGGAGTATGAGAAATAAGCATTGAGGACATAAATAATTTCGTTTGTCACAACCAGTACCAGTCCTCCGTAGCTAAATCGCTAAAGGCGCACTTCAAAGTGCAGTGCCAACTGGAAGATCATGGGTTCAATCCCGGGACAAAAAAAAAAGCAACTCACAAGAACTCTGGGAGTCATGACTCAGAGGGCCCATTAGAGTGTCAGGAGTTTAATAGGGCTGAAACACTTGTCTGAGGGGGGTACTTCCTCTAAGGATCTGAAGGAGTTGTGTTGTTGTTACGCTCACTACAATAGAGTTTCCTGCATGTATACCAGGCTCTGCGTTTCATGTCAGAATATGAACTAAAAAAAAAAAAAAAAGGTAATGGTTCCTAAAAAAAAAAAGGAACGAGAATATGTACACATAACAGTAAAATCAGTTCTAATACACATACCAGCTTTTATGTTTCAGTCTCAAACTGCTTTGTTTTAGCGATGAGCAAAAATAGAAGAAATAGAGTGACTAAAGACGAAATCATACAGCGTTTAAGCATCAATAAACGAGGCAATTAGTTCATAATTTTGTTCAGTCGATTTTAGCTTACGAGAAAGAGACATTCCTTTTTGTGTAGAGAAATCAAAATAACTTATCTGTTATAAATTATATCATGCAAGCATTGTAAGAGTGATTAAAACACGTTAAGAAATGCGAAGAACAATGTGGGTCTTTGAAGCAGAGGGGAAAAAGAGTCTATTTTCAACTTTACATCAACAGCAGAGCAATCTTTCAAGCGTAGCTGAAGATCTGTAATTGTGTGTCGTTGCGCACATAAGATAAAAAGCACAAATTTTATTCGTTCTCTTGAAAGCCACTATTTCGATAGAAAGGTCGTGATAGCAATTTAAAAACACATATGACAGGAGGATGAGAAACAAAGAGTTTAGTAATTTACCAGTGGTTTTCAAAGTGTGATTAAATGCTTGTAGTTCCACTGATCGATCAAAGCGAAGAAGAACAACTACAAGTATTGTTGGACAAAGTCGTAGAAAAAAACGAGGATAAAGGACTTAATTTAAATATAAAGAAGGCGGAGGTCATAGTGATATCTAAGAAATAAATACCAGCAAGAATGTAACATCAAAGGCACAGAATTAAAGTCTAGACAAATTCAAGTATTTAGAACAAGAACAACACAAGACCGAAGATGTGAAACCGAAATAAGGAGCAGAATAGCCCAGTTCAAGTCAGCATTTATGAAAATGATAAATATACTATGCAATAGAGTTCCGCCGACGAGTACCAAAACAAAAGAGAGCTACACTGAACTTGTTTTGTTAGTGGATGTGGGGCATGAACAGTAACGAAGATGACTCAAAATCTGCTGGAAGCAGTGAAGATGTACTTCTGGGGAAGGATGATGAGAATACCATGGACAGCCAAGAAAACAACTGGAGAAGTACTAAGAGAGGCTGGGCAAAAGAGAGAAATTGTGGCAAAATTCAGAACACGGCAGTCCAGATTTGCAGGACATGCGTTGAGAAGAGGCAGGCTGGAACACCTGGTGACAGCGGGAAAACTTGGAGGGACAAAGAGGCAGAGGAAGACAAAGAAACAAAATATCTGACAGATTAAAAGAGTGGCATGGAGCATGGTCCAATACACATCTTATAGAAAGAACAAAGTATAGATGGTTGTGGAACTCAATGACGACCAACGCCTGATTGGCGTAGACCAGAGGCCAGACCATCACAAGCGGTCAAACTATACTAGCTACCCACTCTAGAGGTACAAAAACAAAAAGTGTCTGGAATGCATGAAGGAGTTGAAATTATCATTAAACAAACCGCTAAGGATCTACATGTCTATGTTCATCTTAAGTGGAATATTTACAACTGACATAACTTCCGACTAACTCATCATTTGTCGATTTAGCCCTAAGTCGATTTTTCATAAGATGAAAATCAGTATAAAGTCGCATACACGTGCAGCGTAATGCAGTATGTAGTAACACAGGAAGACCTGTTAAGTTCATCGTTGTATGTTAACACTAAGCAGTGCAGACAGGACTTTAAATAGTGAATTAATTCAATAATATATAGGAGCGAAAAGACAGTTTCATTTGGCACTCTGTGATCCACAGTTGATATGCTAACATCAAGATTGGCGAACCATAGCTGATATGCTAACATCAAGATTGGCGAACCATAGCTGATATGCTAGCATCAAGACTGGCGAACCATAGCTGATATGCTAGCATCAAGATTGGCGAACCATAGCTGATATGCTAGCATCAAGATTGGCGAACCATAGCTTACTTCTCTGTTTTGTACCCCCGACTAACTGGTCTAGACTGGCTAGCGGGATAAAGATCCCCATAGTCCCCATGGTAGTGGAGTCTGCTAAAGAAGAACTGCACTCCCCTCTCTCCTCTCTTGTTAGGTCCATTCAGGGACTGAGAAACTAGCCTCTGTAACCTGTTCCCAAGCTGACACGATCCCTGCATCAACGTCTTCACCTCATTGTGCAGTTGAAGCTGTTCAAAGAAGAAGAAGTTATGAGAGGCTCTTCCTACGTCGCAACAGTTGTAAGAAGAACTGGCGTGTTTTAGGGATCATCTTTATTGTCTAAGAAATAACTTTTTAACCCGCCTCGACAGACATCGTTCACCATATCTCCAAGTTAGAAGCCTAACGGTTTGGGGCAGCGGTTCCAAAACCTGGACTCAGAGTATAATCTCCAGATTATGTAGAATACTAAACCGTATGAGTGTACAGATCTTGTTTTTATTTTAATACCAAGTGATGGAGTGTAAAATTTAGGAATGGTGGAGGTGGGGAGGGGGATGGGGAAGCAGATTTCTATGTGACTGATTGATTGATCTTTATTTCAAAAGGGTTAAGAATTGGGCACGCAGGCCCGTCTGACATTCTGCCCTTTATCATACATCTTTCACTCTATTCCAGACATTCTACAAATATGCTGTTCATGTAACAAACATAATTAACATTGAAGCTGAGAGACATAAATTAAAATATAACATTTACGTTTCACTCTTAAACATTCACTCAGTACAGAAGTAACTACATACATATATAAATGACTATCTACTAAAGAAAAATTTCAGGACTATTCAGAAAACAATTGTATTCGGTGTCTGTAAGAGCAGTTTAAGATAACTTTGGTTACGATAACTGTGGTTTCAACGAGTGGTTGCATGAAGAAATTTGGGGAACCACTGTGGCTGTGAGTTATTTACTGAACTAAGTTCATACTGGCTTCAAGCTTTACTGACCTCATGAAATGCTAGATTAAGTTCTAAATTAGTATCTTTCATGGGTTTTACTCAATTTATAGACTTTTGGGCCAAAACCTTCACGAATTGTTGGCTTTTTATATTGGAGGATTACTAAAAAATCTTTCATTTAAGTTAAATTAAAGACAAGTAATATATCGGACGACGATATAAACAGACAGACGATATGAAAATATGGTGCTATAGTTAAATATGTGATCAAGACAATAAGCATATTTTTTTTAGAAGTTCTAACTCTCATACAGACAGTAGGGCACATAATGATGCTGAGATGCTGACAACTGGTCATCGATAACAGCTTTGCTAACTTGGTATTTGTTGCAAACAGAAACTTTCACTTTTCCACTTATCTACCTCCCTCTATTTAACTTCGACTATGTCTTTTTTTATAACTCAGCTCCATCCTATCTGTCTGTTGCGTACACATATTAAACCATTTGCCCACTCGTGGAAAATTGTCCGTTCAATATTTTCGCTACAGCCTGACGCAGGAGCATTCTTCGTATTCAGTGGAGACGAAAATGGCTTTCTAAATACTTTGGTAATCTTAGAAAAGCATCTATCGTGACATTCGTGAGCGGTTTGTGTCGTGAATGTAAGGCAACCACGTGATCAGTGTGAGGATTCCGTGATGTTTTTTTTTCCCTCCTCGAAGTGGTTCACAAGCGAGAGTAGTTGCAATTGATTTACTCCACGCGATAGAAGCAGGCAAAGTTTTATGTGGCAGAGTTCTTACAGACTTTCACAGTTCCACAAATATTTTTCCGACAAAGTCTGGACTCACGCGCAGTTCCTTCATCGCCGAACTAAACATCGAATGATGTCTTATTTTCTCTCACTGAATGAATTTGTGTACAGATTTTAAGTTCATTCTAGTTCAGTTTTATATTTTAAAACACGACTTTTTAAAAAATTTGACCATAAAGAATTGTCGCCCCTGTGAAATTCTTTTTATGTCCATTTTGTTTTCTGTTGGGGTCGTCTGTTCAGAAGCAGGTCAATTAGGGAGGACTGGTGCACTGTTATAGGATTTAATTATAACTAAGATTCTCTGCAACTAATTGGGGGGGGGGGGAAGACGCTCCGAAGCCGGGGACTGAGTAGGTTGCGGTGATCTTTGTAACTTCCGAAAGCTACTTCTACACTGTTGTCCGCATTGAAGTTAACGCCCTGTTTTCTGGAACCACTAGAGAATGAAGTATAGAACCTTATTCTCCTTCGTCAGCGGTTCTTAACCTGATGTCAATGACCCTCCGACCTACCCCGCACCCCGCCCCCCAAAGGGTCCACGGGCCGGCAAGTAGATTGGCTCGATAAGGGGTTTAAGCTGTTCTCAGGCCAGAAAGGGGATTCATAGTTGTTCTTAGGCCAAAAAAGGGGGTCCCATAGTTGTTCTGAGACAGGGAAGGAGGTCCACAGATGTTCTCAGGCCAGAAAGGGGATTCATAGTTGTTCTTAGGCCAAAAAAGGGGGTCCCATAGTTCTGAGACAGGGAAGGGTCTCATTGATGGTTCCAGGCCAGAAGGGGAGTCCACGGTAAAATGAAACGTGGGGGGGGGGGTGAAGAATCACTGTCTTATTGTTTGTTAGTTCTGATAATTATGTCAGTTTTTTTTTACACAAACTATATATAATCATTCAGTGTATACAACACAGCAGAACCTGTTTAGATTACTGTGCAAGTCTTGCAAACATAGAGTAACAAGGACTTTATGTAGGAACCCAGCACTCAAATGTTCTCATATTTGAAGACAGTGCTCTTACTACGTTGTTCTTGCGACAGCAGATGCGAACAAATGTTAAACACCGTAAGAAATAACATCTTGTTGGCAGAAATGCAGATGAAGCCACTGACAGCAATTACTGAGGAAAGACGCTGGCGATGGTTGGGACATGAGTTCCGAATGACTGACAACTCACTACCAAAAATAGCACTAAGATGGACACTACAGAGGAACAGAAGTAAAGGTAGACCAAAAGAGACATGGAGAAGAACAACAGAAAGGATGTTGGGCAATAGAGGGTTCACCTGGGCAAGAGCGGAAAAAAAAGGCAAAGTGCAGGCATTTGTGGAAAACCCTTGCGGAAGCTCGATGTGCCCTGGGCACTTAAGGTTCAGAGAGAGAGAGAGAGAGGGGGGGGGGAGAGAGAGAGAAAGAGAGAGATAGAGATAGTATTACTGTGAATTTGAAGATTGTTTCTATAATCCACTTAATAAAACATAAATCTCCTTCATATTATCACTTCCAGGCTTTCCGTATCCAAAACGTCTGTTATGTTTTTTATGCAGTTGTACTAAGATGAAGTAATTTGAACAGTAGCTTCTGTCCTCAAGGAATATATCCATGTTTAGGGGAAGTAATAGGAAATGTAACAAATTTGACACGTAGAATAAAGTGAATATACAATGTTACTTGATGACGGACGAACTTATAGACAGATAGACAGATAAACAGGCAGGCAGGCAGACAGACAGACAGACATACAGATGGACAGGCAGACAGACAGGCAGATAGATAGATATAGATAGATAGATAGATAGATAGATAGATAGATAGATAGATAGATAGATAGATAGATAGATAGATAGATAGATGGATAGATAAATAGATAGATAGATAGATAGATAGATAGATAGATAGATAGATAGATAGATAGATAGATAGATAGATAGATAAAGGAAAGCTACATTTCGACTTATAAAAACATTCCACCTACAAAACAATGTACCTGCAATCATAGATGACGCAATATTCTACAACCCACAGCTCCACGCGTAATCTTTGACAATACCTTCTGACATTTTCCAGCCACGCCCACGTTTGACAACACAGAACAAATTAGGAACAATGAAAGCTCTTTACACTTTTCGAACTCTCAGTAAACGAGTTAAAAAAGAAAAAAAAAGAAGAATGCAATCATACTAACGCAACAAATTTTGCAATTTTATGGATGCTTTGGAGGAAAGTCAATTTCTCCTGTGTTTGTGACTTTTATTTCAGATTCATATTTAAAATTCGCTTTACAAAAGTGAATTATCGAGAACAAAATAAACAGAGTTCCAACATTTTTCCCTGCGATAATCTGTTATTTTGTCATTCATTAACTACTACTAACTATCCTGCCAGCTATTCTTTCTTCTCACTTACTTATTGTATACAGCTAACCCACACACCGCCATCTCTGGTTTCATTACACCCAGCTTTACCGTAGTTTTCGTCACAGATATAACCAAATAAATATGATTTACGCAAAGAAAAAGCATTGTTGCTGGCAAGACAGGAGAAAGCAGCAAAAGGTTCTAAAGATTCTGTTGTATCAGAACTAGAGTGTCCAACTTCATGTAGCCGCAACGACAGAAATCGTACAGAAATCGAGAGGCTGCACACAAATCAACCAGTTTTTGCCAACCTACATAAAAATAAGAAACTATGATAGTTATGAAGGAAAGCTGAAATGACTGGGGGGGGTTTTTTTTAAAAATAAGCTTTTTCAGATCTTTAGAAAAAAGTTTTTAGATGTTGTAAAGAAAAGAAATTTATGTAAGCGCACTTTTTAAGTTAAATATTTTTATTACGAGGTGCGTTCAGAAAGTAATGAGTCACTACATCGTCTTTTTTCAGCTAATGATAAAGGTAGAAGCCTGAAATTTTTCACACTTTAAATATGGCATGTGCCGATTGTATCAACCAAACTGCACCACAACTGGGCAAAGAATATGGCTGCCCTAACCGCTGAAATGGAGGGTTTTAGCAACTTGCGATATAAGCAGCTAATTGTGATAGAATTTCTCGTTGCAGAGAAGAAAACTGTTGTGAACATTCACAAGAGTCTATGTGACGTGTATGGAAGTTTTTTAATCGACAGGAGTACAGTCAGTCGCTAGGTTCAGAGAATCAAAGAATCAATGAGTGGAGATAAGGAGTTGCATGATCGGCCACGCTGTGGATGTCCTGCCACAGCCACGAAGCCAGAAATGTTGAAATGCGCTGAGGACATTATTCTTACTGATAGACGTATCACTACTCAACAATTGGCCTTGAAGCTGCCAGTCAGCAACGGTACTGCAAATGCAATTATACAAGCTCGGATTTTCTAAGGTTTGCGCAAGATGGGTTCCTCGAAGTCTCACAAATGGCCATCGATTGCAAAGGAAAGCAATTTCTTCTGAATTGTTGGAGCGTTTCAATTTTGAGGGAGAGAACTTTTTGCTAAGATCGTAACAGGTGACGAAACCTGGGCACATCATTTTGAACCTGAGACAAAAAGACAGTCAATGGAGTGGCATCATCCACAATCACCACGAAGAAAGAAATTCAAGACAACGTCTTCAGCTGGAAAGGTCATGATCACTGTCTTTTGGGACATTGAAAGTGTGATTCTTGTGGATGTTATGCCAAGAGGAGAGACAATCAATTCTCAAGTTTACATTAAGATATTGAAAAAATTCAGTCAGTGTTTTCGCAGAGTTCGGCCGCACAAGAATCCAGCAGACCAGCTTTTCTTTCACGATAATGCGCACCCTCACACAAGTCAGGCAACACGGGAAGCAATCACCAAATTGGGTTGGACTGTACTACCCCATCCACCCTATAGTCCCGATTTGGCACCCTATGATTGTTTGGTCCACTTAAAGATGCACTCCGTGGTGTAAGATTTGAAGATGACGAAGGGGTGATTCATGCAAGGAAGAAATGACTAGATAATCAAGAGAAAATCTGGTACGGGATAGGAATACATGCACTTATTTCGCGCTGGCGCAAAGCCGTACAAGTTGATGGGGATTATGTTGAATAATACCGATGTTTACATGCCATATCCATGTATATTGTATATAAATTTCATGCTTTTTTAATAAACAGGTCCTGAGAAAAACGATATGGTGCATTACTTTCTGAACGCCCCTGGTACATCTTATATTTCGGGCCCCGCCAGTGCTCTGGGGGCCAACAGTGCTCTGTGAGCCGCCAGTTTGACACCTCTGTATTAAAATACCTACCATATTTCTTTTATAGATCAGAGTGCACCTAGACGAACCCACGGATTACTTTGTGCTTATTTTTCCTCTAAATACTATGTTACCAAATTCCTAGTTACTGTGCTCAGTGAGAAACGTCACCCCCCCCCCCCCCCACCTCCAAAGATTAATGAAATTCTTTTTTTTTTTTTGTTCTGTACCTTTTGTGAAAAATTCATCATTTTTTTTTTCGTATAACGGTCCCTGAACATTTTTTAAATATACTTTGAAAATACAAGCAAATTAAAATACCAAAAATTTAGAAATGCTCAGCAACGAAACAATTTAAACTTCGGCATAAAAAAAAAAATAAAAACAGAATTCAGAAAGGCACATTTTGAAGGCTTGAGTTGAGTTATAAAGAACGGAGAAGTGTGACCTCGTCACTTATTTTTGGATGGCGTTTCCCTAGCACTTGTAGATTAAGTACCTATTTTAGTAGCTAGTATAGCGAAGGGAAGAGACGAACAGCGCTACTTGCATGATTACGAATCTTCAGTCCCTCCAGGTGAGAGGACAGATCCCAATCCACTACTCAAGCCCTCTTCAAAAGTGCGATATCGATTAACAATTAGAAATCGACTATCGATTATCAGTTACTTGTCACAAATATAATACGTCTGCGCAATATAATTGTTTTGCAGAAGTAGAGAGTCCGTTTCTTTTCCGGTGTCTATTTTTATGAAACTGGTCTCTTTACAAGACACACATGTAGTAAAGCTATCGGGATTAATCATTAATAAACGCTAACAACCTCAAACAGGCAGATAACACGCGGTTATGACAACATAAAATCTAGAAAACTTACAAAATCTTATGACATAAACAACGAACGCAAAGAATACAGACTGGAAACAAATACAAAATTCACTACAGTCAGCGAAGAACAGCAACAACAAAAATCATCCGCGTGCAAACATAAAGAATGAAACACTAGAATAAGTGACCAAATTCATTTACTGAAGCAAATAATGGCAGACGCTGGAAATGTTAGATATAGACTAAAACACTAACAGGAATGGTCAACTGGGCTTTCAGTATAATTTTACTTCGAATGTGAGAGCACAGCAACTGGAGGTGAGATTGTTAAATGTTATGTATACTGTTAAATTTTATGTATATTGTTAAATTTTATGTATACTACACAGTTCTCTGCGATGCTGAAACATCGATATTAAATTATAAATTTCAAAAGAAAACTAATGTTCTTCGAATGTGGATATATAGAAGAATAGGAGGAATTCTATGGACGAAAAAGATAACAAAGTACTACTAAATCAAATAACGAGGAAAATGAAAATAATGAAAATATAGGAACCAGACAGTGAATATTTCAGGCATATATGAAGGTAAAATATAACAATAAAAAAACTTGAGGAAAAAGTGACAGCGAAAAGAAGAAAACAATAACAACGTTGTAGAGGGGTGGAAAACATTGAGAGATGGGTTCTAAGGACTGTTATTGCCGGAGGTGGGGTGGAGGATACGTTCTCCACTTCAATGGCGTGCGTCTCAAATAGCCTCTGATAGTCAAGTCCAGTTCCTGGCCTTCTCGTGGCAGAACTGTTTAAACTGACAGGAGAAGGAGCGAAGGCGAATATCTGGCGCCTGAAAACCAAACGCTTCGGGTAGAAGAGAGTCATGTTTGATAGCTCACCTACCGCTGCTGGCGAGATTCTCCAGCTGCCGTGCGTGGAGTGGGGTTCCTCCCGGCCAATGAAGAAAGGTACAAATGGGGTTGCCGTGCGACACCACTGTGGAAAAGGTGAAAGAAAGGAACAAGCGAAGTAAACAATAGTCAAATCACGGCACCTCTGGTTTGGGGGTCGGCCACGTCCTAAGTGCACTCTTATCAGGTGAAATGCCTGAACTGTCTTAACCGAGAGGTTAAGATACTGCTGGCGAGATTCTTCGGATGCCGCGTGTGGAGTGAAGCTCCTCCAGGCCAAGGAAGAAAATGCGGAAAAGCAATCAGGGTTGCTGTGTGGCCGCAATGTGAAAAGTTGCTTGAAAGGATAAAGTGAAGTTTAATTGGTATGTCCAGTAGTATTGCGGCGAGAGCTACTCATACCACGGCACCTCTGCTCTAGAGGTCGGCCACGTCCGAAATACACCCATACTGGTGAAATATGCCTAAACCGGCTTACACCAGGGGTGAAACTTGATGGCTACGCATGTCACGGTACCTCTGTTCTAGAGGTCGGTCATGTCCTAAATACGCCCATATTGGGATAATATGCCTAAACCGGCTTAACCCAGGGTTGAAAGTCACTAGTGGCGAGGATTCATCCTCCTGGACAAAAGCTCCGTCCTGGTCACAAATAGGAAGGGTAGTGGCCACGACCACAAAATGCTGAAGTCGGAGACACTGGACCAGGGCAGTCTAGATAGGAAACCATCTCTCACCCGGCGGGGATGTATGCGTATCCTAATCACGCTGAGGTTTTCCGGTGAGAAAATCCAACACCGGAATTGAAGGGGAACCACCTCTCACCCAGCGGTGATACCCGGGTATCTGAAAATAAATCGAGGTTTTTCGGTGAGAAAGTCCAACTCTAGACTAAACTGGTGCAACGAAAACCACGGTGTCACGCAATCCCGCTTCTGAAACCCACCAAGAATACAGGCTCAAGCCGTGCGATATTCTGAACCTCTTGTGGTCCTCTCGGGGATTTCGTGTGGTCCTTTTGGGGACCACAGGTGTAAATTCAGTAGGACCACAGGACGGTCTTGGTGGTAGAAGGGAACGAAGAAGAAGATTAAGAGATGGACAGGGTTCAACTCCGTCGGCTGCAGCGTGAAAATAACAATCAGGACAAGTTCAAGAATAAATGCAGCCAGACTTTTGTGTGGAGACGCCACAGGTTGATGATAATCCAGTTTCGGTGACAGAATTTAAAATTACCAAAATCTCTCCCCCCCCTCCCCCCCCCCCCCCCCCCCCTGCAAAAAAAACCCCAACCAGAAAAAAAATCACAAATAACACGGCTTCTTATTTTAACCGGAAAGTGACACGTTGCCTATTTTTAACTTTGAAGTAGTTAAAAAATTTAAACTCTGAGGTTATGGAAGAATCCCGTTTTTTAAGCAGTTTGCAATTTTTAACGAAACAATGTTGATGGCTGAGTATAGGAAAAGAATTGGTGGGATTAGCTATCTTCTTGTAACTGATAATTTGAATAAACAACAGCTGAACTTGTGGGTAAGGTCTTGAAACGAACATGCAAGTAGAGCTGGAAATGGTTGAAGTAATGCTCCTGGCTTTCTACAGTCCTCTTCAAAGCAAACTTCTGAACAAGTTCTGCCGCCGTACGAGATTTATCCATTCTTACACAACCGAGTAGACCGAAATGTCATCCAAGACTTCATCTGTTAATTCTTATATAGCACTGAAATGTCATCCAAGACTTTATCTGTCAACTCCTATATAGCCAGGTTGACTGAAATGTTATACATGACTTCCTCTGTCAATTCTTTTATAGCTTGGTAGATTGAAATGTCAATCAAGACTTCATATGTCAATTTCATACAGTTGGGTGGACTTAAATGTCATCAGATGCTTCAACTGTTAATTCTTTTATAGCCAGGTAGACCGAATGTCGTCCACGATTTCATCTGTCAGTATAAGCCGGGTAGGCTGAAATGTTATCCAAGATTAGAGCTGTGAAATAGGCTGAAATCTAGACAACAGTTCCCAAAACTGACTCTACTTAGCACCCCTACCTCTTGACAGTGGGAAGATCACATAGGAAGGGGGTGCTGAAGAAAAAGGGGCGACATGGAACATCAGAACTAACTGAGCGAAAATAAAGTTTTAGTAGGTGCTAGGAGTTTAGTCGGGGAAGCAAGGAGGCGAGGAATTTTGGGAATCACCGATCTGGACTATTTATAGGTTGCCAACGCCAACATACATCCCTTCTCTGTAAAGAAATTACCTCATATCTTGGCATCTCTCAGCGCCTCCAGAGAAATATGTTAAAAATGAACGAGAATCTTTCGTTCCTCCTTGTTAAAATATCAACAAAAATGCTGCTTTTTGGGGGGAGGCCACTTCGTGTCATGATTTATATCACCAGGTTTCAGAAGTCCAACAACTTCCTATTTGCTCGAGCTATTACCAGATACCCGCGTATGTGTATCCATGGTGACCACTTGGGATAAATAAGGAGAATCTGTTTTTTTTTTGTATTCTTCTTCTACGAAACTCATTAACTTTTAACGTCATGTTCAGCTTATTTTCTGCTTGATGAATGTTTTTGTTAAGAGAGTCTCCATTACATGATAAATAGCACGTGGATCAGTAAGTGTAAAACACTTGGGGGCAATAAGTGCCTGGAATCTATCATGACACACAAGTGGAAAACATTTTCATTATTGTCAACGATCGTCTATGATATGTTTTCAAAATTCTCCACAGGGCAAAAGAAACATGGGTCGACCCAAAGAAACACGCAGATGTTCGGCAGAGAAAATTCTGGCGAGCAAATGGTCGACTGGGAGAAGCCTAGAAGATGGCCAAGGACTAACAGATGTGGAAATGTCTTGCTACCAGCAGTCCCGTATGTCTTGATCCGCCTAGAGGCAGAAGAAGAGATACAGCCACAGTAAAAATTTCGCTCCCCCCTCCTCTCAGGTAGGAAATATTCACTCTTCTTTTATAAATAAGGTTTAACTGAAATTATTTTTAAGTCAGAAAAGTGGACTCGGGGAGAAGGAAGAAAACAAATACACTCTCTTCATCCTACGAAAAAAGGTTCCTCCCTGGAATAATCGTTTGTTAAATTCCGGAAGTGTTTTCGTTCAAGAGGTTGCCAGGAAGTTTAAGCTGAAACGACAATGCCAGGTGCCCCCTGCAGAAGTGTTTCACTAAATTATTTTTTGAAAAGGATTTGGATAAAACTACTTGGCTTCCTTTTCATGCGGTCCTGAGCTATAGCTGCATGCAAAAAACAACATGTCAATTAACACATTGAAAACAATTGAAGTTTACTTTTTTTTTGTTTGGGGGGGGGGGATGTAGAAGCAACAACACGATGAGATGTTTTCCTAAATCTCATGTGTTTTTTCTTCTCCAGAAAAAGACATTTCGTTCTGATGGCATCACGAAAGATATAACTCCAGAGCAAGAGATATCCTGAAGGACATCTTTAATGGGAAATCTGACACGGAGTTGTCAGGATAGTGAGTTGCCTTAGAAGTCTTGAAAGACCGGCGACGCCATCAACTTCGGGCCCGGACTTCCTAACACTGAGTCTCAACCTCTGGCTCTTACTTCCTAGCACTGTCTCTATCTCAATCTCTGGCTAGGACTTCCTAACACCGAGTCTCTATCTCAACCTCTGGCTCGAACTTCCTAACGCCGAGTCTCTATCTCAACCTCGTTGCCTTTATTAATCAGCACATGTTCACTCTGTATCAGCTGCTAATCTGTCATGAATCTGATTTGGACCTTGAACTGAATTCAGTCCCTCTGATATGAGAACTGAAGGATCTAACCACTGAAGAACTTTACCGTTCTGTCACAAGAAAAATTTTCACTAAAACAAAATTAACCAGGATTTCTTGTTAAAGCTATCTTCACCGTCCTTCTCAAAAACGTCCTTCTCTTGGACGCAGGACTCAAGCTGACCGAGACAGGGGCCAGCGAACCATAGCTTACTGCTAGAGTTAGCGAACCCAACTACCCAAAAACGTATTCTACTTCCCCTTGGTGCTTTTGGAAACAGACAATAGTGTGGCCAAGTGAATAGAGATCGCAGGTGGAAGTCGATTACGGTTCCAAAAATACTTCCAGCCGAAGTCGGATATGTTAGGCTGAAAGGCGCATAGCTGCCATGCAAACTTAACCAATGCCTTTTTGAGGGTGAACGCCGACAAAGAAGACGAAAAGGAAGAGTTCCTTCAAAGACAAATGAATCTTTTCTTTATTGACCAAAGAATAGTCACTTTACAATCACTCATGAGGTGATCATAGAATTCTAATGACAAGATCACATGTTAAATTTAAAAAAAAAAGATCACAGCTCAGTCTGAGTGTAGCTACTTGGTGTTATTATAGTACCTGTTATTATTGTAGTTACTCGTTGTTTTTGTAGAGTTTCTGCCTCTCTTACCGACATACCTACTTTTTGACAGAGTCTAATTGTCTAGGAGCATAATCAATACCTATTTTGACAGAATCAACGTTGCAGAACAAAATCAATGTCCATTAAACTGCAAACGACATGAAAACATCTAGAAACATTTCTCCAAAATCTAAGGCTCAGAGCATTAAACATCAAATCAACAAAAGATGTCATCTTGTTTTCCTGCGGACAATCCAAATAGATCTAAAGGCAAAAGACAGCAGCAAACGTCTATCGATCAAGGGCTTAAGAAAAGAGTTAAAGGTAATAACTCGCTTAATGAGGGTATATTGACCAGCTGCAGTTCTGGATCTCTGAAGTATGAGAATTATCATTAAAGAAAAAAAAAATGGCGCATTAATCATATCACTTCCCCTTTTCAACGGCCAGACAAGAACAGTAACTCAGGAAATGAGTTCTCGTGACAGAGGTGCTTTAAGGGGGAAAAAACCGAATATGCCAAATAGGAAATGAAGTTGTCGTTCACAGCGGAGGATTAGAGTCATAGACATTTAGTTAAAAAGCGAAAGAGGATGACCCCGATTTGAGGACATTTGTCAGGATGTTTAGTAACAAACTCCTCATACGGACGTGTATAGAAGTGTAGAGAGGAGGAAATAAACATATTCATAGAAGAAGAGTTGACGATTTGTTACAAAACATTAACAAAAATCTAACAATGTAGTCTACTAGACATCAAGCCCACGGAAAAGTGAAATAATCTGTTCGGACACAAATGTAGTATGAAGCAACCAAAAATGATGAAAATACGGAATACCAAAAGCTACCAAATATGATGAATGTACGGAATACCAAAAGCTACCAAATATGATGAATGTACGGAATACCAAAAACTATCAAATGTGATGAGCGTACGGAATACCAAAAACTATCAAATGTGATGAGCGTACGGAATACCAAAGTATATACTATCATTTTCCACTTTTGTATACCAGGAACACATTCTTCATATAGGGACATCGGAGGAAAATGTGTGGGTGTGTGGGGGTGGGGGGTGGGGGAGAGGCGATAAGGAGAATGATGACAATGACTGAAATACGAGCACATTTTCTAGAGCAGTGTTTCCCAATCCGTAGTCAGCGGACCGGAATTATCAAATAATCGAGGCCTGGTCTGTCAAACTTGTATCAGCCATTAATCTAGAGATACTTGGAGACCCAACAGAAATTAGCGCTTAAAATCAGGGCCACGGGTCAGACATTTGGGATGAATCCATCCATCACATCTAATCCTCAGTGCGAAGAAAAAGCTTCACTTTAGTGAGAAGATAGTCTTGTCTCAACCACGTAAACCTTCACATGTTAGTACAGGGACTGAGTGCAGCTGTGCGCACGTTCCTCAGTACATACACACGATTATTTCAGTTAGCCACTAATCAGCTTGGCTAAACTGATGGATTCCGAACCACATTTTCTAAGCTATTTCCGATGTCCGGTGGCCTGGTTGGCTGAGTGGTTAGGCTCTCGGCCAATTAATCTGGTGGTACCGGGTTCAAGTCCCAGCAGTGGGGATTTTTTTTCCGGCACCACCCACCAAGAAGGCCCCTGGGTCCACCCAGCCTCTAAAAATCGGTACCAGAGAAGTCTGGGAAGGTAAACCCGGTCAGGCCTGATACTAACAACATCACACTTTCATGTGCTGATTGTTTTGGAAATACGGGCCTAACACCTTATCACTAATATGCCTTAATGGCATGGAAACGGGGATTTTACCTTTACCTTGTTTATTTCTGATGTTCGGGTAAAGATAAGGAACAAGAAAGTAAACGAAGCCAGGCTAGATCATTTACCTGATGTGCTCCTTGTGTTGAGCTAAACTTCTTGGATGATCTGCTCCTCTCTTTGCTTTTATTTGCAGCCAGGGACGAAGAAGCGACCGAACACATCCCGACAAACCAATTCAAGCAAGGTTTTCCGTCATTTGTCATGCCATTATCTTGTTCAAATTCCTCCATTGTCTTGAGCCATTTGAATACCATCTAGATAAAAAAAGCTTCATCTATCTTGTTTTTTTTTCTTTGCTTTGCTTATTCAAATTTTTAAATGTTACATAAGCTAAATATAGGCTTCCGATCATTTCCTGACAATAACATAGCGGTTGTCACTATTATGCACTTTTTATGGGGATTTAGAGTTTGTTATTAATAGCGGAAGTTTAAATTATTGTATGTCTAAGTTACTAAATATGTCAATAGCTTTGAAAAACATAATGACTTATTCGTGTAATATTGCAAATCTTCAAAGATGTCTTTGAGTTTTTCTTCGTCCGATTTTCTTTAAGTAAAGGGGCTTTTTTTTAAATTTGCTTTCCGCAAACTAATCACCTCCAAGCCAGTGTAAACGCCTCCTTCTCAACTAACAAACCTCTTTCATATGTCCCAGCTTCCAACAAAGCAAAATAGTGGGCTGTATTTCTGAATCTTTTGACGTGCTAGAAATGATTACGTCGAGTCATGTCTAGACGCTGAGTGCTAATAACTAGACTTTTTCCCCCGAACTGACTGGTTGACTCATCTGACATCAGAGATGTGACTGCTGATATCAGACTATTGGTAGTCAGAAAAGATGATATACGTGGGCAGATTATTACAAGAAATCAGATATTTTCTGAAGTATTCTCTGAAGAGATTAGATATAAGCGATTTATGGACATACAGGAAAAGAAAAAGTATTTTACATTTCATTTGAACAAAAAAGATCTATGTTTTATTGAACAATTTCGCAAGAGTATGACGCAAGCTCTACAGCAAGCGACAGTCTTTCATCATTTTTTCCGCCGATCGAGGCTCACTTCAGAGCGTTTGTCTGCACGTTTTCCGCTGTTTTCCAGCTCTCTTTTCATATTTTCCAGCCGCATTGATTCTGCACAAAATGTAACAGTTAAGGAACGATTAAGTTGTGATAGTGAACTGAAAGAGCCACGTATTGCTAAGGCACACAGTTTAGCTGCGCAAAAGGACACTGGAGATCGTTGCACGGAATGGAAGAAATTTGCAAGAACTCTCCGACCGCGCCAATAGCGTTAAAAAGAAACGTTAACACAAACGAAAATGTGATATCTTACCAGCCATCTGTTACTAAATGCGTCAGAAATTGCTACAAAAAAAAAAACATTTAGCACTGTAGTAGGACAGCGAGAGAAGCCGAACTGATAGCGTCATTGCTTTTTTGACTGAAGGATTCTATCCCCCCCTGCCGCCGCCCTCCAGTCTACCCGGCTGTAAATATGGGTACTCGACATACTATGCTGAGGGAGATTTGGGAAATTGCTCTGAAAACGGGAAAATACCTGCCTGTATGATTCACATACTGTCAGTGCTTGATGGGACAAAAGGATATCACCTGCAACTCTGTTGAACATCCAGCATTTCCGGAGGTCTGCAGAGGCAGAGAACTATGCAAACAAGAATATAGGTCTAACATAAGAGCACCTTTGACAGGTCATGAACTGACCGATTCCTTTATAATCGTTCTAGTGGCAATTCCGCTTACTAATACAGTGATATATAGAACTAATATTTTTGTACGGTTGTGAAACGTGGACAATAAACAGACAGATAAATGATAAATACAAACATGAAAGCAACGGAAATCTAGTTTTGAAGAAAGCAGAAAACAACAGATACCCCGGACAGACAGAAAAATAAATGAAGCTATTCTCGGAGACTTTTCAAAGCAACAACAACAAACAAACAAAACACTGGTTAAAATTATAAGAAAAAAAGAGACAGTCAAAATCTCTTGGACGTGTCATGAGAAGTCGGAAATTAGAGAGCTTGAGAATGGCTGGAAAATTCAAGGGGAAGAGAAGGGAGAGAGAAAGACCAAGTGAAAAATATCTCGGCGGACTGAACAAGTGACGGGGGAAAAAGTAAAGCATGTAAATTGACCTGAAGCATCAAAGGCCACATAAGACAAAGAACCACAATCACCGACGCTATCGAGCATAGTACATAACGAATGAAAGTGTTTGGACAGGTTAACGTACATCATCTACCACAAACCCCTCCAACTCGAAGATTTGCACGCAGAACAGAAAAAGTCCTGCATATTTCATTAAAGTGAGCCAGGCAGAATGAGTTAAAATTCGTTAATACGGCGACTGGAGGGATCTGAAGGCATCTTAACATTCACACAGCACAAGCGTGTGTTTCTTGAGTCAGGTCTCTGCGTTCATTTGATCTTGTCTATGACGTGGTATCGAGGCTGTGACCTTGACGCTGATCCCTTCCTCTCTTGAGAAATTCGATAACGACACAATAAATTCTTGAAACGTCTTAATCCAATCGTTAGTGATTTGTCTCTCGCGGCCGTGAGTTATGTTGATAGGGATATCTATCTATCTATCTATCTATCTATCTATCTATCTATCTATCTATCTATCTATCTATCTATCTATCTATCTATCTATCTATCTATCTATCTATCCATCCATCCATCTATCTATCTATCTATCTATCTATCTATCTATCTATCTATCTATCTATCTATCTATCTATCTGTCTGTCTGTCTGTCTGTCTGTTTGTCTGTCTACCTTTTTTGCCAGCCTAGCTCTGTGACATGCCACTACAGAATAAATAGATCACACACTAACCTCCCACTTCGCTGTCATTACCGACTGCCCATCTATTAGTTTGTCTTTTGTCTGTCTGTCTTTTAACACTTGTTTTTTTTTTAAAATCAGCCTTATTTTCTAAGATTAATGTGCTGAAAAAGAACACATTATAATTAAATAAAGCGCAATGCCAACATTTTGCGTTGTCTAGAGAGACAATGAAGAAACTCTCAGTAGAGTCAGCCATTAAACACAGCTCACAGAGCCACCGAAGTATTGATTTTGTCATCCTTCATTGGAAAAAAAAATCCTGCTGCGATCTCACATTACAGTGCAGACAAATCAAATCGTGACTTCATATTACAGTGTTGACAAATCGCGCCGAGACTTCACACGAAGGTACGAACACATCGCATCGAGACCTGACACTACAGTGCAACGCAAACAAATAGCACAATGACCTCATGCTGTAGTATACAGAAGCAGCAGAGAGGCTTCATCATGCAGTGCAAACATGTAGCACAGTGACCTGACACTACAGTGCAAGCATGTAGCACAGTGATCTGACACTACAGTGCAAGCATGTAGCACAGTGACCTGACACTACAGTGCAAATAATTCACAAAAAGACCTCCTACTGATGTACAAACAAATCACAGCGAGACCTTACACTACAGTACAGAGGTTCAAAGGTTCAAAATCAAGCTTCGGCGTCACTTTATTCAGGACAGCCACATATATGCCCCACCGCATGCCGCTTCTTCTATTCAAGAGTAGTTTACTAATAGTTCCCATCAAGTGTTGGTTCCTTGCGTTGCGTTTTCTGCCTACACTGTAGTACACTACAGTAAAACAAGTAACACACTGACGTCACATTACAATACAAAAAAAATAATACAACAGTCTCACACTAGATATGATCATCAGCGAAGTAAGGAATTTAGTGGATGATAAGCGGGTCCAGAAGGCAGTCCAACAGGTACAGCAAGGTCAGTGGACAACATGGGAGGAAGTCCTGCAGAGATCACTAACATGGGAGGAAGTCCTGCAGAGATCATTAACATTTGGAAAATGGCACCCTTGAGACTCAGCTTCATCATCAGAGCTACTTATGATCTTCTGCCTACAGGCTCCAAACTATACAAATGGGGTTTATCAGAAGACATAAAATTCCCTCTCTGCAACGAAAGGCAAACAGAACATGTGCTGTCAGCATGCAGAGTATCATTAGGTCAAGGACGCTACACCTGGTGGCACAACAGAGTGCTGCAGGAACAGGTAGCCATTGTAGACAGGCCAAAAGATAAAGCAAATAACAACAAAAGAGTTGAGATCCCACCTGAATACTTCATAGGCGCTGGTACGACATCGAATATTGAAATAAGGGACAATCCCTTACCATCACTGGCAGATAGTGGAAATGACTGACTGGGATGTGATACCGGACCTACTAGGAAGAAGAGAATACCTGACTGCCATTAAGAACACAGGAATGCGTCCGGACATTGCAGTGTACTCCACAGAAAAACAGGAACTAATAATGATCGAGCTTACGGTTCCGTACGAAACAAGAATAGAGGAGCAGCATCTGTTCAAATGTGAGAAGTACAATGACCTGGTCAAGCAACTGAGGCAGGGGGCAGGAGTCAGGGCAAAAGTGACAGCTGTAGAAGTGGGAGCGAGAGGATTCGTAGCAACATCAGCATACGACCTATGTAAACAACTGGGCATAAAGGGGCAAGCAAGAGCAAGGGCATTGAAAAGCCTTTCAGAAACAACAGAAAAGGCCTCATGCTAGCTGTGGAGTATGCGAAACAAGCATTGAGAACATAAATAATTTCGTTTGTCACAACCAATACCAGTCCTCCGTAACTAAATCGCTAAAGACGCACTTCAAAATGTGCAGTGCCAACTCATTCCCGGGACGACAAAAAAAAGCAACAACTCACAAGACCACTGGGAGTCATGACCCAGAGCGGCCCACCCCCGTTAGAGTGTCAGACGTTTAATAGGGCCGAAACACTTATCCGAGAGGGGGGGGGGTACTTCCTCTGATGATCTGAAAGAGTTGTGTTGTTGTTCCGCTCTCTATAGTAGAGAGTTTCCTGCATACAACAAACGCACATCGATCTCACACTGCAGGACAAACATCACCCTACAGCACGTTCACATCACTCTACAGTACAAATAAACCGCACAGTGACCTCATATTACAGTGCAACAACAAAAAGAAGTCCCGTACTATATGCACCCACACTAGTTCTTACTTCACAAAAAGTTCTCTGTCAAGTACTAAACAATCACATAATACTTGGCTCTATCATAAATTAGGTCTTCAACAGCTCTCACACTACCATCGGAACATGTTGCTGTTATTGCTGTTGTTGTTGTTGTTATTGTTGTTATTCTCCATCTTCTTGTTAAAGAAGAAATAAGCGGATAATGAATTTTTTTATCTTCAATACTTTACTGACTTTGAAGTGATGTATGTGGTTTTCGTCAAATAACATATAATTAATTTTGTATATATTGGGAGCCTACAGGAGTGTTGTTTGGGAGGCAAAGTTCCGCAAGGGACATGCAAATGAATGAATATAGTGGGAACTTGAGTATATTTTTTTTAGAGGTGCGAGATAGCTCATTTCGTTACCTCTCGTGGCTGGACGGCTGCTCGTCCTACCGGAGTCCGTGGTTCGAATCCCAGGTAATTTCTCTTTTGATTTTTCTTTCTCTTATGTCTCACTAAAAGTGCTTTGTCTATGATTTTTTTCGAGGTCTAATCCTACTAAAACTGTGTTCTTTTAGTTTTTTCTTTCTTTCTTTCTTTCTTTCTTTCTTTCTTTCTTTCTTTTGTTGTTCCTCCTCTTCCTCCTACTCTTCTCGCTATCCCTTTCTCTCGTTCTCTTCCCTACACTATTTCTCTATTCCTTCCTTGTTAACAAATGACTGTTGATCTATGAATAAAGTATAATGATAGTTGTTAATTTCTTGTATTCAGTTGTAGTATGTAATACAATATAAGCACACAACGGGGAATCTCCTTGATGTAGTACAATACGATTGCACATCTTCAAACACAAATTATATGTAGCACAATTAAAGTATAGACCAGCCTCCTTTATACTGAGCAATACTATTTCATTCATTCATTCATTTGCATGCCCCTTGCGGAACTTTGCCTCCCTAACAGCTCACCTTTAGGCCTCTCGGTTATGAGCAAGATGGCCTGCTGCTGATGCATCCATTTGCAGATCATCAACGATGTCTTGCAGCCATCTTTGCCTTGGTCTTCCTCTCTTTCTTTTTCCATTATGTATCCTTCCAAGATGGTCTTCTCTAGATTATCATGACGTTTAATGTGTCCAAAATATTTAAGTTTTCTCTCTTTAATCCTCTTTACTAGCCAGCCTTCTTCACTATTAAGTTCTTGTAGTATGGATATATTTTTTTCTTTTTTTTGTGTCCATGATATTTGAAGAACTCTTCTATAGCATTTACATTCAAAGGCATTTGTGTGTTTCTCAGCTGTTTTGTTAAATGTCCAGGTCTCACAGGCATATGTTGCGATGGGAAAGATGCATGCCCTTAAAAATCTTATTTTTGTGGTTCTGTCTGCTCAGATTCTTTAGTTGTTTTACTTTCTGAAGAGCGATAGATGTCTTCCTTTTAATTTCCATCATTGTATCTCCGTTATTAGTTAAATGTGATCCAAGATACTCTCCACTTCTTCTAGTTTTTCTTCACTGATACATATATCAGCTGCCTTGTTTGTTGTGTCAGTTGTCATCAATTTAGTTTTCTTCGCATTAAGATAGAGGTTTTGCTCTTCGCTGTTCTTACAGACTGATATAATTAGTTTTCCATTCCTTTTTGTGTTGTGGACAGTAATACTGTGTCATCAGCATATCTAATCTCTGGTATTTCATAACCTCCAATTGTTATGGCATAGTAATATTCTTTGTCTACATCTTCATACTATATACAATACTATTTGTTATCTTTAAATACAGCTTACGTGTAAGACAATAAAAATAAAGAACAGGCAATCTCCCCAGCGTAATACAATGAGATCGCGGATATCATTCAAGCATAGATTATTTTGCAACATAATGAATGTAAAAAATGAACAATGTCCCTAATATATTATAACAGAACTGGTTGTTCTATGCTATATGATTTGATCCAAACGAAAAAACAGAAAAAGACAAAGGAAGTTCTACTTTCGTATGACTGTCAATGCGTTCAAAATATCCATCTACCGTCTCACATCGATCATTGTCTTCAATGACCGATTCAGAAGATTCAGTGATGTACGTTGGAAAATGAGATGACTTCATTGGTCGCTGGGTAGTTGTTTTTCACGTTTCAGTTGACCACGAAGTGTCATTTTTTTTCTTGTGTGTCCCTGTATCTTTTACCTCATTTTACCGGCAAATAATCCATTGCTGTAAGTTCGTATTTGGTGTGTTTTAAATTTACCGATAACTAACATTATGTCTTTTGTCCATCCATGGCTTTGTCCTCGCTTATTTTTTAAAATCGATTAATTCTCTTAATGAACTAGATTTGGCAACCTCACCTTCTATCTTCTTCCTAAAATCCACAAACCAGGTAACCCTGGACGTCCCATTGTATCAGCGTGTTCATGCCCCACTGAGCACATTTCTGACTTTCTGGACAGCATTTTCTAGCCGCTGGTACACAAACTACCCTCCTTTTTGAAAGATACCAACCACGCCTTAACAACTTTTGATACGATCACACTCTCTCAACACCACACATATCACATCTTTACCCTTGATGTCTGCTTCCTATACACCTCTATCCCCCATGAGGATGGACTCTTAGCACTCCGCTATTCTCTCGACAAAGACCCTCACTCCACCACTATCACTGACACCATAATCAGACTTACACAGCTAGTACTAAACCTAAATTCTTTCAACTCAACGGCGAATACTTCGAGCAAAACAGTTGTGTCGCCTTTGGAACGAAAATGGGTCCCAGTTATGCATGTTTATTTATGGGCTTTCTGGAAGTCATATTATGGAAACCTACACTGGCAGACTTCCAGAATTCTATAAAAGTTACATTGATGATGGCATTGGAGTCACAAGTATGCCACAGTAAGAGCTAAAAATATGTATTGAATTCGCCAACTCACTTAATAATAACATAAAATTCACTCATGAAATTTCTGACAAGTCTGTCACCCTTTTAAACATTAAAATATATATTGGCACAAACAGGCTTGTCATCTCTGTATTTTACAAGCCCACTCACAGCCACACCTATTTGCTTTACACCTCCTCCCATTCCTCCCATCCTGAAGCCTGCAAGAACTCCATCCCATACTACTAACTCCTCCATCTTCGTCTCATATGTTAGGATAATTTGGACTTTATAGATCGGTTCAACAATTTATTAGAGTTTTTCCGTCATCGCCACTACCCAGAAAATGTCCTTTGTGAAGCCTTCAACCGTATCCAACTAGTGAGTCGCAAAGAAGCTTCAGAAAAAAAGCCTGTTACCCCATCTGACAGAGTTAAGTTGGTACTGCCTTTTCACCTGCATGGTCAGATGGTTAAGAAAATTCTTTATCGTCATCTGCCACTAATCCAACTCGACCCTGACACCCGCGACATTTTCTCTGATTCACTCCTACTAGCAAAAAAGTGTGAGCCAAATCTTAAGGGCATCCTCGTTCACAGCCACTTGAAGCAGAGCCTGACATATATTGGCACCAGAAAATGCAACCGCCCCCGCTGCGTTACCTGCCCGGTAGTCTGGGAAACGAAAACGATCACCTTTCCCAAAACTATCCTCACTCTTCATGAGGGATTCACATGCGAGTCCCGTAATGTGATATATGTCATCGTACGTAAAAAGATACAGGATAACGTATATCGGTGAGACTGGCCTCAGATTAGGATACCGCATGCAGAAACATTTGTACGATATCACCCAGCATGCTTCGAAATCAGTCCCGAAATTCAATGGCCCAAACCACAGAGGCAAATCTGATTTTCTGGTAACAGCCATCAAACAATGTCACGCAGATGACACATGCCGCCTAGCGCTTGAGAACCGCTACATTCAGGATGATCCTTTTATTAAAAACATAGCATTCATGTGAATCTATACTTTATCTCCTGTCTCTATTTCTTCGTCCTGTATGTTTTTGTATGATTAAGGCTCACGCCGAAACATCATAACTCTGTAGTCGTTAAGTAATAAAGCTCTTCCTACTTTTTTTCTAGTTTGTACATTTAGATTTAGAAATGTTAAACTTATTTTTCTTCAGCATTCGTTTCAATTCATCATCATAATCTTCATCATCATCATCATGTGCACTTTCCACTATACTTTTACCCAGGTGGGGCAGTTGGAGGCAAAGTGAGGAGCGGATGATGGCGTCAAGAGATTGAACGTTGTCAAAAGAATGTCAAGAGTGGGTAGAAATGTACTATTTTATGAAAGAGTCAGAGTCGGTAGAAATGTACCATTATATAAAGGAGTCAGAGTTGGTAGAAATGTTCATTCATTCATTCCTTTGCTTGTCCCTTGCGGAACTTTGCCTCCCAAACAGCACTCCTGTAGGCCTCTCGGTTGTGAGCAAGATGGCCTGCTGCTGCTGCATCCATTTCCAGATCATCAACGATGTCCTGCAGCCATCTTCGTCTCGGTCTTCCTCTTTTTCTTTTTCCCACCATGTATCCTTCCAATACGGTCCTCTCCAAAGTATCATGACGTTTAATGTGGTAGAAATGTACCATTTTATAAAAGAGTCAGAGTCGGTAGAAATGTACCATTTTATAAAGGAGTCAGAGTCTGTAGAAATGTACCATTTTATAAAGGAGTCAGAGTCTGTAGAAATGTAATTTATAAAGTAGTCATTGTGGACTGAAGGAAAGCAGAGGACTGGGAGTGGGAAGTCTATCCTCCGTCGCTTGAGGACAGGGAGTGGAAAGTCTATCCTCCGTCGCTTGAGGACAGGGAGTGGAAAGTCTATCCTCCGTCGCTTGAGGACAGGGAGTGGAAAGTCTATCCTCCGTCGCTTGAGGACAGGGAGTGGAAAGTCTATCCTCCGTCGCTTGAGGACAGGGAGTGGAAAGTCTATCCTCCGTCGCTTGAGGACTGGGGGTGGAAAGTCTATCCTCCGTCGCTTGAGGACTAGGGGTGGAAAGTCTATCCTCCGTCGCTTGAGGACTGGGGGTGGAAAGTCTATCCTCTGTCGCTTATGATATATAAGATTCAGGATTGCCAGAAGGATTTCCGTTCAAAAGTGGCATTTGTGTTTTAGCTTTATAAGTTCTGCCTGCGCCTCACTACCAGCGTCACGCTCTAGAGACGGACATCTTTGTAAGATAAAGGTGATGTTTTTTTCCAGGTGAGAAAAATATAGCCAAATAAAGTGGCGATTTTTTTCTAAGTCAGATTAAAAATGAAGGAGAAAGAAATATACGACAAAAAAAAAGATAACTAATTATTTAAGCAGATATCAATAAGAAATGGAACCAAAGTTGTATGGATCATATTAGCGTTATACAACACACCACCATCATCATCATGAAGTAAAAAAATACTGCCCTTTTTGGAAGTGTGCTTGATGTCACGTCGACATTTGTTTGTTTTTTTTTCTTGATCTCATATGTCCGAGGCAGACTATGCTATCTGAAAATGTCGCATAAATTTATCCACACGATATTTGTGCAGTTCGTGGCTCCAAAAGTACCAGCCAGAAGTCTAAAATGAAATGTCAAGATGTTTAATTGTACGCTAGTGCGAGCCTGCACGGGTGCACACTCCGGGTGCCGCCCTTGACATCGCCTCGTAGAGTTTTCTGCTCGTCCACGAGTGCACACTCCGGGTGCCGCCCTTGACATCGCCTCGTAGAGTTTTCTGCTCGTCCACGAGTGCACATTCCGGGTGCCGCCCTTGACATCGCCTCGTAGAGTTTTCTGCTCGTCCACGAGTGCACATCCTCATCAGACAGGAATAACTACTCGCACCTGTCTCTCTTTTCTTATCTTTACATTAAAACAAATTATCTAGGACAGCTGTTATGGAGGTAATTTCTAAAGGTGGATAATCCTGGTTATAATTTGACTTGATATGCGTTCCAGTGAACAATGATGAAAATAAGCACTCGAACACTTTGTTCTCGGGAGTACAGTAACAATGTTCTCAGAGAGGCCCTCGCTTCTACAAGCTGGACAACATAGCATGACTATTTTAATGCTACAGTACTTAAAGGTACTTAATTTCCTACAGTTCTCCTAGTGGGAAACTGAGTACCGAAAGTAGTATTGTTTTAATTCATAGATGAAAAAAAAAATTAAGATATGGATGCTATGTTTTTCTAAATTGATGGAGAGGAAAAGAAAAAAAACAAGCTACTTAATGCACACAGATCTAAAGGGAAACTACTCGATTTTTGTTTTAGACTATGTTACTTCACAGAATGTTGTTAATTTTCTGATAAAACTTTATTTAGTTGTGAGTAAAGAAAACAAAACACGAGAAACTCATGAATTAAGTGTATAACAGATTCACGTTGTAGTAAACAAACTAGCACGACTGTTTGTAAGAATAAACGTGTGTTTTTTTTTCTTTTGTATTTGATTTGTTTATTTATTATCATTCTTTCGTTTCAATAAGACTGCCGTAAATGAGAAAACAATAGATAACGGAAACAGTGTATTAGTTACAATGGATGGATGGATGAATGGATGGATGTATGGATGGATGGATGGATGGATGGATGGATTCACGACCAAATTTACCGCAAAAATTAAGCCCAAGTAATAAATACATCAGGATACAAAACCAACTACTCCATCAATTAATTATTACACCATTAAGCACATAATTATTACATTACACGAGCACTTTACAACAAACATTTATCTTAGAATTTTGATACTCATTAAACTAAGCAGAAAACAGGCACAGCTGAACATCCAAATCTTCTATTTCTTTTTTTTTTTTTAAACAGGGAAAAAAAAATCAATAAATCTCTAAAGATATTTCAGCCTGGAAAACAGTTTTAAAAAAAAAACAGAACAAAACTACACAAAACACTGAAACAGAACAAACAGTGTTTTTTCCCCCTCAACTACTGAAGTCCGAAACAAGTGAAAACAGTCTCAACCAATTTCGATAAGATTAACGTCACATTACAGGGAGCCCTTGTCGTTAACAGCCTGGCTCTAAACGTGTGGGTCTCACCGGACTTTCTCGGCGTCTCTGATTCTCTGCTTACATTTCCGGGAAGTGGAAAGTTGGATTTCTTTTTGGCAATCGATGGGAAGGGAATTAGTTACGTGAACGGATATATCTATAGCGTGAAGAATTGTGTAAAAATCCTGGCTTCTGTAGCTTTCCTTCCTGCGAAACTGTTTCGTCAAACTCAGTGTAATATGTATCTTTCTTACTGTTTATACCTCTTTATTTCTCTCTTTCGCCTCTTTTTTTTTTCTTCTTCACTCACATCGCTCTTTCCCTCTCTTTATCTTTCTTTCCATCTCTTTTTCTTTTTCTCTCTTTTTTCATCTGTCTTTCTCTCTTTTCCCTCTCTTTCAGTCATATCTTCTTTTCTATCTTTCCTCAAGTCTCCTCATTCTCTTTCTCTCTCTTTCTTATTTCTTCTCCTTCCTCTCTCTCTCTCTCTCTCTCTCTCTCTCTCGGTATGTTCCATAATTAGCAACAGATAAGAAAAAGCAATAACTTCAGCAAAACAAGACAGAAACACACAAACTGACGGAAAGAACTGGTTAAAAATGAAATGGAAGAAAGTTATAAAGTAAAGTTTAGAAATGATAACATTCAATTAAAGAAGAAATAAAAAATGATTTAATATCACTGATAACAACACGAAACGTTAAGATAAAAAACAGAACCTTCAAAAAACAGGAATAAAGTAAACATATTAAAAATTAATTATAAAAAAAAAATAAGACAAAACAAAAAAGCAGGACAAAGAAAATTTTAAATCTAAAGGTAAAAAACGATAAATGTAGATGAAAAAACTGCAGAAGGGAAGAAAGAACAGTTTCAAAGTAGGATAAAACTACCCCCCCCCCCCCAAAAGAAAAAAAAGAAAAAATTCACAAATAAACTAATTAAAATAATTTACAAGAAAACTTTTTAAAACATTCGCTGGATATTACGATAGCCTTTCCTGTTTGTGGACGCGAGGTTGCCTGAAACCGGTCTTACTAAACAAAAGAATTAGGCTTGAAATAAATTTCATAAAGTAAACTAAACAAAATTGTATAATTACAAAATGTTTTAAAAAAGCAAAAAAGAAAATAAGATTAATTTAATTTTTAAAAATGTAATATTAATCAAATTTCTTTATCATAAGAAGATGATAAATTACGCAGATACGGAGCAAAGGTGTATGTTTCAAATTGCTACAAAGAGCAAGAAATGAAAATATTTCCATTTTGTGGATATACGAGTAATAATATCAGTAATAGCATAAAAGAGGCATTTTAGACATAAACACAAAGAATGACAAACTTGCATGCGCTGACGGCCATCAGAATGCCTTGGATAATCAACAACAAATATCGGCGATTGCTTAGGAGAGGCCAAACACAGACCTGGACAACCAACAGCCAACACTGGCGACTGCTTAGGAGGCCAAACACAGACCTGGACAACCAACAACCAACACTGGCGACTGCTTAGGAGGCTAAACACAGACCTGGACAACCAACAGCCAACACTGGCGACTGCTTAGGAGAGGCTAAACACAGACCTGGACAACCAACAGCCAACACTGGCGACTGCTTAGGAGAGGCCAAACACAGACCTGGACAACCAACAGCCAACACTGGCGATTGCTTAGGAGAGGCCAAACACAGACCTGGACAACCAACAGCCAACACTGGCGACTGCTTAGGAGGCTAAACACAGACCTGGACAACCAACAACCAACACTGGCGACTGCTTAGGAGGCTAAACACAGACCTGGACAACCAACAGCCAACACTGGCGACTGCTTAGGAGGCTAAACACAGACCTGGACAACCAACAGCCAACACTGGCGACTGCTTAGGAGGCTAAACACAGACCTGGACAACCAACAGCCAACACTGGCGACTGCTTAGGAGGCTAAACACAGACCGTTAAACGCGTTCAAAAGAAAACTCCAAAATGAAGAACATATTCCAAATCGATAAGAAACCACGCGAAATTAAAAGAAATCTGATGATGCATCTTTACAGTAGCAGCGTACAGATGAGAATCATGGACACTGACCAAGGCATGGAAAAAGAGGATCACATCTTCTGAGACGAGATGTCGTAGAAGACCACTCATAATATCTTGGAAAGATAAGTGGAGCAACAAAAGTATCTTTGGTGTAGGTTTTTAAAAAATGGCTGTTCTACTCTATCAGGAAGAGAAAGCCATCTTTCTTTGGTCATGTTGAAGAACACGTGGCTCAGAGAGAAAATAAATGATATATTTCTTCAGAGACGGAGTGCTAGAGGAGATGATATCAGTGACTCTCGAAATACTACGCTCCTTGAACGAGGCATCCTGACTCAGCACATCACTGACACACCAAACATCACACTCCTGTAAGCAGACATCCTTACTCAACACATCACTGACACACCAAACATCACACTCCTGTAAGCAGACATCCTTACTCAACACATCACTGACACACCAAACATCACACTCCTGTAAGCAGACATCCTGACTCAACACATCACTGACACATCAAACATCACACTCCTGTAAGCAGACATCCTGACTCAACACATCACTAACACACCAAACATCACACTCCTGTAAGCAGACATCCTGACTCACCACATCACTAACACACCAAACATCCCCCCCCCCCCGAAAGAAGACATCCTGACTCCACGACGAGTCAACTTTCGATTGCCCATCAAGACAGCAATATTCAAAAATGGAAGCTCCAGTATTTAATCAAAATCCGATTATTTTGAAAATTATATACTTTAAATTTTAAACACACGCACACAAAACGGCATTAACTATTAATGAACTATCACGTGATTAAAAAACATAAGCGTATAACTTTCAAACCTTTCAGGTTCTGTATCCAACTAGGGAAAATACAGAGACCTTTCCATTTCTCCTGTCTATTTTCCCCTGTAGGACATGCTGTTATAAAGCTTACCAAATTATTTGTATGTCTTACTGGGTAAGACAGTTTTGTCCGCCATAATTTTATTCAATAATCTATTGAAAGTAACACGTGGATGTGTTAAGTGCTACAAAATAATAAAATAATGAATAATTTAATATGGCAGGTGGTAGTTTAAAAAAAAGTCTCGCTTGATAATTGAAGTTGTTTCATATTTTGAAGGAAAGTGTTTCTGATTTCGATTTAGAAAGTGATCCTGATGCTGAAGACATCGATTACTTAGAGAATGAAAATAATTTTACCACTGGGAAGACAGTGACAACAGCAGTGATGAAAGAAGTACTACCATTACTGATCGAGCTCAGTGATGATGAATATAGTACTATCATTACTGATCGAGCTCAGTGATGATGACTATAGTACTATTATTACTGATCGAGCTCAGTGATGATGACTATAGTACTATTATTACTGATCGAGCTCAGTGATGATGAATATAGTACTACCATTACTGATCGAGCTCAGTGATGATGACTATAGTACTATTATTACTGATCGAGCTCAGTGATGATGAATATAGTACTACCATTACTGATCGAGCTCAGTGATGATGACTATAGTACTACCATTACTGATCGAGCTCAGTGATGATGAATATAGTACTACCATTACTGATCGAGCTCAGTGGTGATGAATATAGTACTACCATTACTGATCGAGCTTAGTGATGATGAATATAGTACTATCATTACTGATCGAGCTCAGCAGTGATGAAAGAAGTACTACCATTACTGATCGAGCTCAGTGGTGATGAATATAGTACTATCATTACTGATCGAGCTCAGCAGTGATGAAAGAAGTACTACCGTTACTGATCGAGCTCAGTGGTGATGAATATAGTACTATCATTACTGATCGAGCTCAGCAGTGATGAAAGAAGTACTACCATTACTGATCGAGCTCAGTAGTGATGAAAGAAGTACTACCATTACTGATCGAGCTCAGTGATGATGAATATAGTACTATCATTACTGATCGAGCTCAGTAGTGATGAAAGAAGTACTACCATTACTGATCGAGCCGATGAACAAAACATAGCATTCAGTGAATGGACCAGGCCACATTCATTCACAAGAAAATCAATCAAAGAAATGACCGGGAAAGAACATTCTCCTCCCTGGCTACCAGAAACAGCTGTTGTAAAAAAGCTTCATAACTTACAAAGAAACACATACTAATATCACCATAGACCGCATTCACTATAGAAAACACTTGATGTAACGACATATTTCAAAAACAAAGAGATTCTCAGCCGTCGCACCGTTGCAGAGCTCCATGCGTTCTGAATACCATGAAAGATTACACATGCATCAGTGTTTCACTGCCGTTATTGAAGGCAAAGAACGAAAAGTCTGCAGTATGTAGTGACAGAAAACACAAAGTCTGAGATCACGAACTATTTACCAGTATTACTGCGAAAACAAGCTCACTTAGGCCTGGACTACACCCTAGTACATGCTTACACAAGCACCACACACTCACTAGATATATATATATATATATATATATAACGATATTTTTTTCATTCTTCATCGATCCTTAATTAATAAAAACAAATGAATAAAACATAAGTTATTTTTTAATGTTTATATGTGAGATTGGTGAAAGTAAAACAAATAGTTGTAAACCATTTTTTTTTCAAAAAAAAAAAACTCAGACCTGGTAACTTGTAAAATGTTACTGGACCTGAAAAACAACATTTATGGCATCAAAAACACACTGACCTTATGGAGAACCCATCAGTACCTACAATATGTTTGGACGCGTGGCGCTTCCACAAAGTAATGCTGTGAGAATAAGTCGGAACTTGGGCGCGATTGGCAGGAAAAATCAGTTTTGTTTGCGATTGTTTGTCGCCGCACGTGCGCGGTACTTTCAGCGCGCCGGCTTATCTGCGCACGATCATGGTCGCTGCCATCTCTGTTCTGGCACCTGCTTTCCCGCCGTGCTTGGCCTCAGCTGGCGCAAATGAAGCGTGTGTTATAAATCACTTAAGGACGGAGTTCACGGCTAACTGGCTGCAGTCGCGCCCTGCATTAGTTTGCTGGAATTGGACATTTTTTTTTTTTTAGAAAACAGTAGAAAAGTCAAAGCTTGTCTTATCTCCTTCCTCTTATACATTCTTGTGTTGTGAAGACAACAGAAGTATTGATAAGGCTCATCGGTCTGCTTTGTATAAGGTAAAGTGACCAGTCGTCTCGAATTATACAGAACAGTCCCTAATTTAGGTATTTGTCCCGGGAATGATATTACTTCTATCCCTACACCCCTGTTTTTAAACATATGTCCTACAGTGAAGTACGAAGAAACATAAGAAAAGAGCACAAAAAAAACCCCACTACATACAAGATTGTTGTGAAAAAACAGAAGGACATCAGAAGTGTGGAAGAGATAGTGAAATGTTTAAAGAAATGAAGACATTGACGAGAAATGTCACACCTAAGCTAAATGTAATTTGTGACGAGATGGGGAATATCTTGACAGAGAAAGAGGAGATTCTAGAAAGATGGAAGAAATATTGCAGAGAAATGTGTGAAACAACCGACTGTGAAAGCAGAAATCAACAGTGTGAATTATTATTGGAGGAGAAAGAACCTGAACCGACAATAGAAGAAGTTTTATGAGCAATAAAGAATATGAAAAATGGTAAATCACCTGGATGTGATGAGATAACAGCTGAACTTATTAAAGCAGGAGGAAAGGAATGTGCAACAATCTATCATGCACTATGTAAAAAGATATAGCATTCGGGTATTTGCCCAAAAGAATGGAAAAGAACTGTATTCATACAACTGCCAAAAAGGGTAACCTGAAATTATGCACAAACTACAGAACTGTTGCCCTGATTAGTCATGCCAGAAAATTTTGTTAAAAATCATAATGGGTAGACTTCGTAAGAAAATAGAAGAAGAAGTCAATATGGTCCAAGCTGGTTTTAGGCAAGGAAGAGGATCAAGAGATCATATATTCAATACACAATTAATAATAGATAAATGCAGAAAGTTTAATGTGAATCTATATTTATCTTTTATAGACTACTCAAAGGTATTTGATTGCGTACAAAACCAGAAACTGTGGGGAAATAATGGAAAAAAATGGGATTTCCAACACATTTGATACAATTAACATCACTGCTGTATCTAGACCTACAGGCAGCAGTAAGAATAAATGGTGAAACAACTAGGTTTGACATAAAACAATGGGTCCATCAGGGGTGCATATTGTAGCCTTACTTATTTAACTTGTATACTGAAAATATAATGAGGAATGTTAGAGAAGATGTAGACAAAGAATATTACGATGCCATAACAATTGGAGGTTATGAAATACCAGAGATTAGATTAGTCATTTTTATACCAATAGAACAACTGGCAAAAGTCACTTTCTTATACCAACAGAACAACTGACAAAAGTCATTTTCTAAAACACACAATGAGGGCACAAACTTTGCAAAAATGAAATTAGACTGTTCGTTGGTTTAGAACGTAGCAAATGAAATTAGACTGTTCACTTGTTTAGAACGTAGCAAACGAAATTAGACTGTTCGTTGGTTTAGAACGTAGCAAATGAAATTAGACTGTTCGCTTGTTTAGCCTGGTCCAATGAGAGCACACCAGAATCTGAGTGCTACTGCTGGTAGTCTCAGTTTGACAAGGTAAAAGGGAAACAAGGAAGCTTTGTGTAGCAAAGTAAGGAAGCAGAATAAGATTGTTTCGTGGCCTAGTGGTTAGAGCGCTAACATCCCGTGGCAGAGAGGTTGCTTGCCCTTCTGGAGTCCAGGATTCTGATCAGTTTTTTTTTCTACATTAATTTTTTTTCTCATATCTATCTGTTACGTGACACATTTTTTTTACGAAGATGAGGTCCCTGGTCCTGTGCTCTAACCTCCAACCTGGAGGCCCAGGGGCAAGTTTCGTCTGATCCCTACTCAAGACAGAGATGGAGAGACGACATAGAAGAAGAAGATGTAAAGAAAACTGGTATCACCAACTGGAGAGAAAAGATTAGGAACAGAGAGGAATGGAGGCGAACTTTATCTGCAGCAATGAGTTTTAATGGCTAGGAAAGAAGAAGAAGAAGAAGAAGAAGAAGAAGAAGAGTTTTCTTCTCTAACGTCTGCAATTCTTATTCGTTCTTGAAGCTAATCCTACCTACTCTGCTCCATTACTTTGATCTCTGACTCCTTCTGACTCTTTACTTTGCTGTCTGATTCCTGACTTTGCTGTCTGATTCCTTAATATGCTGTCTGGCTTCTTACTTTGCTGTCTGATTCCTTACTTTGCTCTGTGATTCCTGACTTTGCTGTATGATTCCTGACTTTGCTGTCTGATTCATTACTTTTCTCAGTTCTAAGGACTGCAAATGCGCCACAAACAGCCTCTGGCAGTCAAGTCCAGCTCCTGGCCTTCCCGTGGCAGAACTGTTTAAACTGACAGGAGAAGGGGCGAGGGCGAATATCTGGCGCCTGAAAACCAGTTACTTAGGGTAGATGAGTGGCACGTTTGGTAGCTCATCTGCCGCTGTTGGCGAGATTTTTCAGCTGCCGTGCGTGGAGCGGTGCTCCTCCCGGCCAATGAAGAAATTTGCAAATGAGGTTGCCGCGCAGCATCACTGCGGAAAAGGTGGTAGAAAGGATAAAGCGAAGCAAACAGTCAAATCATGGCACCTCTGGTCTGGAGGTCGGCCACGTCCTGAGTGCAGTCATATCGGGTGAAATGCATGAACCGGCTTGTCCCAGAGGTTAAGACACTGCTGGCGAGACTCTTCAAATGCCGCGCGTGGAGTGAAGCTCCTCCCGGTTAAGGAAGTAAATGCGGAAAAGAAATAAAGGTTGCTGTGCGGAGCCGATGGGAAAAGGTGGTGGAAAGTGAAGTTTAACCGGTATGTCCAGTAGTATCGCTACGAGAGCTATACCACGGCACCTCTGCTATAGAGGCTGCCCACGTCCGAAATACACCTACACTGGTGAAATATGCCTAAACCGGCACACACCAGGGGTGGAACTTGATGGCTAGACATGTCATGCCACCTCCGCTCTAGAGGTCGGTAACGCCTGATAAACACCCATACTGGTGAATTTGCCTAAACCGGCTCATACCAGGGGTGAATCTTGAAGGCTATGCATGTCACAGTACCTCAGCCCTAGAGGTCGGTCTCGTCCCAAACACGCCCATACTGGGATAATGCCTAAACCGGCTCAACCCAGGGGTAGAAGTCACTAGTGGCGAGGATTCGTCCTCCTGGACAAAAGCTCCATCCTGGTCACAACTAGGAAAGGTAGCGGCCACGACCGCAAAATGCTGAAGTCGGAGACACTGGACCAGGGAAGTCTAGATAGGCAACCACCTCTCACCCGGCGGGGATGTTTGCGTATCCCAATCACGCTGAGGTTTTCCGGTGAGAAAGTCCAACTCTGGACTGGATGGGCAACCACCTCTCACCCAGCGGTGATACACGGGTATCTCAAAACACGTCGAGGTTTTCCGGTGAGAAAATCCAACTCTGGCCTGGGTGGGCTACCGCCTCTCACCCAGCGGGGATGCACTGATATCCTAAACACGTCGAGGTCTTCCGGTGAGAAAGTCCAACCCTAGACTAAACTGGTGCAATGAAAACCACGATGTCACGCAATCCCGCTTCCGAGACCCACCAAGAATACAGGCTAAAGCACTGTGATACTCTGAACCCCTTGTGGTCCTCTCGTGGATCTCGTGTGGTCTATTTTGGACCACACAGGGGACCACGGGACCTAACGAGGACCACAGGCGTGAATTCAGTAGGCTCACAGTGCGGTTTTTGGTGGTAGAAGTGAACGAAGAAGAAGAAGAAGAAGATTACTTTGCTCCGTGATTCCTGACTTTGCTGTATGATTCCTTACTTTGCTGTCTAGCTTCTTACTTTGCTGTTTGATTCCTTACTTTGCTGTCTGATTCCTTACTTTGCTATCTGGCTTCTTACTTTGCTCTCTGGCTTCTTACTTTGCTGTATGATTCTTTACTTTGCTGTCTGGCTTCTTACTTTGCTGTATGATTCCTGACTTTGCTCTCTGGCTTCTTATTTTGCTGTCTGGCTTCTTACTTTGCTGTATGATTCCTTACTTTGCTCTCTGACTTCTTATTTTGCTGTCTGATTCCTGATTTTGCTCTGTTATTCCTTACTTTGCTGTTTGATTTATTACTTTGCTGTCTGATTCCTAACTTTGCTCTGTTATTCGTTACTTTGCTGTTTGATTCATTACTTTGCTGTCTGATTCCTTACTTTGCTCTGTTATTCATTACTTTGCTGTCTGATTCCTTACTTTGCTCTGTTATTCATTACTTTGCTGTCTGATTCCTTACTCTGCTGTCTGATTCTTTATTGTGCTCTGTTATTCATTACTTTGCTGTTTGATTCCTTACTTTGCTCTCTGACTTCTTACTTTGCTGTCTGATTCTTTACTTTTCTCTCTGTTTTTTTATTTTGCTTTCTGATTCCTTACTTTGCTCTCTGGCTTCTTACTATGCTGTCTGAATCCTACCTTTGCTTTGTGATTCCTTACTTTGCTCTCTGGCTTCTTACTTTGCTCTGTGATTCCTTACTTTGCTTTCTGACTCACTACTGTGCAGTCTGACTCCTTTCTTCGCTCTCTGACTCCTTACTTTGCTATCTTTTTACTGTCTGACTTCTTACTTTGCTGTTTGAAGCTGTACTTTGTTGTTGTTTTCAGACGCCGAGCTATTGTGAGACAGATGAGTCTCATATGAGTGAGACAAGGGACGGCTATTATTATTGCTGAAGGGAAAAAAATTCCCTTACTGATTTCTGTGGAATGCACTTTTTAAGTCTCTTATTTCTCAGGTGGAGGGTTTTGAATATCTTGGATCACTACTAACTAATAATGGAGATACAATGAGGGAAATTAAAAGGAGGACATCTATCGCTCTTCAGAAAGTAAAACAAATAAAGAATCTTTGGAGAGGAGTGGATAGAACCACAAAAATAAGATTTGTAAGGGCAGGCATCTTTCCCATCGCAGCATATGCCTGTGAGACCTGGAAACTTAACAAAATAGCTGAGAAACACATAAATGCCTTTGAATGTAAATATGCTACAGAAGAGTTCTTCGAATATCATGGACACAAAAAAGAACAAATATATCTATACTACAAGAGCTTAATATTGAAGAAGGCTGGCTAGTAAAGAAGATTAAAGAGAGAAAACTTAAATATTTTGGACACGTGAAACGTCATGATAATTTAGAGAAGACCGTCTTGGAAGGGTTCATAATAGGAAAAATAAAGAGAGGAAGACCAAGGCGAAGATGGCTGCAAGACATCGTTGATGATCTGCAAATGCCATTTTGCTCACAACCGAGAGGCCTACAGGAGTGCTGTTAGGGAAGCAAAGTTCCGCAAGAGACATGCAAATGAATGAATAAATGGATGATTTCTCAGGTGGGGCCATCAATCCCATCCGCACCTCAGGGCTATCTGCTCAGAAATCAGCCCACGCTCTAAATCTGAGAACACCAACTTCTCTCACCTGACACCACACAGAAACAGATAAGATAATTACCACAACACACACAATCAGTTTTTAAAAACAGATTTAATCAATTAAAACCAAGTAAAATCTCTTCTTTTTCTACCTTCCCCCTAAAGCTACCGTTGGACACCTGAAGGCCTTTCGCAGAACACCAACTAATAATCGCTGCTGTAACTTAAATGAAGCTTCAAACGCTGAATTGCAGTTCTGATCGCTAGTCACTGATTTGGATGAAGAGTTTATAGAACTCGTCTGCAAGTAACAGAATTCTTGAAGCCTGCAGGTTTTGAAACCTGATAAATGCACAATAAAAGAGGAGAAACAGTAGTCGCTCGTTGCCATCGGTGCGAAGCATTTATAATCACATTTGGAGAATCGATATAAGCTACTTCGTAGACGTAGCGAAATTGATAAGCCGAATACATTACGAGCTACTACAGTGAATATACAGTAATCGCTGGAATCTGTTTGATGCGAATAATTGCTGCAAACATGAGAGAATCGATAAGCTGAATCTGGCTGGAGTTATTCTGGCGAATATATTGAAATCGATGGAGTTGATATATGAGTAATTCGGGAAAAAACAAGCGGGAAATCTTAAGCTGAACCGGAAACAGGCCTTCTGAACACACAAACAAGAATCATTCAGACATAACCAAACATCAGCGTCTCCAAAGAAAGCATTGGAGAAACTGTCAACGGAACGTACAGCCGTCAGAGAAGCTCAAAGAATTCTGTAAGCCGGTAATTCTTAATCGTTTATTTATTTATTTATTTTTGGCAGTAAACCATATCTCCAGCTTGAGAACCGCTGGGGATCTTTCACGAAAAGTAAAGCTAAGATTTTTGTTTTGTTTTGTTTTACTTGAGTCAATATATTTGCTGTCCAGTGGATCCCCAAACATCCTTCAGTTGAACCTATGGGATCAACTGACCCCAGGTTAAGAACAACTGCTCTAAGCTGTTGAAAGAAAGAAAGAAAGAAAGAAAGACAGAAAGAAAGAAAGAAAGAAAGAAAGAGGATTCGGCAAGCAATAATTAATTTATTCGATTAGAAAGAGTGAAATAAAGAGGGGGAAAAAATGCAAATTCCTACCTGTGAGTGAGTAGGGTAGTGATGATGTGGTGAGAATAAAGGAGAGAGAGAGAGTAAGAGAGAGTGAGAGAGAGTGTGAGAGAGAGTGAGAGAATGAGAGAGAGTGAGAGAGAGAGTGAGAGAGAGAGTGAGAGAGAGTGAGTGAGAGAGAGTGAGTGAGAGAGAGTGAGAGAGAGTGAGTGAGAGAGAGTGAGAGAGAGTGAGTGAGAGAGAGTGAGAGAGAGAAAGAGTGAGTGAGAGAGAGTGAGAGAGAGTGAGAGAGAGTGAGTGAGAGAGAGTGAGAGAGAGTGAGAGAATCAGAGAGAGAGTGAGAGAATGAGAGAGAGTGAGAGAGAGAGAATGAGAGAGAGTGAGAGAGAGTGTGAGAGAGAGTGAGAGAGAGAGTGAGAGAGAGTGAGAGAGAGAGTGAGAGAGAGTGTGAGAGAGACTGAGAGAGAGTGGGAATGGACGTATATATTCTTACAATCTTGAACTCCAGGGCATCCAGCAACATCTCAGGCGGAAAGTTTGGCAGGTACTGGGTGCAGGTGAAGCACTTCATATTTTTACTACAGAGAACACGGATGAAAGTTCCCACCATTTGTGGTTATAACCATAGCAGCAGCAGCAGCAGTTACTAGAGACATTGCTACAGCTACTGGGGTTAAAGAATATCTTCTCACCCACCCCCAGTCTCACATCACCCAACCCCCCTCCCCTCCCTCCCACACACCCCCCTCCCCCGCAACAATGGCTCGCAGGTCTCGGTGATGGAAAGGCTGTGCCCCGTCTTGCTGAAAAATGGAAGTTTGGCTGGTTCTTCTGACACATCAGTCAATCAATTAAGGTTCTGCGGCAGGCCCGGCACGTGCGCGCTTTTTTAAAAAGAAATTCTGACCTGTCCAATCGATGCTTTAAAATGGCTTTTTAAAAACAGTTCACATTTGTTGCGGTGCCCTCCCAGATCCCCTGATCTGACACCTTGTGACCTGCTTTCTTTTGGTGGGGGTACACTGACATCACTGTTTACATACCCCTTAACTTCCACAGAATCTGAACATACATGAGGCAGGAAGTCATGGACGTCATCGCATCTGCTACTCCAGATATGCTACATAAAACCTGGAAGGATTCGATTATCATATTGACGTGTGTCGTGTCACCCCAGGCGAGGAGAAACATTCACACTGAGCTACTAAAAGGTATATTTACAAGTCTCAGAATATCCCTACAAAATGTCGCACAGTTTCTTCGAGTAGCTGCATTTTTCCTCCTGCATTGGCTTCTTCACAGTGTGAAAGTCCTTTTATAAAGCACGCTTTGGGTTGATCATGATCAACACGGTAAAGTATATATACAGTGTCAGCTAGGTAATCTCAGACCAAAGGAGAAGTTAGTAAACATACGGAAATAGACAAGTAGTTAGCTGACAACGTAACTAGAAAGCTTCGATGAAGACAGCGAGGAGAGAAGTAAGGACAGAAGACAGAAAGGGTAGATGTGGTCCCAGGACGAAGATGTGTTTTTACTGGAATTTAATACTTCTGTGGTCAGCTGACTTGTGTGGAAGTAATCACGTCGTAAGAAATAATAAAGTCATCGAACTTAATCACGTCGTAAGAAATAATAAAGTCATCGAACTTAATCACGTCGTAAGAAATAATAAAGTCATCGAACTTAATCACGTCGTAAGAAATAATAAAGTCATCGAACTTAAATCTGGGTGTCTGAGTGGCGAAGTGGTTAGTGCACTGGTCTCTCATGGCGAAGGTAGGGGGTTCGAATCCGGCCGGCAGCACCCCAGTCACCCAGTTGTAGAAATGGGAACCCGACTTCTTCTGGAGTTGGGGAAGGAAAAGGCAGCCAGGCGTGATACTGACCATATCACCCTCTAGTGTGCTGACAGGTCAAGGAAAATATGAGCACTAACACCATATCCCTATGTGCCTCTAAGGCATGACACGGTTACCTTTACTTTTTTTTACATCGTACTTAATCACGTCGTAAGAAATAATAAAGTCATCGAACTTAATCATGTCGTAAGAAATAATACAGTCATCGAACTTAATCACGTCGTAAGAAATAATAAAGTCATCGAATTTAATCACGTCGTAAGAAATAATAGTCATCGAACTTAATCACGTCGTAAGAAATAATAAAGTCATCGAACTTAATCACGTCGTAAGAAATAATAAAGTCACTGAGCTGGCCGATCACTGAATTCTTTGCCTGCACTGGGTCATCGTTGATGGACATTACGGGTTGTCTCAGGGTTTGTCACATGACTAGTACGTCCACCCAGGCATATACACATAGAAACGGGACCGCTAGAAACGTGCCCGCTCTGCACCGTCACAGCATATATTTTTTTGTCCGCAAAAGACACACTTCAAAATTTCTTGGAAATTGTGTAGGCATCCTATAATTTCTGAAGGAATGCTAAAGAAGTTGGCATGGCCGATTGCGGAATAAACGGTTTGATAGTCGACGAGACAGTGACGTTACTAGCAAGTCTAACTGACAAGAAATCTAGTACACAGTAAATGAGAAATGAAAGAGAGGGCGTAATATAAGTTAGATTCTAACAAATCAGAGAACACGTAGTCTGTCCAGAGCCAGGCCCAAGTAATCATCATCATCATCATCATCAGCGCCTTTCACACTCCCTTGAGAGCATAGAGCACGGATAAAGGCTCTCCAGTCATCCCTGTTTTTCGGAATTATTCTCTGCTTCTTTCCATGTGCATCCCTTGTCTCTGAGCACTGTCATAATTTCTTTTCTCCAAGAAAGTCTAGGTCTTCCTCGTTTTCTATTTCCTTGAGGATTCCATGTCAGTGCCTTGTCTTGCTATGCTGGTGATGGGTTTCCTCAGAGTGTGGCCAATCAACCTCCACTTCCTAGACATGATACATTGTTCTAACATTGCGACATGCAATGGTAAAAGGTGTCCTGGTACTCAGTTGGGATGTCGGTTCTGCAGCTTCCTTTCGGCTTTGACTACATAACTTCATGCGCCTCTGTTATCAGAGTCCATTCCTTTTCCAAGACAAATTTTCCTGGTTTTCCTTTCCTTGTTTCTGTAACGCTCCAGTGTTTTTTTTTTACAGGTCGTCGGTCTATCCCCCAACCTCCTTAGTCGCCTCTTAATAAATATGTGGAAGGTGGCAGTGGTCCTATTCTTTTCTTCCCAGATTTAGATCTGGGCCCCAGTAACCACACGGGCGCACTATTATAATTAACTCTTTGGGCAGCAAACAACATTTCTACCACACTAGCATTCTTTTTCTAATAAAAAAGGCGTTGTCACATTAAAAAAAAAACCTGGGAAGTCATGCTGTGCTTATTTTTGGTCATTTGTAGACATTTAAATTATGAGGAAGTGAAGACGTTGTCCGATGAGGCGATCAATGACCCATAGCTGATATGCCAGCGTCAAGCTTAGCGACCCATAGCTGATATGCCAGCGTCAAGCTTAGCGACCCATAGCTGATATGCCAGCGTCAAGCTTAGCGACCCATAGCTGATATGCCAGCGTCAAGCTTAGCGACCCATAGCTGATATGCCAGCGTCAAGCTTAGCGACCCATAGCTGATATGCCAGCGTCAAGCTTAGCGACCCATAGCTGATATGCCAGCGTCAAGCTTAGCGACCCATAGCTGATATGCCAGCGTCAAGCTTAGCGACCCATAGCTGATATGCCAGCGTCAAGCTTAGCGACCCATAGCTGATATGCCAGCGTCAAGCTTAGCGACCCATAGCTGATATGCCAGCGTCAAGCTTAGCGACCCATAGCTGATATGCCAGAGTCAAGCTTAGCGACCCATAGCTGATATGCCAGCGTCAAGCTTAGCGACCCATAGCTGATATGCCAGCGTCAAGCTTAGCGACCCATAGCTGATATGCAAGCGCCAAGGCTAGCCAACCAGTACCCCTAGTAACAGGCCTAGCCTGGCTTAAGGGGCAGGGATCGCCATAATCCCTACGGTAGTGGAGTCTGCTAAAGAAGCATTGCACACCCCCTGCTTTTTAGCTGCACTCCGGGACTGAAAAAAAGTAGCCGCCATAACACGCTCCCACGCCGATACGATGCTGTGTCTCAACATCTCTACAGCATCGGCTGCAAAGAACAACAGCTCGCGATTACAGTGAGATCGTACAAGTTAAAATTATGAACTCCTGACCACAGAACAAAACTCTATGACTGGTGTGAATTTATTGTTTAAGTGCGTGAAAAGCCAGTAGCTAAAGAGTTTGTAAGTAAGCCTTGGTGGTAAATGCATGTATATGCTATATTAATTAAGCCATTTTATTATTCTTCAGTATTAATAATACTATTAATAATACTAATACTAATAATAAATTTGAAACTGAGAACAACTTGTAAAATTGTGGCTAGGAAAATGCTTGCTCAAACTTCCAACATCAAGTTTCAGGTACAAGTCGGTAAACATTCTTTCCCTTGCTACATTTTTTCCAAAATTTTCTCATTTTTAAAACTGATGTTGTTGTTGTTGTTGTTGTTATTGTTGTTGTTGTTGTTGTAATGTGTCCAAAGTGACAAACTGTCCACTTTTACAGAAATTGTAGTAAAGTTGACAGATACATCACACAGTTTAAATATGATCTGTTTTCGGTTAGGGCACAGCATCTATAGAACTTGTTGGACCAGTTAGTCTAATTGTAAAAATGAGCTTCAGATTTGGTTGAGTTGGAGACATTAACGCAGTCAGACTTTGTAATGACTGTATCGTTCTCTAACGTTCCGAAATTGTCACAAAAAATGTGGGCCTTTCGTCACTGACTAGTGTCCTGGGAAGTCAAAGAAAACATGAGGACTAACACTTAACAAAACAGCTGAGAAACTCATAAGTGCCTTTGAATGTAAATGCTACAGAAGAGTTCTTCAAATATCATGGACACAAAAAAGAACAAATATATACATACTACAAGAACTTAATATTGAAGAAGGCTGGCTAGTAAAGAGGATTAAACAGAGAAAACGTAAATATTTTGGACACATTAAACGTCAAGAAAATTTAGAGAAGACCTTCTTGTAAGGATGCATAATAGGAAAAAGAAAGAGAGGAAGACCAAGGCGAAGATGGCTGCAAGACTTGATGATCTGAGAATGGACGCATCAGCAGCAGGGCATCTTGCTTACAACCGAGAGGTCTACAGGAGAGCTGTTAGGGAGGCAAAGTTCCGCAAGGTGCATGCAAATAACTGAACACAGTGTCTCTAAGTACTTTCATGGAATAATAAGGCTACCTTTACTTTTTTTTTACATAAGACTGTCTTTACTTTCTTTTTAACATAGCACTAAATCTCTCATGTTGTGTGCTTCTCTGGTAAAACATGCTTCGTTTTTATATTTTCATCCTACAATATGGTAAAAAAAATTTATTCTATCCTTTTATTTGTAGAAAGTTATAAAGATTTTTAGTAAAAGAAAAAAGAATTTTTTTTTTTGCATTTCTGTTGTCGAGAGACTTAAAAATCCCCGTTGACCTCATTCAGTTACAATGGAAAGAGGGAACGGAATCAAATGAACTATAGAAAAGAGTGAGTTACTTAATTATGTGACTGTGGCGAGTCAGAGAGACGCGAATGTTGCGTGATTCACTGGAAAGGCAGGCAATGTCATGGTTCTTTGAAGCGGAACAATCGAAAAACGGGGGGTGGGGGTTGAGGCTGACACTAAGGCGGGCGTGACTGAAAGCGAATGAGGAAGTACCGGGACAGGAGATGATTTTTTTCACGGATGAACCATCGGCTGAGTGAAGACTGCTTCGCTAGAGATTCGCCCTTAACTGGGGATGTAATAGCGTTAAGATGATGTATCCTTCACTTCATCAACGTGGGACAAATGACATAGGCTGTAATATAGCAGTATATTGAATGTTTGGATGTAAAATAGAAAACTCATCTGAGAATTGGAACATTTGTATAAAATGATTATCTTCTAAAGTAATCAGCTGTTTGTGAGTAGAGTCCATCTGCTTTGTCTCGGATTGCACGAGGGTCACGGATGGGGAATGATAGGAAAAAGGTCAGGTGAGAGAGAAATCATATGACTGAGGGACAGGTGTGTTTTGTGTATCGTCTGAGATAGACGTAGGTTAGGCCGTTAGAAATGATGGTGTTTAGTGAAATAGATGTAGAATAGAGTGTATTAGGTTGTTCAGATGGCAACAGTAGTCTGCCGGGAACATATATTGTATCGTGGAGATGTCCAGTCGTGTGTCCATGGATTCTGTTGATGCCTTTGTCGTTCTCGTCATATCGCTCATCGATTCATCGTCACCCCGTGCATCATTAAAGTCATTTCAACTGTAAAGTTGCTGCTTCTGTATTACTATTTCCACTGAGAGAGAATGAACCTGGGAGCAAGTAAGTCTGTGAAGTGAGTAAGAAAACAGACACAAAACAACGTAGAATAGTAAAGTAAGAAAGAACATTATTCCAGTGGACAGTAGTGGGAATATACACAGAAATGAATAGCAATACATCTACAGTTTACACAGAAGAGCAGGAGATAGAATCACCCGAGAACCTTGCTTTCGTAAGATCAAAGTGTTGCATGTAAAATGTCCACGTAACTGTAACTAGTCTACGACATTTAGGGACATAGCTGAGGGTGAAGACCCTGTGTGAACGATACACGCTTGTATCGAGGGGTGTACGACCTTTGCCGAAGCGTCATCGTCCACGTGATCCGGTAGTTGGTTTCGGGGTGGGGGGGGGGGGGGAGAATATACTGTATATTAAAACACTGGCTTGCATGAGATTAGATAAAGGCAAGGGCCGGGCGATGTCCTGTTTAGTTATGCTTATGGATGTGCTGTAACTTCCTGTGTATTATGGTGATCATTAGTTATATTCTCCCCGTGCCCACCTCATATGGTGTAGATTATGTAGTTGTGCAGTAAGCTGTGATGTAGGGTTCCTGTCATTCCGTGTAAGAAGATAATTTGTATCTGATTTCATTGTGATTTTCTCTTTTGATTGGATTAGTAACATGTATGCTTTTGTATTATTCTTTTTCATGTAGACTGACCATGTGTTTGCATCAATACAGATGCTGCTGATGTAGGTAATGGCAGTAATGGCTGCGGAGATGAAAGTGCAGTGGCACATATAGTCGTGGTGGATGCCACAGGTAGGGCCCAGTGAACTAAGGGACCCCCCCCCCCACCCCAAATACATAGATTAACAATGTAAATATTGCAGACCTGAGAAGTTTCATTATTAACTGATATTATGCTTGACTTAATTTGCATTTTCATTGATTGTTCCTCACTTTGGTTTGCCTTTATTGATGAATAATGTCTTAATGTCATGCTGATTGTCAGTGCCAGTTGTTTGTGGTTGTTGGGTTCATTGTGATAAAAAAATTGCTGTATTACTGAATTCAGACTTCATGATTTGCACTGCATGTCAATGTAATGGTGTGTTGATTGAATGATTGATGATTTAGGAAAAGTTAGCATACAATATACAAAGGAAGGGAGAGCCTGGGTTGGCGGTCATAATGGGGGAGCTAGGTTGGCCTCGAGTACGGTAGGAAATTGCCAAGGGAAATGTTGGTCTGTAACCATCTTGAGAAAATATTCCTTCCACTAGCTGTAATGTAAACTTGCACCAGACAGTTTTACATCTGTCCGATTTGGGAATCATCGACCCATAGCTGACAAGCTAGCGGCATGCTGGCAGATTACATCTGGCCAAGACCCATTGGTACCCCTCCCAGTAACACGCCTAGACTGGCTAACGGGACAAAGATCGCCATAGTCCCCATGGTGGTGGATTGTTCTAAAGAAGAGCTGCCCACCCCCTCTGCTTTTTTAGCTCCACGAAGGGACTGAAAAAAATAGCTGCTATGACCCGCTCCCAAGCTGAGACGATGTTGTACCGGCTACAAAGAACACCAGCAGCAAGAAGAAGAAGAAGAAGAAGAGTTCTGTATTCGTAACATTGACATATGATGTCCCTTTTTTTGTCCTCATCCATTGAGACGCGTGTGTGCAGATAAATCCGGTATACTCACATATATTCTTTATTTTCAAAGGCCACTCGTATGTGTGACTTCAGATTGTGCACTGAAATTGTATTGAAAATTGATTGAAAAGACGATCATTTTAAAAGTTATTTTATCTTCCTATCGTTTGTCAGTGGAATGTTATTGTAATCTTATCTGTCCAGACCTAACAATATTGTTATACTAGTTCAAAGTGAGCCAGATGGCGACTGTGGTCAAGTTTCAGGACCGTTTCCTTGTTCCTTGTGTCCTTCACCCCTGCAACTGTGCGCAGTGTTATTTCAGCCACCGTGCTGTAGATGTTGAGTCGCTGACGTAGCGTCCGCCGAAGAGTGGATTATGGTCTGGGGCTAAACAGAAAGATGAAATGCTTCGAGGCTGGCTCCACCACCGAGGAAGCAACGGTAATCCCTGGCCCTTGTGATCAGGCAGAGTCTGTTACTGAGAGCACCAGCTATGAGGTGGGACAGTGTGCTGACTGTGCAGTCACTCTAATGCGGTCATATTTGTTCCAGTATTTGGAATCAAATGCAGCAGAATTTTTAACTGTTTCCTGGTAAATGTATGAACTTTTTTTTTGTCTTTTCCTCCGTTGCTTCTTGCCTTATCTTGCCCTTGAAGAAAGTTTGTCATAGAAATATAAACAATAGAAAAAAATAAAATTAATAAATTCAGCTGAAGGTGGTATAGGAAAGTCAGTTCTGTACGATGTAGCTCTGTTCATTTCTTTTTGTTTTAAGTATCCACCCACCCACCCACCCACCCACCCATCCATCCATCCACCCATCCATCCATCAGTCGTACGTTCGTTCATCCATCCATCCATTCATCCATCCGTCCGTCCATCCATCCAAGCATCCATCTATTTTTCCATGCTGATCGACTAAGTTTGCACTGACAAATGACTGACTGACTGATCGACTAAGTTTGCACTGACAAATGCCTCGGGTGCCGTTTTTCCAAGGCAGCAAAAAAATTCTCTCCATTTATCATGGTCCATAGCCAGCCTTTGTTTCATTCTGCCATCCTGTTCTTCTATATAACTCTTTGCCAGGTTAGCTCAGCCACTCTTCCTCTTTCCTTCTGGATTTCCTCGAGCGACTGCTATTTCATCAATGATGTTAGGAAGGACTGTGTATATAACCAATCCATTTCCAAAACCTTTTTCTATAATTATTATATTTAATTACTACATGCGTTTGCACCAGATGAATCTAATTACGAAAATATTTGACCCACATACAAGGTACAAGGCCATGATCGTATTGTTTGTTGTTTTTTTTTTAAGCTCAGTGATGTCTTGTATTTGTGTGGGTGTGTATGTGTGTGTGCTCGCGCACTAGATCAGTGGTTCCCAATCTTTTTTCCATTTCGTACCCCTTGGTAACCTATTTTCATAAAATGTACCCCTTTATATTAGCAAAATTGTTTGTTACTGGTATGTTTGCTGGTTTTTTTTCCCTCATATTTACATGTTGTAAATAGAAATGAATGGCCCGATGTTTTCGAACCTGTTTAGGGAAGGACTTCCCAGCATTCACCAAAACAATGCCAGCGGAAGAGAGATTTTCTCGAGGTCAAACAACAAAGAAAACCCGCAGCGTCCGCACGTCTAACACGGAATTAATTTGACAACATATTTATCTGCTTTCCGCCATTATCCAGCTTCTTCTCGTGTAGCCCTGCACGTCCTGCCGTGTACCGCCACGGGTACTCCAGACTGGGAACCACTGTACCAGGTGATACGTCTGCCACGACCTTGCGTTATAAGAAGAATTTATGTCTTTAAGAAAGCAGTGAGTTATATAAATGAATGATCTCTGCAGGCGGCGTATCTATATGTTGAGGGGAAGAGCGTGTACATACAGTAACGTTTTTTGTAGGAGCCAGTCAAAAGGAATGTATGTCACTTCTTTTGTCGTAGTTCTTAGAATAAAACAATACTTTATTACATATCATATTATTATTTCTGTGAGTTACTTCTGTTGTTTAGCATTATCTTAAAACTCTCTCTCTCTCTTTCTCTCTCTCTCTCTCTCTCTCTCTCTCTCTCTCTTCCATTCTTTTTTTTTCTTGCAGAAAAACTTATTTCCGCTATACTTTTTTTAGTGATGGTCATCTCAAAGAAAAGAATACCACCAAAATGTAGCATTACCATCGATGGCACAGAAATGAAACAAGTTGATAGATTCAAGTACTTAGGAACAATTATAACAGCTTATGGAAAATGTCACAACGAAATAAAAAGCAGACGTGCTCAGGCCAAGTCAGCATTCCAGGAAATGAGAAACATCTTGTGCAACAGATCCATGTCAATTGAAACAAGATTCCGAGTACTTAAATGTTACATCGAATCAGTTTTTTTTTATGGGTGTGAAGCATGGTCTATGAATAAGAGAGTACAGCGAGAAATGGAGGCCATGTAAATGTGGTTCATAAGACGGATGTTGAAGGTACCATGGACAGCTAAGAAAACCAATGACGAAGTCTTAAGAGAGACTTGAGTTAAAAGGCAAATTACAGGAAAGATTAGAGGCAGACAAGCGAGATTTTTAGGACATTTTCTGAGAAGAGGAAAAGTGGAACAAACTGTGGCAACTGGAAAAATTGAGGGAAGAAGAGACAGAGGAAGACAGAGAGAGAAGTTACTGGATGGGCTGTCAGTGCAAGTAGGAAGAAAGTCACTGGTGGATCTCATAATCACGTCTAAAGACAGGGAATTGTGGACAGAAATGATCGCCTACGCCATGCGGCACGGCACTTGACTGATTGCTATACGTTTTATCTTTCATACAGCATACTATACTCTTTCTGCAAATCTTCTCAATCAAGTGTACCATATTCTTTTTTTTTCCATATCACGCGTTTTATACTCTTTTCTACTACGCTCCACATCATGCTCTCTTCTGCCCAACATCCTCTACCTAACTCTCTCTCTCTCTCTCTCTCTCTCTCTTTCTCTCTCTGTACCCAGCATTCTAATTCAGGGTGCATCAAGCACCATCACCATCAGTAACTAACAGAACATGTACACGATACACGCTGTACACTTTCACCAACATCTTGTAGTCTACACCCGAGAACCACTGTACCTTTTCAAGAACCACTTACGCCACATGGCAAAGCGGCTGTCTGATTTACTACTTGATGTGATTTACTTTTCTTGAGCGAATTGCTCTCGTAATAATCCTTTCTTAAATTATAATTCACCCGTTTAATCTCGGGTGCCTTCCTCATTTGCAGGAAAGAAGACACCCCACCAACCCCCACCCCGCTGTCTTGAGAACTCAGATGAAACTTCAGAATCTTGACAAATAAGATATTTGATGCCTGGAACAGTCGCGTGGACCACACTAGAAGAAAGTAGACCTGCTGAAATGGATTTTGCAACTGACGTGGTATTTCCTCGGCGTGTTAGCTTGTGTATACCTCAGGTATATCGAGCTCTTTCCCCGCCATTGATTATTACAATAAGAATACATACAACCCTTTTTTTATGCACACTGCTAGGCTCCGCTACCAGAGCAGTCCTCACATGGAGAAGCGCAGGAGAAACACATCTAATCTTCTCACCTGAAAGAACAGGAACGTAAACCCAGCGGGCCCAAGAGTCAAAAAGAAGGGGGTGGCCGTTACACCTGTGTTAGTAAAATACTTTGAAGTAGAAGATTGTCTGCGTGCAGGTAAAAAGAATACAAGAATAAACGTTTCATATGACTGTCAGTGCCTTAATGGCAAAAAGATGTTCGCGTAAAAAAAAAAATCTATCACAAGTAGATACAACCATGTCTCAGTTTACACAGATATGCGAGAAAAACAATGAATAAGAAAAACTCGGTTATATAGAGAATCTAGAACAGGGTGTTCAACTGGTGGCCCGCAGAGCGCATGCGATGCGCAGAGCCTTTTTTACGGGCCTGCAAGGTTACAGTCAAAATCTAATTTTGTTATCGGATAATAGACATGTTTTGGTTTAATGTTGTGAAAGAAATAAATCATCACGATTCTCTAAGCGTATTATGTAATTCAGCAAAAACTGGTTGATTTAGATGCGGCCCGCAACTCTACTCGTATATACAGTTGTGGACCTCGGACCCTGCGAAGATGGGAATCCCCGATCTAGAACAGAGAATAATGCAAGATCGAGGGAAAAAAAAGGGGGGGGGGGGGCGAGCTTTCTTACAGAGTGACAGGTAAACAAGTTTATTATAAACATTTTTAAAAATGGAAGAGTTAGAACTATTTGTTCCGACGGTGTATGAGTTTTGAATTGTAACTTGCAGCTCACGTGAATTACAGTATTTCTGACTTTTAGAGGGAGTACCATACAAAATGTGGTCTAAATTATAAGACAGCTGCAACGCTCAGTGCCATTTCTGAAAGTACGTATGAAATAGCATGTCAAGCACTTTGTTTTGTTTTGTTTTTTGTTGTGACTCAAGCGATATGAAATACTGAATACACTGTCTTCTTATTTGCGTACTTATTTACAGAGAAATGAATGGAAGAATACACCATGTGAGCGCCTGTGTAGCGACGCAGGTACTGAGCTGTCTTCTTATGCGAACTAGAGCAGGATATAACCCAGTTTAACGAAATGCAGCTGTTTTAGTTTTGTTCAGTGAAATAAAATGTTCATTTGAACGTTGCTTTCTCTCTGTTTTGTTTCTTGATTCTTCCTATTAAATGATTTTATCCTGTAGAAATATTCTGGGAAGGTTTCATCTAAAGTTATGGTTTGTTTTGAAGCAACAGGATATCAGGTGGTGTAGGTTCTCCTGTTGTGGTTGTAGGAAAAAACCCTTCGAAATATCGCCTGATCTGTGATTGTCGCCACAGAAATTAAACTTTAACCAATTTCATTGTGGGTTATGCGACTTTGTCTTTTGTCCTACAGTGGTATCTTACAGTATTTCAGATTTCTTTATTTGGTATATGATCTCTGTATATTACTCAGTGCATTTTAGGAAGTTAGTGCGTCCTTCTTAGACCAAAACAAGCTAGTGTGTCCTTCTAACCCCAAAAACAAGCTAGTGCGTCTTTCTAAGACCAAAAAAAAACAAGCTAGTGCCTCCTTCTAAGACTAAAAACAAGCTAGTGCGTCCTTCTAAGACTAAAAACAAGCTAGTTTGTCCCTCTTAGACTAAGAACAAGCTAGTTTGTCCCTCTTAGATAAAAACAAGCTAGTGTGTCCTTCTAAGACCAAAAACAAGTTAGTGCATCCTTCCTAGACCAAAAACAAAATCGAACAGATTTTAGTTCTGGAACAGTCATCTGACAGCTACTAGGCTTCTCGGACTGTACTGTCGTCAACAATCACATCACAACTCTTGGTCATTTAGTTCGCAGTTACAGCGTTTATAAAGCGAATCTACATTATTTAGCTCACAGACTTGGCACAAATAAAATCAGGTCTACGCTATTTATCTCACAGTCTTGGCTCATATAATGCAGGCCTATGATATGTAGTTTGCAGCACAGTGCACGTAACGTAGATCTGTGATACCTATTTCACATCAACAGTCCACATAACGTAGATCTGTGATTCTATTTCACATCAGCATGCACACAACGCAGATCTATATGAAGTTCGCAGTTACAGGGCATATAACGTAGATTTATACCATCTAAGAAGTTTTTTAAAAAGAACAAATGCTTCTAAATCCATACTACAAGAGCTTTTATTGAAGAAGGTTGGCTAAGAGGATTAAACAGAGAAAACTTAAATATTTTGGACACATTAAACGAAACGAGAATTTAGAGAAGACCGTATTGGAAGGGTACATAATGGGGAAAAGAAAGAGAGGAAGACTAAGGCGAAGATGGCTGCGGGACATCGTTGGTGGTTTGCGGGTCGGTGCATCGGCAGCAGGGCATCCTGCTTACAACCGAGAGGCCTACAGGAGAGCTGTTAGGGAGCCAGGGTTCCGCAAAGGTCATGCAAATGACTGTAGCAGTTCACACCTATAGAGCATATAATAAAGATCATTAGACATTTAGTTCACGGCGACAATAAGAGTCTACAAAAGTGGAAAACGATATTTTTTTTCTTATTATTACAAGTAACACAAACCTACGAACTTCAGATTTGCTGAAGAAAACAGACACACATCAGTCTTCTATAACCACAAAAAGAAACAAACTACAATTTCCGCAATATATTTTCTCTGACTAACACAAAAACCGCGTGTAATTTAGAACTGCATCAGTGCATATCAACAAATATTTCCTGCCCATAACATGTTCATTTCATGTCCAACAAGGCTATGGCTGATCGGCTTAACAGATCTTTCTGGATATTAAAGAATTCTATAACAAAGGTTTCATTTTACTCTGAAGCACATTTCAGACAAAACAAAAGCCTGACACGCCGAATAATGAATCTGACTGGGAACAATGTGAAACATTTTTAAAACGCCGGTTACCTTCAATAAATCATTGCTATTTTCCCGATCTCGGTACACCGGATCACAACCTGGAAAATAGGAAAAGAATACTTTGGTTCTTTTTTTTCCGTCATCGATTGTCCTGGCCTGGTTCTGTTGTTTGGCAACCAACAATCATTAGCTTTTATCTTTGAATGTCTGAGCAGTATAAAAGCTAGTAACCGATTGGCTGGATTCTATACAAAGAGAACTCTACGGCATAAGAAAGGACATTACTGTTTCTATTTTTAAATCCTTATGCCTGACTGGAAGAGAGATGTGGGAAAATGCAACTTTCGATTCGAGCCTGATTAATTTTAAATTAACAGCAGCAATCATGTGCTACCTTTTCAAGAGCTTTGGTAACAGAATGGAGATATCCAGGAATGGCCGACCTCCATAAAGTGCAGCAGCCATTAGAAGTCTTTTATTGCTCTGTCTAGAGACATCAGCGTGCGCCAAATCATGTAGCTATTTTATCGTTTTTTGTTCTAAGTAGCAGTCTATGTGTGCACTGATGTGGAAAAAGGGGGGAGGGGTTAGATGTTCGTTGTTGGCAATGATATCGACTTGTACTTCCGGGAGTCTGTTCTCGTGTAACAACTAACATTTCTACTGCGATGTGATCTCGTGTGTGTGCAGTGATGCAAGAAGCTGTCACAACCTTACAAGAACAAGAACGCGTTGCACAAACGAAGGCAAAATTAAGAATTCAGCTCCGTAGGTTTCACAGTGACAGAACTGGATGTTCTTTTCCAGAACATATTAAGGCACAGCAGTCTGCAGTCATCTCTCTCTCTCTCTCTCTCTCTCTCTCTCTCTCTCTCTCTCTCTCTCTCAGTCACATTCTCTCCAATCACGAGCAAGACAGCACTCAAAACTGTCTCATCAACTTTCCCGAACACCCGCCGATCCTAGTCTAGTCTGACAATATGAACTTACAACTTTAACGAACACCCGCCGGTCCCAGTCTAGTCTGACAAGATTAACTTACAACTTTAACGAACACCCGCCGGTCCCAGTCTAGTCTGACAAGATTAACTTACAACTTTAACGAACACCCGCCGGTCCCAGTCTAATCTGACAAGATGAACTTACAACTTTAACGAACACCCGCCGGTCCCAGTCTAGTCTGACAAGGTGAGCTTACAACTTTAACGAACACCCGCCGGTCCCAATCTAGTCTGACAAGGTGAACTTACAACTTTAACGAACACCCGCCGGTCCCAGTCTAGTCTGACAAGGTGAGCTTACAACTTTAACGAACACCCGCCGGTCCCAATCTAGTCTGACAAGGTGAACTTAAATCTTGTTCGTTTTGAAACCCTCGTCACGGTTCGGTGACTCCGGACAACACTGTCCTGCTAAAGGAGCACTGCTAAATTCTGGTGTGGAAGCTCAACACTTTAAGATTGTCAGCAACTTAAGATATGCAGATGATACTGCCCTTGTAGCAGAGTATCCACAGAACCTACAGAAATTACCAGATATGATACACAACACAAGTCGAGAATGGGGACTTGAGATCAGTATAAAAAAAGGCGAAAGTAATGATGTCTAGCAGGAAAGATCAGAAGCCACAGATGGATATAACCTTAAACAAAGAGAGACTGGAACAACTGACAAACTACTGTTACCTGGGACATACATTAACTGAAGATGGGAGATGTGAGATGGAGGTAAAGAAAAGAATAGGAGTGGCCAAACCTTGAAGACAGCGTTGTTATCCAGAAATCTGCCCATAAAAACAAAATTAAGATTTGTAAAATGTTATACAGTATTACTGTCCACGACATAAAAAGGAATGGAAAACTAATTATGTCAGTCCGTAAGAATAGTGAAGAGCACAACCTCTATCTTAATGCGAAGAAAACTAAATTGATGACAACTGACATAACAAACAAGGCAGCTGATATATGTACCAATGAGGAAAAACTGAAAGAGGTGAAGAATTTTGAATATCTTGGATCATTGCTAACTAATAATGGAGATACAATGAGGGAAATTAAAAGGAGAACATCTGTCGCTCTTCAGAAAGTAAAACAACTAAAAAGAATGAAAACTTAAATATTTTGGACACATTAAACGTCATGATAATGTAGAGAAAACCGTCTTGTAAGGGTACATAATGGGAAAAAGAAAGAGAGGAAGACCAAGGCGAAGATGGCTGCAAGACATCGTTGATGATCTGCAAATGGATGCATCAGCAGCAGGCCATCTTGCTCACAACCGAGAGGCCTACAGGGGTGCTGTTAGGGAGGCAAAGTTCCACAAGGAACATGCAAATGAATGAATGAATGAAAATGTTATATCTACTCTGTTTTGCTGTATGAAGCAGAAATCTGGACTCTAAGCAAAAAGATTGAGAGAAAGACTGATGCAGCAGAAATGTGGTTCTACAGAAAATCAGGTCATATAACATGGAGAATGAAAAGAACAAATGCAGAAGTTTTAGAACAGCTCCACAACGTATCTGTCGCTTATATGTAAACATTTACATCTGCACATTATAATCTTCAAGGTGTCATCTTTCAAGATGACATTTCGTTCCTGATGATTTTATATCAACACTGCCGCAGTTATACGATATCTTTTTTTTCTTCCAACATATTCGAACGTCATTTGGGACATTCCCGACTCATGTAGATTGGACATCTCCATATAATTCATTTAGACTAAACATCTCTATATAGTTCATATAGACAGGACATTTCCATATAGTTCATATAGACTGTACATCTCCATACAGTTCATGTAGACTGAACATCTTTATATAGTTCATGTAGACTGGGCATCTCTATATAATTCATATACACTGGAAATCTCTATATAGTTCATATAGACTGCACATCTCCATAGAGTTCATATAGACTGCACATCTCCATAGAGTTCATATAGAATGGATATCTCCATACAATTCATATAGATTGGACATCTCCATATAGTTTGGTCTCAATTGCCAACAGTGATGTCTATGTTTACTCTCTTTGCTTCTTGAATACAGGGCCACCTTGCCGCAGGTGCTGCCCTGTTATTTTTCCTGTTCCATAGATGCACTTGCCGTCTGGGTGGCACAGTGGTTAGTGCACTAGTCTCTCATACCGAAGTTCGTGGGGGGGGGGGGGGAGGGGTTCTCGAATCGGACCAGAGGTGCCCCCGTCACCCAGCTATAAAAGTAGGCACCTGACTTCTTCTAGAGCTGGAGAGGAAAGGCGGACAGGCATGATGCTGACCACACCCACCCTCTAGAATGATGAACACACCACCCTCTAGAATGCTGACCACATCACCATCTAGTATGCTGATCACATCACCCTCTAGAATGCTGATCACATCACCCTCTAGAATGATGAACACACCACCCTATAGAATGCTGAACACACCCACCCTCTAGAATGATGAACACACCACCTTCTAGAACGCTGACCACATCACCCTCTTGAATGATGAACACACCACCCTCTAGAATGCTGACCACATCACCCTCTAGAATGATGAACACACCACCCTATAGAATGCTGACCACACCCACACTCTAGAATGCTGATCACATCACCCTCTAGAATGATGAACACACCACCCTCTAGAATGCTGACCACATCACCCTCTAGAATGATGAACACACCACCCTCTAGAATGCTGACCACACCACCCTCTAGAATGCTGATCACATCACCCTCTAGAATGATGAACACACCACCCTCTAGAATGCTGATCACATCACCCTCTAGAATGATGAACACACCACCCCCTAGAATGCTGATCACATCACCCTCTAGAATGATGAACACACCACCCTATAGAATGCTGACCACACCCACCCTCTAGAATGCTGATCACATCACCCTCTAGAATGATGAACACACCACTCTCTAGAATGCTGATCACATCATCCTATAGAATGATGAACACACAAACCTCTAGAATGCTGACCACATCACCCTATAGAATGCTGACCACATCACCCTATAGAATGATGAACACATCACCCTCTAGAATGCTGATCACATCACCCTCTAGAATACTGATCACATCACCCTCTAGAATGCTGACCACATCACCCTATAGAATGCTCACCACACCCACCCTCTAGAATGATGAACACACCACCCTCTAGAATGCTGACCACATCACCCTCTAGAATGATGAACACACCACCCTTTAGAATGCTGACCACATCACCCTATAGAATGCTGACCACACCACCCTCTAGAATGCTGACCATACCCACCCTCTAGAATGATGGCCACACCCACCCTATAGAATGCTGACCACATCACCCTCTAGTATACTGATCACAACAACCTCTAGTATGCTGATCACATCACCCTCTAGTATGCTGCCCACACCCACCCTCTAGTATGCTGACCACACCCACCCTCTAGTATGCTAATCACGTCACCCTGTAGTATGCTGATGACATCACCCTCCAGTATGCTGACCACATCACCCTCTAGTACGCTGACAACACCCACCATCTACTATGCTGATCACATCACCCTCTAGAATGCTGACCACATCACCCTCTAGTATGCTGACCACACCCACACTTTAGAATGCTGATCACACCACCCTCTAATATACTGATCACACCACCCAATAGTATGCTGATCACACCACCATCTAGTACGCTAACAACATCACCCTCTAGTATGCTCACCACATCACCCTCTAGTATGCTGACCACACCATCCTCCAGAATGCTGACCACACCACTCTCTACCACGCTAACCACACAACCCTCTAGTATACTGATCAAACAACCCTCTAGTATGCTGACCACACCACCCTCTAGTATGCTGATTACACCACCCACTAGTATGCTGATCACATCACCCTCTAGTATGCTGATCACATCACCCTCTAGTATGCTGACCACACCCACACTTTAGAATGCTGATCACATCACCCTCTAGTATGCTGATCACATCACCCTCTAGTATGCTGATCACACCACCCTATAGTATACTGATCACACCACCCAATAGTATGCTGATCACACCACCATCTAGTACGCTAACAACATCACCCTCTAGTATGCTCACCACATCACCCTCTAGTATGCTCACCACATCACCCTCTACTACGCTAACCACAAAACCCTCTAGTATGCTGATCACACCACCCAATAGTATACTGATCACACCACCCAATAGTATGCTGATCACACCACCCTCTAGTACGCTAACAACATCACCCTCTAGTATGCTCACCACATCACCCTCTAGTATGCTGACCACATCACCCTCTAGTATGCTGACCACACCACTCTCTACTACGCTAACCACAAAACCCTCTAGTATACTGATCACATCACCCTCTAGTATGCTGATCACATCACCCTCTAGTATGTTGATCACACCACCCTCTAGTATACTGATCACATCACCCTCTAGTATGCTGATCACATCACCCTCTAGTATGTTGATCACACCACCCTCCAGTATACTGATCACATCACCCTCTAGTATAATGTTTGCTGTGTACATCACCCTCTAGTATGCTGATCACATCACCCTCTAGTATGCTGATCACATCACCCTCTAGTATGCTGATCACATCACCCTCTAGTATGCTGATCAGATCACCCTCTAGTATGCTGATCACATCACCCTCTAGTATGCTGATCACATCACCCACTAGTATGCTGATCACATCACCCTCTAGTATACTGATCACACCACCCTCTAGTATGCTGATCACATCACCTTCTAGTATGCTGATCACATCACCTTCTATTATGCTGATCACATCACTATCTAGTATGCTGATCACATCACCTTTTAGTATGCTGATCACATCACCCTCTTGTATGCTGATCACATCACCTTCTAGTATGCTGATCACATCACCCTCTAGTATGCTGATCACATCACCCTCTAGTATGTTGACACGTCAAGGAAAATATAGACACTAATACCATATCCCCTGTGTGCCTCCAAGACATAACAAGTTTTCCTTTACTACCATTTTTTGAAACAGACGCACCTGTCGGTTGTTCCTGTCTTCGTCCGCTAGTTACGTGTGATGTCTTAATATCTCTGATGTGCTGTTGAAGCTTTTCAGCCCCTTCCTCCGCCTTTAAAACATTATTTCATGATTTACTGTTCTTGTATCCCTGATGTGCTGTTAATTGATTTCTGCTTCTTAACTGGCAAGTTTTAAACCATTTTTTGTGGACTTTTTAAACACACGTGCACGCTACATTATTCTAAGACTACTTTTTGTTAATCCATGTGTACGATACATTATTCTATGACTACTTTTTTAACCCATGTGTACGCTACATTATTATATGACTACTTTTAAACTCATGTACGCTACATTAATCTAAGACTACTTTTTTAAAACTCTTGTGTACACTACATTATTCTAAGACTACTTTTTCTCCATAGTGGAATCACAATCTGGATTCAAAGCTCGTAGTTTTTTCTTTGTTGTTTTTTTTTTCCTTCGATGATATTTCTGTGTCATGCTCTGCACTTCTGGAGGCGCTTTTGGTTGCTTCAGGATGAGAGAAATGAGGAATAAATGCTGAATGATTTTGAATGGAATTTCTTCTCTAATGCCTTTTTATTTTGTGCTGCTGTTAGCTTCTTTTGTTTGTTTTTGTTATTATCGAAACGAGCAGTTTTATCCCAAAGCTAATTAACAGTCGAGTTTTCTTTCACATGCTGAGTTCTTCATAATTTTTAATCCATGAATTCACTTCTTTGCTTTATGAAATCCTTATGAATTTTCAGTTTGGGTTTTTTCAGAGTGTTTTTTTTTCATATCGGCAATGTTATATTTTATATGCAAGAGTTATCTTTCTTTAGTAGCAGGGTTATGCATTGATTTTCATGGCATGTTGTTTATATGTATGTTATATATGTTAGTGAGTCTTACATCTATATAAGAAGCTATATATGTAGTTATAAGGAGATTTGCTGTGGCTGGGAGAAGTTAAAGGTGTCAGCAGGAAATCCGAACTGTGTGGCATAAAATGGACCTGATCAGCCAACACTTGGTGGGAGCTGTTAGCAAGCTCTTGCGTGGATGCTGCAGTATGCTGCGGAGCATGTATGTCGCAGTCCTGAATGCAATGAAGCCGGAATCTTGAACCTTGCTCTGCAGGGTTTCTCAGTCAGTGCACTGTTAGAACCGGGTTCGCTTTCCAGTTTCTATCCCTATTCACTTGGCTAGAATACTATTTTCAGGGACACCATTGAGAGGTAGAATAGGGTCTTGACCAGCTATATCATTTCAGCAACCCTGACGCAAGCAGCAGTCAGCTATGGGCCAGTGACCCTCTCGCAGTAGGTCAGCAATTTTATTGCTTGTAAACCAGCAAAGGGCCATAACTGTCGTGGTGGCAATGAATCTCTGAAGATAGCTAGTACTTCTATATCAGTAGCGTTTCCTGGCTGTCTGACGTGATAAGGAAACACTCATTTTGAAAGCAGGATGGGAAAAAAATAATGTTATTTTTTTAAAAATCATGTAAACCAGCGGTTACCAAACTAGGAATACCCCACCCCTTACCCGCTCCGACGCAAAGGATCACTATCAAGTCTCTGTATTAGCATTGTCTGTATTATATAGAATAGCAGCAGTCAGTCCAGTGTTTAAAAGAAAGTGACTGGAAAGGGAGGAGGAGGTGGGGGGCTGGGTGGAGAGAAGAGAAAGAAAAGGAGAGTGGGAGGGACACGTGACTTCAGAAGTGCGCAACCTGACAAAAGATTAAAAACTTTCTTGTGTGAGTTACAGGGGGCTATAAAGTTTAAAACCTTCTTGTCTGAGTTACGGTGGACTATAAAGTTTAAAAACCTTCTGGTGTGAGTTACGGGGGACTATAAAGTTTAAAACCTTCTTGTCTGAGTTACGGGGGACTATAAAGTTTAAAAACCTTCTTGTCTGAGTTATGGGGGACTATAAAGTTGAAAAACCTTCTGGTCTGAGTTACGGGGGACTATAAAGTTTAAAAACCTTCTGATGTGAGTTATGGGGGACTATAAAGTTGAAAAACCTTCTTGTCTGAGTTACGGTGGACTATAAAGTTTAAAAACCTTCTGGTGTGAGTTACGGGGGACTATAAAGTTTAAAACCTTCTTGTCTGAGTTACGGGGGACTATAAAGTTTAAAAACCTTCTGATGTGAGTTATGGGGGACTATAAAGTTGAAAAACCTTCTGGTCTGAGTTAGGGGGACTATAAATTTTAAAAACCTTCTGGTGTGAGTTGGGGGGCCCCCTCATCATCATCATCATCATCATCATGTGCCATGCCGACTGGCGTTGGCTATTATGCTTCTCCAGAGTACACGATCCTTCATGCAAGCCATCAGTTCAATTGGTGATCTCCTCTCACACCATCCCGTCAGACTGTCCAGTATCATTTTTCTTGGTCTTTCTCTTCATCTTCTTCCTTCTATTTTTCCTGTTGTTATAATATTTTCAATGCCCCCTCTTCTCATTGCATGTCCTATGAAAGTACATTGTCTCTCTCTTATCTTTTTGACAAGGTATTTTGTCTCTCCAGCTCTTCTCCTACATTCTTCATTAGTTATTTTTGCTGTCCAGGGGATTCGCAACATTCTTCTAATAAACCACATTTCTGCTGCTTCCAATGATTTTTGTGCAGACTTGCCTATTGTCCATGATTCACTTCCATATAACAAGATAGGTTCAATATAGCATTTTAGGACTCGTTTTCTAACATTCATTGATAAAGATGTGTTAGCTAACATGTTTCTCATTCTCTGAAATGCAATCTTTGCTTGGCCTATTCTGTTCCTAATTTCTGTTCTGCATTTCCCATCTGAAGTTATTACTGCTCCAAGGTATTTGAATTTCTGCACCTGCTTTAGAATAGTTCCTTTTAATTTTATACTGCATGCTGGTGGATTCTGTTTCTTAGATATAACCATAGTCTCTGTCTTTTTGATGTTCAAAGTAAGGCCTTTCTGTTCACTTTCTTTGGCGACTTTATCCAAGAGATTTTGCAGGTCTTGTTGGTTCTCAGCTATCAGTACTGTGTCGTCAGCATATCGAAGGTTGTTAATAATGTATCCTCCAATTTTTATGCCTGGTTCTGTGATGATTGTTCTTAGAATATTCTCGCTATACAGAGAAAAAAGGTCTGGAAATATTACACATCCTTGTTACACCCCTTGTTTTATAGCTTGATATTTTCCAATTCTATTTTCAACTCGAACTGCTGCTTTTTGCTGCCAGTATAGATTTTTTACAATCCTCAGGTCTTTGCCGTCTATATTGATGTCTTCAAGCATTTTAATAATTTCATTATGTTTCACCTTGTCAAATGCCTTGGTGTAATCAATGAAGCATAAGTAGAGATCTTTCTGTACTTCTAAAACTCTTTCTGTTAGTGTTCGTAAAGCATAAATGGCATTGTGTGTTCCCTTTCCTTCAACAAATCCAAACTGTTCATCTGCTATTTCCATTGTTATCTTTTTCCTTGTTCTTCTCATAATTATTCTCAGAAGTAGCTTCGTTATGTGACATGAGAGGCTGATAGTCCGGTGGTCGTCACATTCCTTTGCAACTGGTTTCTTTGGTAGTGCTATAAACGTGGATTTAATCGGGGGGGGGGGGACTATAAAGTTTAAAAACCTTCTGGTGTGAGTTACGGGGAACTAGAAAGTTTAAAAACCTGCTGGTGTGAGTTACGGGGAACTAGAAAGTTTAAAAACCTGCTGGTGTGAGTTACGGGGGACTATAACTTTTAACAACCTTCTGGTGTGAGTTACAGGGGACTAGAAAGTTTAGAAACCTGCTGATCTGAGGTACGGGGGACTAGAAAGTTTAGGAAATGATATAATAAAAACACCCCGCTTTTTAGAATCGTTGTTAAGGAATGTCAAAGTGCTCATTTCTAGACACATTACTGGTTGTTGTAGACACAGATAACACCAGTTTTAATCACACGAATAAAATGTCAAAAAATATAAATATCCTTGTTCTAAAGACATGTAGGACACCATAAATATGACAAACATATTTCACGCATATAATGACCTTTTATTTTTTATTATAAAGGTAAAGTTATTCATTTCTATTGGATTTTATCACAGTGGAGACATGAGCGTTGAGACGCACCTGCGTGTTAAATCGATCAACTGTCTAATCGCTGTCTTGGATCAAAAGAGTTAACGTTATTAAAGCAAGCAGGGAGAGATAAGAGAAAAGACGAATGCGACAAAAACTAGTTCCAGTAATAAAAGTAGACAGAGGTGTGTAGAGTTAAGAAAGTGGCAGAAAATAAGATGACAGGTACAAATGAAGAACATACAGTCATCCAATATTTCGGTACATGCATTTTGTCAGGGACTAAAGATCTAAGTGTTAAGTCATTTTGTGGCTGTCTGTTTTTTTTTTTACGAGAAGGATACCAAAAGATCTGAATGTTAATTTTTCATCTAATGTTTTGTGTTTTTATCTTTTGTGTTGTTTATTTTTTTATTTCGTCATTGATGTAAGCATTTGCCGAAATATTGGATGGTTGTAATGCTGTTCATTTATACGTGCTCATCTTATGTTCTGCCACTCTTATTATTGCCTACTCTCCTCACTCTTTTGTAAAACTGAACTATACTCTCCTGACCACAGTTATTAAAGAAAATGGACACTGTTTCCTTCAACGTCAGGTTGAGAGACGTTGATCGAGCACCTCCCTCATACTGCCTCAACACCTCCCTCATACTGCTCCAACACTTCCCTCATACTACCCCAACACCTCCCTCACATTGCTCCAGCACCTCTCTCATACTGCTCAAACACTTCCCTCATACTACCCCAACACCTCCCTCACATTGCTCCAGCACCTCTCTCATACTGCTCCAACACCTCTCTCATACTGCTCCAACATTTCCTTCATACTACCCCAACACCTCCCTCACATTGCTCCAGCACCTCTCTCATACTGCTCCAACACCTCTCTCATACTGCTCCAACACTTCCCTCATACTGCTCAAACACTTCCCTCATACTACCCCAACACCTCCCTCACATTGCTCCAGCACCTCCCTCATACTGCTCCAACACCTCCCTCATACTACCCCAACACCTCCCTCACATTGCTCCAGCACCTCCCTCATACTGCTCAAACACTTCCCTCATACTACCCCAACACCTCCCTCACATTGCTCCAGCACCTCCCTCATACTGCTCAAACACTTCCCTCATACTACCCCAACACCTCCCTCACATTGCTCCAGCACCTCCCTCATACTACCCCAACACCTCCCTCACATTGCTCCAGCACCTCCCTCATACTGCCCCAACACTTCCCTCATATTGCTCCAATACCTCCCTCATACTACCCCAACACCTCCCTCACATTGCTCCAGCACCTCCCTCATACTGCTCAAACACTTCCCTCATACTACCCCAACACCTCCCTCACATTGCTCCAGCACCTCCCTCATACTGCTCAAACACTTCCCTCATACTACCCCAACACCTCCCTCACATTGCTCCAGCACCTCCCTCATACTACCCCAACACCTCCCTCACATTGCTCCAGCACCTCCCTCATACTGCCCCAACACTTCCCTCATATTGCTCCAATACCTCCCTCATACTGCCCCAACACTTCCCTCATACTGCCCCAATACCTCCCTCATACTGCTCTAACACTTCCTTCATACTGCTCCAACACCTCCCTCATACTGCCCCAACACCTCCCTCATACTGCCCCAACACTTCCCTCATACTGCCCCAACACTTCCCTCATACTGCTCCAACACCTCCCTCATACTGCCCCAACACCTCCCTCATACAGCTCCAACACTTCCCTCATACAGCTCCAACACCTCCCTCATACTGCCCCAACACCTCCCTCTACTGCCCCAACACCTCCCTCATACTGCTCCAACACCTCTCTCATACTGCTCCAACACCTCCCCATTTTCCCCCACTCCTCTTTTTCTTATCTGTTTATTAATTCACACACTCGAAAAGGAACAGTGTGCACATTTTTATATGTACAAAAGGAATCACGCCATCTCTTGTTTCAGAGATATGCTTTCTCCATGACTCTCCTCTCTCAGGCTTGGTTGTCCTAAAAGTTTGATTCAATCATAAAGAGTCAGACCATAGTAGATTTTGACACAAGATCATGAAGCCGTTCTCAGAGTTTGGAGAAATTTTGAATGAAAATGGAATTAAATAAATACATAAATACAGGGTCCGGCATAAAGCATAGCTGGATTTTAAACACAGAACATAAAAAAGCGATATACACTTTTTTGGTTTAAAAAAAAGTGAAATGAAACTCAGAAAAGTGGGTATTTTTATTATTACTAACAATCATATTTAGGTTTTGAAAATTACGCCGGATAGATGACCACCATTACATTTGATACATTCAACCAGGCATCTGAAAAATTCCTAAATAACACCATTTAACATGTTCAAAGGGATATTTTGAGTGCAGTGTCGGATTCGATCTTTTAGGTCTGCAACTGACTGTGATAGAAAAGCATACACCGTGTTCTTGAGATACCACCACAAAAATGAAGTCTGCGGCCGATAAATCCGGTGACCTTGCCGGCCAATGAATATCCCCAAATCTGGAAATAAGACGACTGAGAAATGTTTGTCGCAGCATGGCCATGGACTGACGGGCTGTGTGGGCAGTTGCTCCATCTTGTTGAAACCATATTAGTCTCTTATTCTATTGACCAAGTCTGGAATGAAGTATTCAGTTAGCATCTGCACATAAAAATCACTATTAACAGTAAGAGTGTAGGGGATAGATAACAAAGCAAGCAGTTGCCCGGTTTGATTGGCAACCCCACTGACCAGAGATGGGCTTTACGGAAATGCGCAGTCCTGCGAGTCCGTCGCTGACCAGGTATATAAGACGAGAAGATAGAAGTTGAAGAGTTCGGGGTCCATATACTTAGCGTGTTAGAAGTCAGCGACCGTAGGGAGGTGTGTCATTGTTCAGGCGCGAATGAGAGAAGTCATTCGTTGGATAGGAATAAATATGTATAGTTCAGTATGGCCCTTTAATATAATATGTGATGTGGATGAATGCAAGTTGTACTGTGGGCTCCCTCGATCAAATCCCAATGGACCATTTAGGTAAATATATGTAGTTAGGATTGTGTTGTGTGTGACCATGGATAAATCATCACCCAGTACAGATGTGCAGATGTTTCAATGTAAGACTTCGATATTCCCTTGTGTGTAGGGGAATATGATCCTAGCTGCATGTAAATTCATGTTCCTGATTTTGCATTGGGCATATATATATATATATATATCTTACCAGTAGATTATGTATGTTTGCAATCAGAGCTGAACCCACATTGTTCAAGGAAATGTTTTAATGATTTGATAATGCATATCAGCATAATATTCACATTACATACATAAGATTCATTTGATTTTTGCTATCTGGTAAATCAATGTTGTGTAAATACAAAGATCATGATAATATTAAGGATTGTTTATTTCGTGTTTCTATTCATTGGTGTAAAGTGTCAATACGTAATGTGTGAATGTATAGTATAATCACCATTCCAACCATACTAATAAAATAGACGATATAACGTCAATATAAAATGTAGGAATAACATTCTCCCTATCAATTTCATATCTTATTTTCCTACAAGAGGATGCCAGGTGCCAAAGCGTTCCTAACAGCTGATCGCCGAGGGCTACTCAGCAATGCGTTGCGGACTTCTTGAATTCGTTCAGGTGTCTATTGAGTTTTTGGACGACCAGTAGACTTGTTATTAAGGCAATTAGCGGTTTCCTTAAATTTTTTTTACCCACTTCAAAATTGTTTTGTCCTCCAATCGGGAACATTATCACGGGATGCAACTCAAAATGGCGACGAAACTTTCGTTGTACAGTAATAGACGATTCTCCAGTTTTAAAATGAGTTTCAACGGTGAATGCGCGATGTTGTGTCCACCAAGAAGATGTTGTTAAAAATGACCGTTTGTCTGCTTCATCTCTGACGCCATGGTTTTTTTTTCACACGTATTCAGTTTCTGCGCACTACGTCAGTTAAATCCAGCTATGCTTTATGCCGGACCCTGTACATAAAAATGTACCATTTGTGAAAAAAAAAGTGTCTACGTAAGATAAAAACAGTGTTCTTTTAAGAGGGATAGACATAACACCACTGTCAACAGTGACTTAATGGAGAAGGTGGAAATGGACTGGCCACGTTATGAAAACGACAGACTAATCCCTACCATGAACAGCTTAGATGTAGACTCTACAAGGTAGAAGAAGTTTGCGGCAACCAACCCAGAGAGATACGAAGACACAACAGCAGTGAAAATGCAAGCAAACGACGGACTGACATGGGAGATAGCAAGGAATACGATGTTGAACGTTAGGATAAAAAGGAGTGGATTTAGAGTGGAAAACAAATGTGGGTTCTATCGGCGACGAGATCGATTCAACCAGAGCTGGATAGGGAAGACTTCGTGTACTGACTTACAGCTCCATTTCTGGCAGCCACACACAGTACCCTTAACTCTTGAACGTTTATCATTTAACAGAATAATGTTACGCAATAGCATGCAGCCGTACTCCCTAACCTGTGAAGAAAACAACATACAGAATAATTCTGTGGCTACGACTGAAATGTGTCTTCAAGCAAGGGATATAACCCTGTAATAAACAAAATAGCTAACCCTAATAGCTGTCGTATTTTCTCGTTCATACAAGGCGACTAATTTTAATCCAGTGTAAATGTCCGACTTGTCTTAAGAAATGCTCTCGTAAATCTCGAGATTCAAGGCTTCCTCTGTTTCTCAAAGGAATTTTACGTCAACCGTTAACAAATCGCTGCCTTCCTCTGAACATCTTTGATCTGAAGATAAAGGGGAAGAGAGAGAGAGAGAGAGAGAGAGAGAGATGGCGAACGATTTTTATTTTCACGGAATGAATAATTTATATGCAGGCGAGTCTGACATTTTGAGCTTCATCTTTCATTCTTTTCACACATTCGATTTAGTATAAATTTGCAAACCACATGACGAACATGAATGTACAATGAGACTATTACATTCACAAATATAAGACATTGCACTAAATAGGAGGTAGCCAATATAACCTGATAACAAACACACAACTACATATTCAATCCGGTTCTCGTCACATCACAGTCTTGCACATTTAGTGTGATCATTTCTAAACAAGTTACTTATTGAAATATATTTTAGAGCAAAACTTGGTGGGCGGTGAGTCAACAGTATGAGAAGCTAACAGAGAGAGAGGAGAGAGAGAGAGAGAAAGAGGAGAAAAAGGAGAGAGATAGAGAGGACACAAGAGGCAAAAGAATCTATAGGTATGTTTTAATATCTGGAAAACAAAAAACTGGATTATTATTATTATTATTATTGTTCTAAGGACCGTTATAGCCGGAGGTGTGATAGGGGATATACTCTCTACTCTATTTAAATGCCTCCAAGGCGTGCGTCTCAAATAGCCTCTGGCAGTCAAGTCCAGCTCCTGACCTTCTCGTGGCAGAACTGTTCAAACTGAATATCTGGCGCCTGAAAACCAGACGTTTCGGGTAGATGAGAGTCATATTTGATAGCTCATCTACCGCTGCTGGCGAGATTCTTCAGCTGGCGTGAGTGGGGTGAAACTCCTCCCGGCCAATGAACAAAAATGCGATTAGGGTTGCTGCGCAGCGCCGTCGTGAAAAAAGGTGAAGGATTAAGTAGTCTCGAGGTCAGGACTACTCAAATCATGGCATCTCTGCTCTAGAGGCCGGCCACATCCTATATATACCCATACTGTGGCAGATTGCCTAAATCGGCTTAACCCAGTGGTTAAACTACGACATTGCTGGCGAGATTCTTCGGCTGCCGCGCGTGGAGTGAAATTCCTCCCGGCCAATGAAGAAAATGCGACTAGGGTTGCCGGGCGGCGCCGATGTGAAAAGGTGATGGAAAGGATAAAGTGAAGTTTAATTGGTATGTCCAGTAGTCTCACAGCGAGAGCTACTCATACCACAGCACCTCAGCTCTAGAGGCCGCCCACGTCCGATATACACCCATACTGGTGAAATATGCCTAAACCGGCTTAACTCAGGGGTGAAACTTTATGATTACTCATGACACGGTACCTCCGTTCTAGAGGTTGGTCACATCCTAAACACGCCCATGCTGGGATAATACGCCTAAACCGGCCTGACCCAGGGGTGAAATTTACTAGTGGCGAGGATTCATACTCCTGGACAAAAGCTCCGTCCTTGTCACAACTAGGAAGGGTAGCGGCCACGACCACAAAATGCTGAAGTCGGAGACACTGGAACAGTGCAGTCTAGATCCCCGACGGGGATGTATGCGTATCCTAACCACGCTGAGGTTTTCCGGTGAGAAAGTCCAACGCTGGACTGGATGGGCAACTACCTCTCACCTGGCGGGGATACACGAGTATCCCAAAACACGTCGAAGTTTTCCGTTGAGAAAGCCCAACTCTAGGCTGGATGGGCAACCATCTCTCACCCAGCGAGGATATACTGATATCCATAACAGTCGAGATTTTCCGGTGAGAAAGTCCAACTATAGATTAAACTGGTGCAACGAAAACCACAGTGTCACGCAATCCCGCTTCTGCGATCCACCGAGAATACAGGCCCAAGCTCTGCGATACTCTGAACCTCTTGTGGTCCTCTCGGGGATCTCGTGTGGTCCTTTAGGGGAACACAGGAGGACCACTGGACCTATCGAGGACCACAAGAATAAATTCAGTAGGATCACGAGGCGGTCTTGGTGATAGAAGAAGATTATTATTATTATTATTATTATTATTATTAGTAGTAGTAGTAGTAGTAGTAGCAGCAGCAGCAGTAGTTGTAATATGTGCCGTGTCGGATAGCGTTGGCGACCAGTCTTCTCTATCTTGTGCGGTCCTTGGTGTTTTCAGATGCTTTTCGTTTTGACAGTTTTCTTTTTCCGGTCCACTGAGATATTTTTCTCGTGGCCTTCCTCTCTTCCTTTTCTCCTGATTTTTCCAGCCGTTCCTAACTTCTGTCTTCTCATGATATGTCCAAGTTGTCCAAACTTCTGTCTTCTCATGATATGTCCAAGTTGTCCTAACTTCTGTCTTCTCATGATATGTCCAAGTTGTCCTAACTTCTGTCTTCTCATGATATGTCCAAGTTGTCCTAACTTCTGTCTTCTCATGATATGTTCAAGTTGTCCTAACTTCTGTCTTCTCATGATATGTCCAAGTTGTCCTAACTTCTGTCTTCTCATGACATGTCCATGTTGTCCTAACTTCTGTCTTCTCATGATATGTTCAAGTTGACCTAACTTCTGTCTTCTCATGATATGTCCAAGTTGTCCTAACTTCTGTCTTCTCATGATATGTCCAAGTTGTCCTAACTTCTGTCTTTTCATGATATGTCCAAGTTGTCCTAACTTCTGTCTTCTCATGATATGTCCAAGTTGTCCTAACTTCTGTCTTCTCATGATATGTCCAAGTTGTCCTAACTTCTGTCTTCTCATGATATGTCCAAGTTGTCCTAACTTCTGTCTTCTCATGATATGTCCAAGTTGTCCTAACTTCTGTCTTCTCATGATATGTCCAAGTTGTCCTAACTTCTGTCTTCTCATGATATGTCCAAGTTGTCCTAACTTCTGTCTTCTCATGATATGTCCAAGAAATTTTGCCTGTCTTTTTTTTCATATAATTTTAACTAGTTATCGTTGTTCTGAAACTTCTCTGTGGACCTCTTTGTTTTTTTTTTCTTAATTACTTTAGAACAAAAAAAAAAGGGGGGGGGGGGGGGAGGGGCGATAGAAATAACCAGTCTGTTTGTGGCAGATTAAAAGCGGAGACTGGCAAACTGTGTCCCGGTTTTGAAGACGTGACTGTTCCGTGTATTAAACGTGACGTAACAAAGATATTGAACTTAACTTTGGTCATCTCGGACTTATCTTCCCTAGCATTCTAGCCTGGACGATGAAACAGACGACCTTCCTGTCCCGCAGTTTGCTGGTCAATGACGGAAGCAGAAGCGAATAAACTCAGAAAGAATAAATATTTTGTATGAAAGAAAAGCATGGACTGGAAATTTCTTTCCTGAAACGTAGACTTATCCCTTTTTTACACAGACTTATCGCTTGAAACACAGATTCATTACTTGATATACATATTCATCACTTGATACACATACTCATCACTCGATACACAGACTTATCGCTTGATACACAGATTCATTTCTTGATATACATACTCATCACTTGATACACATACTCATCACTTGATACACAGAGTTATCGCTTGATACACAGATTCATTACTTGATACACATACTCATCACTTGATACACATACTCATCACTTGATACACATACTCATCACTTGATACACAGACTCATCACCTGATACACGCAGACTCATCACGTAAATGTTAAAAATGTTTTAGAATCACCATCATCTTTCACTGGTGTTTTTACTTTTGAAATTTAAAACACCATTTAAGCCAATGATTTGTAACCTGGGGTCTATGGACTCCCAATTGGTCCATGGAAGGATTTTTGGAAGCCCATTCTTTCAGTCGTGTGCATGTCCCTTGCAGAACTTTGCCTCTCTAACAGCACTCCTGTAGGCCTCTCGGTTGTGAGCAATATGGCTTGCTGCTGATGCATCCATTTACAGATCATCAACGATGTCTTGCAGCCATCTTCGCCTTAGTCTTCCTCTCTTTCTTTTTCCCATTATGTACCCTTCCAAGACGGTCTTCTCTAGATTATCATGACGTTTAATGTGTCCAAAATATTTAAAGTTTTCTCTCTTTAATCTTCTTTACTAGCCATCCTTCTTCAATATTAAGTTCTTGTAGTATGAATATATTTGTTCTTTTTTGTGTCCATGATATTTCAAGAACTCTTCTGTAGCATTTCGGCCAAAGGCATTTATGTGTTTCTCAGCTGTTTTGTTAAGCGTACAGGTCTCACAGGCATATGTTGCGATGGGAAAGATGCATGCCCTTAAAAATCTTATTTTTATAGTTCTTTCTCTTCCTCTCCACAGATTCTTTAGTTGTTTTACTTTCTGAAGAGCGATAGATGTCCAGAGAAGTAAATAGACTGACTCGTATAAAAAAATGTCTTATTATTATCTAAGTTCTCTCTAATGCTTAGTTTTTAACGAAGGGTCCAAGCTGTTCTTAGGTCAGAAAGGTGTCCACAATTGTTCTTAGGTCAGAAGGGTGTCCACGGCTGTTCTTAGACCGGAAAGATGTCCACAGTTGTTCTTAGGTCAGAAAGACGTCCATTGATGTTCTTACACAGGAAATGTGTCCACAACGGTTCTTAGGTCAGAAAGATATCCACAGTTGTTCTTAGGTCAGAAAGGTGTCCACAACGGTTCTTAGGTCAGAAAGGTGTCCACAACTGTTCTTAGGTCAGAAAGGTGTCCACAACGGTTCTTATGTCAGAAAGGTGTCCACAGCTATTCTTAGGCTGGAAAGGTGTCTACAACTGTGCTTAGGCTGAGAAGGGGTCCACGAACAATAAAATGTTAAGAACCACTGATCTAAGCCAATGGTTCCCAACTGAGGACATTTGAGGAACAAATGACAGAGTATGGAACTCGATCTCTAACCATTTTGTCACATCAGACCTTCTTTCAGTTGTTCTGTCCTTAGTTATCCGTATATAAAGTAAAATCAAGCTTTCTCATCGTTTTAATGATGATGATGATGATGATGATGGTGATGGTGATGATGATGATGATGATGACTAAAACGGTGACGAAACGTGCTGGACGTTTGGGGTCTGCAATCATAAAAAGTTGAAAACACCTGACTTAAAACTGCGTAAAGAGCTAACATACAGCCCACGTATGAACTGTAAAGAATAGGAATGCCATGTAAGAAATCAGAACAATAGCACAAAACAATAAATAAACGCAAAATACAAGGCATTTATATTTTTCTTGCACGGTTTAGGAGTGTAAAAATCATTGTTATTGCCCTTAGCTGTAAGATTTATTAACGTGTCTTTGAGGTACTTAGTCTTTGATGTACTTATTAACGTGTCTTTGACTGATGTGTTTTTTCTCTTTAACTGCGGGCAAAGGTAAAAGGAAAAATTTAAATACGTGCTAAACGACATGACCTTCACCTTGTGAACTGCTTTAAGAAATGATTCACTGCTTCAGATTCTGTTTTTTTTTCTGATTACACCCGCATCACCCCTCTCCCTTTATTGCTCCGTCAAGGACCGGTAGAAATTAATCCTTAGTAAGGATTCACGCTGGTGCTATGGAGTACCTGTGCTGAGGTCCTGTTTCCAGAGACAAGTCTCTGTCATCTCTAGATCTCCCAGGATGCAGCGACTATGGTCCTGGAATATTTCAACACTTCTCCTAAGTGCTAAGATCTGAAGAATCGCTCTTCATGATCTGCACGGAATATGTGACCCTAGGTTTGTGGTTTTAAAACACAAATAATTAGGCGGTAGCTGTGGTTTTTTTTCCTGAGTATGCAAGTGTGATTAACCAGTGAGCTATTGTGATGTTTGAACTATGATTTTGGCTGCATATTTCATTTTTCTACAGTCTGTGTACAAGACTATTCTATATATATATATATTGTGTTCCTTGGGTAAGACTATTTTCATATTACAGCCAATAGGCAAGACTGTTTTTCACTATTTTCCCACATTTCCGCTTATAAAAAGAACCCATCTATACAAGACTGTGCCCCTTAAAGTCTACTTCTGCCTAGACAGTTGCCTAGATAGCAGGCTAGAGAGCTGCCTATATAGGCTAATGGTAGCAGGGATCTCATTTAAGCGTATGAATTTTTAGCTTTCATAAGCACGTCTAGGAATATATTGTTTGTCTTTTCGTAGTTAATTAATCCATGGTGCGGCGTTCCTTCATTGTGCAGAACCATTTTAATGACCTAAATATGTGTAACATTGCCTGCAGAAAATTTGTCACTGAAAGATTAAGCCGCCGACAAATTGAGAAGGAATATCTTAGAACTATAACTTAGAAATATAAACTTCGATCACTTTAACCTCGCAGGAAACAGAATCCTGCGACAAAGGGCGATGTTATCAATGAGCTAGAATTGAATAATAACAGCCTGTGTCGTATTGCTGATGTAGAGTTCTGATGACTTTAGCGCAAATATGATGTGATTTTCCAAACAAACGAAAAAAATCGTATATAAAATGCTGTCATCATCATTTTGCAGAAGAGCAGTCTGGAGATTCTCAGTAGGGTATATACATGTAGTTGATTAAACAAAAAACTCCTCAGTCAAATCTCAGTTTAATTCTCTCCAGTATCGAACACAAAACATTCAAGACAGCACACTGTCCTGTCTCCCTCAATCTTCTCAGGTTCTGCTAATAAGCCAAAAACAACCCACACTGCAGATAATCTTGATTCCCTTCAGTGGTCACTAAATCAAAATGTGTATGATGCAGCCCTTCCGTGTTAAATTAGCTCCGACTAACAAAACACACAACTCACTGCTCACTGCGACTCATCTTATTTTGGACTGCCTGTCATCATCTTTGTTCCAACTAAAAGTTATTGCACGCGTCTTCTTGCCGATCTGTGCCGATCTGATTCTCAGGCTTATCAATCATATTTTGCTTGACAAACTTCAGCACTTGTTATCACTAACCATCTCGAGAAGTGATAAATACCTTATATCACAGGTCTAGCCTCAGTTTGTCCAACCGACACAAAAAATGCTCATGACCACCCTGACCTTCTCTCTCTCTCTCTCTCTCTCTCTCTCTCGCTCACTCACTCACTCTCTCTCACCTATGACGTCATACTTACCGCCAGTCGCTCGCAGTCACTCGACATCTTCATTCGTTCGCCTTACAGCAGAAACACTCACTCTTTAGCATTCCCAACAGAATTATTAATGACCGCCGTGCCCCCTTGAGGTCTACCTCTAAAATGACTTCTTATAGAGCCTGACGCAGTGCCGTATATGCCCCACCGGGGAGGGGGCAGGTGAGGAAAATTAAGAATATATTTATATTATACTTCTTCAGAACTTGGTTGATTATTATGCTGCGCGCAGGGGGAGGGGGGGGTCGAAATCTTTGAGGCATTGAGGTGGGACATGATCAAAGAAAGTAAAAAATAATACTGGCCTAATGGTAGCTCCGGGTGCTGTTTACGTAAAAGCAGGACACATATACTTGATTCATATAACTTCAAGATTAGTCGCAGAGAAGTGTTGTTACTCGCTGTGAAATCAGCGTTCAATTGGTCAAGGGTCAAACTCCAGCCTTGATATAGCTCTTCCTGACTGCCTGCTCACTGCCTACATCTCTGGAACAGCTTATGCCAGTTTCAGATGAACTTCACCGGCCGCTACAAAGATTAATTAACACAGCTCCGCTCATGTCTTGAGCTGCGATCCACAATAGATTTTCTTTGTTCACACGTCTCCATAGATTCCCCGCCATCGATTAACTCCAAGTTTCCAATGATTACTAACTCCTGCGAATATTGATGTTATTTATAAATTACTCTGAGGCTGGTACTCGCCTTCCTGTTCTCAGCTGCTGTAACTTTCGTTTGTTTCTGACGCAGTCGCTGAAATGTGAAATTTAAACATCCAGACTGTAATTATATAGACTATTAGGGAAGGAAAGAAGGAAAGAAGAGAAAGTAAGAAAGAAAGGATAGGAACAGCTTTATTCATTAGTAGAGTACACATCTGTAACTTTCTGACGCATCATTCAAAAACATATACGGGAAAGAGCTAGGAAAAGAAAAGAAAGTTTACAATTACATGTTCCTCGATTTATGATTTGTTCACATTCCGACCAGCCCATCTTAAAAGTTGAAAACATCGCGAATAGAATATAAATATGATATGATAATTACATAAGTAAATTGCGAACGAAGAAGAAGAAGACATAAGTAAATAAATAACTGTTATCACTGAATAAGTATATAACAAGTATCAATGCTGTAATTTGGAAAGAAGAAAAGGTCCCTTCTAATTGGAAGAAAGGAATCATTGTTAAAATACCAAAAAAGGGCAACCTTAGTGACTGTAACAACTGGAGAGGAGTAACCTTAATATCAGTTGTGTCAAAAGTATTTTGCAAGGTCATTTTGAATAGACTCAAAGATATAGTGGATACTGCAATGAGAGAAGAACAAGCAGGATTTCGAAAAGGGAGAAGCTGTCTCGACCAGATCTTTACTCTCAGAATAATACTTGAAGAACATATTGAAAAGCAGAAACCTTTAATACTGAACTTCATAGATTTTAAAAAGGCATTTGATAGCATACACAGAGATTCATTATGGAGAATTTTATGTCTATATGGAATACCATCTAAAATTGTCAACATCATTAAGGACTTATACAATGGATATGGTTGTGCAGTCAAGACAGAAGAAGGGATGAGTGAATGGTTCCAGATTGAAAAAGGTGTGAAACAAGGATGTATACTGTCTCCTTTACTTTTTGGGATTACAATAGACTTCATAATGACAAAATGCTGCACAGGTAACACAGGTATTGACTGGGTACATGGGACCCAACTAGAAGATCTTGATTTTGCTGATGACATAACTCTTATCAGTAATAATGTGAATTCCATGCAAGAAAAAACAGATAGCCTGTCTTCACTGGCTAGCAAAATAGGACTTGAAATTAACAAGGACAAAACAAAAATAATGAAAATTCCCATCAATCAAAATGGAAAAATACACATAGAAGAGACAGATATTGAAGAAGTCAATCAATTTGCATACCTTGGCAGCTACATAGACCAGGATGGTGACACTAGAAAGGAAGTTAGGATCAGAATTGCAAAAGCAGCATCAATCTTCAAGAATCTTGAGAACATATGGAATTCAAAAGTTATAAGCACAAAAACCAAGTTAAGACTATTCAATTCAAATGTAATATCCACCCTCATTTATGCATGCGAAAGCTGGAAAACAACTAAAGAAATAGAAAAGAGATTAGACTCTTTTGAAAACAAATGCCTACGGAAAATACTCGGCATCAAGTGGAATGAATTCAAGAACAATGCAGAGATAAGACAGATGACTGAACAACAACCAGTCTCATGGGTGATCAGGAAAAGGAGATGGACATATGTTGGTCACTTGATGAGAAGAAATGACTAGAGAATCCCAAAACAAGCTATTAAGTGGAACACAACAGGCCGAAGAAAAAGGGGCAGACCGCGTGAAACTCTGAAGAGGACATTATTAAGAGAGGCCAAGTTAACAGGCATAAAATCCTTTGATGAGGTTGAAAGACTCGCCGAAGACAGGAAAAATTGGCGAACTACTTTACGAGCCCTATGTGACGTCTAACGGCACGGGAAGGATATAAGATATAAGATAAGAATGCTGTAATTAGTTATACACCAGTAATTAAAAAAGTAAATGAATGAATACAAGTTTGTCCTATCAATAAATGTACATTATTAGATGTACACTGCCATCGCACCATTGTAAAGCCAAAATGTCGTAAGACGAACCATCATAAGTCGAGAAGCATCTGTATAACAATTGAGTGTCTTGTATGACACTGCTTCCGATAGTGCGCTGTTCAGAACTCATAAGCATAGAGAAGCTGATGGAACATTGCAAGAGAATACACTCGTAGAATAGAAAGAATGCTAGAATTTTGTTTCTTGCGTTAGTGTTGTGGCCATTAAGGAAAAATATCTCTCTTACTTGAGTCAGCATTAATGTATTACTAATGACTGTATCGGTCTTCTCGGAAAATGTGAAACAGCGTTTCCTGATGGTAAATTATGGGAGCTAATGCCCTTTTTTCAGAAGCTTGAAACTTGCCCAGTTTTGAGAATCGTGATATTTAAGGTTAACTCTTTCACCTCAGCTCTGCCAGAATAAATTTTGATAAGAAATTTTGCAAGAATTAAATTAGAATAAATGAACTCCATAATTTAAATGTACTGGTTGGGTTAAAAATGTGCTGCTTTTCGTTTTATTTAGATTTGCCCAAATATCGCTCTGAGAATTGATTTGCAAATGTGTGCAAGATATACCAACCCTAGCAGTTGCTTTTTTTTAGTGAAGAAGTTAACCTATGAACTGACAGTGAATCCAGATGAAGTCATTTACATAAATATTTTTTTAAATAAACAAATACAGGCAGTACTCACTTTCAAAGGGATTCCCTTCTCACGGCTACGTCTGAAAATGACATGGGCATGTAACGAATTTCATAACAGGAAAATTATTTACTGTCATTATACAAACATGTTCTAAAACGTAAAAATAAAGTGACCTTATAGTTTGTGCACAAACTTCACAATAAAACAGTTTTGCTTTAATTAACGCAGAATATTATTTTTTAAAAATTATTCATAAATTTACAAGAAGTCACTGGACGATGGTCCGGAAAACGAGTCGCCGTAAATCGGGATTTCGAAAAGCGGGGAAAATCTGTATTTCTTCATAAACCTGTTTTGAAACAAAAATATATTTTTAACTCAATGATTCATATATATATAAGTAATATTTTATCAATATTTGTATGCTGTCTTTTTGTCTCGTATAAGCCAATAAAAGGTTTTTATGAGGAGGAAAAAATAGGTCCTGAATGAATGCGATACGTTTAGCTTCTCTAGCTTATTGAAAACCCAAGCTTCTGACCAGGCTCCACTATGGAAGGGTAGCAGTCAATCTCTTCCTCTTTGACTGTGCTGAAGTAATATATTCCTCAAGGTGTTTCCTACAAAATCGACCAGCGAGGCGTGACGCTGGAGGGAATGAATAATCTATTACAACAACACGGGTAGTCACGGCTAGAACCAGACCAGACAAGGGCATTAGGGCTTGGTCCACAGTGTGTAGCAGAATATAAGGAGCAAAGTCGGATCCTGCAACAAATAACAGGGAGCTTTTGGAAGTTAAGGGCATGAAAGTTCTAGTACTGCCTTCAGCTCTGTGAAGACGTTATAACTTATCCTCCTCCTCCTCTTCTTCTTCTTCTTCGTCTTCTTCTTCTTCTTCTGTGCATGGCTCAAGTCCTTCTAGCCTCAGGCATTTGTACTTATCATATCATATATCACGGATCTGTAATCAGGGCCTGGCATCCCCGCGTTCTGGGCATTCCCTTAAGTACTCCGCCTTCCATTCCAACACGCACTGGAGTATGCGACTGCTGATGGAGCCATTCACACTCTGGGTATATGGATCTACATTGCTGTATTATATTCCTGTATCATTATTAACTTTGGTGTATCATACTTTTGTGTCATAAATCCACCTTAGTGTAACATATCCCTGTGTCATGATTCCCCTTGGTGTATCATAGTCATTATTATGGTCCACCTTATTCCTGTGTGACGCTATACCTTGGTGTATCACATTCCCGTGTGACGCTGTACCTTCGTGTATCATATTCCTGTATCATGATTCTTAGTGTGATATATTCCTATATCACGATCTACTCTGATGTATCATTTTCCTACATCGTTATCTATCTCGTTTCTTGTTATTTTTCACTGATCTGTATCTTCGATCTGTCGTCACGTGATTTATTATTTAGATGTATTTTAAAGTGCTTTTTCAATTTTCCGGAAAACTAAAGGAAACAATTAACGTTTTCTCATTGTGCAGGCAGTTAATTCAAGCATGAATATCGCGGTAGTAACAGCTCTGACTTCTGAAGGCAAAAGGTTACGCTTTCCGCCACTCCACAATCAATCGATGATCTTCGACGCTGATCGACAAAGCAGTCACCAACCAAAACGACTTGTGGCGTCTTACAGCACAGAAACACACTTCCTACATTTCTCGCCGTCTGCAGCCAGCTTCTATATCGTGGACCAGCTTGGCTTGAAAGATTTGTTCATCTTGTGTTTGATAGATGTCTCTAAGTGTTTAGTTGTTCTTCTTATAGCTTGTCTGTCAACAGTTTTGTAGAGTCTGTTCAGAGTACACAACTAATCCATTCCAGATGCCTTCATTTTTTTGCTGCAGTTGTGTTTGCACTTAAATAATGATACAATGTCAGAAGAATGGCCTCAGAGAAGAATTTTTAAGGTGTTGCAAAACTACTTTTAAGTCTCCTACCATATTGAAAGTTTCCATCTACTCAGTCATTTGCATGTCCTTTGCGGAACTTTGGCTCCCTAACAGCACTTCTGTAGGCCTCTCGGTTGTAAGCAAGATGGCCTGCTGCTGATGCACCCATTTGTAGATTATCAACGATGTCTTGCAGCCATCTTCGCCTTGGTCTTCCTCTTTCTTTTTCCCATTATGTATTCTTCCAAGACGGTCTTCTCTAGATTATCATTAAAATGTATCCAAAATATTTAAGTTTTCTCTCTTTAATCCTCTTTACTAGCCACCCTTCTTCAATATTAAGTTATCGTAGTATGGACATATTTGTTCTTTTTGTGTCCATGATATTTGAAGAACTCTTCTGTAGCATTTACAATCAAAGGCATTTATGTATTTCTCATTTGTTTTGTTAAGTGTCCAGGTCTCACAGGTATATGTTGCGATGGGAAAGATGCATTCCCTTAAAAATCTTATTTTTGTGGTTCTGTCTGTTCCTCTCCATAGATTCTTTGGTTGTTTTACTTTCTGAAGAGCGATAGTTGTCCTCCTTTTAATTTCCCTCATTATATCTCCATTATTAGTTAGTAATGATCCAAGATATTCAAAACTCTCCACATCTTCCAGTTTTAATTTCCATCTACTACAGCCCCTATAACGGGGGAAGCCCTCTGGCCCCAGAAAGATGTACCAGCTACACACCCCTCTTTTTTTTGGGGGGAGGGGGGTGGGCACAATGACACTATCCAAAGACCTGAGATGATCTGCCCCATTTGTGACAGAAGACTTGCATCGACGTCTGAGTGAACGATGATGAAGAAGATTTTGAGCAAGTTCCTTTGGTAGAAAACTACAAAACATCAAATTTGTATTAGAAGGTGCAAAATGGCATTTAGTGCAAGACAGAAAAAAGGTATCTGGTTGATAACGAACATTTAAAATAAGGAGTATGTTCATAATGTTTGAAAATTTAGTGTCAGCGCTTCAAGTAAGAGTAAAGACGTGAAAACATAAGAAATAAACTCACACTAGTCTTGCTCTGGGCAAGAGCAGAAAAAAAGGCAAAGGACAGGCATTTGTGGAAAACCCTTGCGGAAGCCCCATGTGCCCTGGGAACTTAAGGTTCAGAGAGAGAGAGAGAGAGAGAGAGAGAGAGAGAGAGAGAGAGAGTCAGAATAAAGATACGAAAACATAATAAACTCATACTAGTCAGAATAAACGTGTGAAACAGAAGAAATAAACTCATACTAGTCACAATAAAGACGTGAAAAGAGAAGAAAAAGTCATACTAGTTTTATGTTGTAGTCAAAGATGCTGAACACACGTGACCACACAAGTGAATCATCATCATTCTGTGCCATCTCCCTAGAGAAGTTTTGGCTGCAATAGTCTTCCATCTTGCTCTACGCACACAGTGCATCCTGGCGGGCTGTATCCAATTTTTCTCTTAAGTTATCCACTGGTCTATATGTGTGTTTATATACGTACATCGCAAACCAAATTGATTTGTACTCTGTGAAAGGTAAATGACCCACTTTCCTATGCTTGTCTGTTTTATATTCCTGGGACGTCGACACGTAGAATGATCTTTGTAGTCGATGGGTGAAAATGTTGAAGCACATGCAAAAGCACGAGCACAAGCTCAGCATCCTTCTGGGGGTGGGGTGAGGTAAGCGACATGATGGCGCTGAGAAGACTCAAAAGGTAATCGTCTGAGCATACTCCATCCCGGCAAGCCCTGTATCATTAGCCAGGGCTAGCTTGTTTCTGGGAGCACTGAAGTAGAGGTGGGATGGGGGTCTTGACATGCTCTGATTTGCTTGTCCTGATAATTGCACCGTCATATTGGCACGGACGCCTTGCTTATTTATCCACTAGCTGATTACCCGGCGTTGCCCGGGTACTTATTTATCCCAATCAACAAAATAAAATTCTATTCATTTCCACAGCCTTCTAGAAGGTTCTATAGAGGTCTGTATTCAGTTCCACGATCTTCTATAAGGTATTACAATGTTATATTCATTTCCACAACTTTCTAGAAGGTTCTACAGAGTCTACACGGTTCTACAGAGTTCTATTCCTTCTATTCGACTAAACGTGGGTTTAACTGTTATCAGGACTGTCACCAACTAGCTTTGGATTCGACACTAATCTCGGTCAATTTGGACATTTTATTTTTCCCCATTTCTCACACGCCCCCCCTCCCGCCCATACAGATGGGGGATGAACTTGCAAGTGCTACTATTCATCTCAGCGACCCAGAAAACTATGGATTCGACAGTAATATCTGTAGTTTTCGATGATTTGTAAATGTCACCCCCATCCCAACCCCACAGCTCCCCCCCCCCCGCCTATGTGGTTAGTGGCTGATCAACCACTGTACGAGCACTCTCTGGTATGAAATAAACACTCTAACCATTTTCTAAATGAACGCTGAGGTGAACAATAGTATGATGTCTTTCGTAAATCAGAAATCTGCTCCGTTTATCATGTTTCTCGTTATCAAAGTCAAAAGTTCGGCACCTCAGCAGATATAACGTCATCGATTTATGTGGGGTGACCTTTGTCCGTCACGGCCGACAATCCAAAATATCACGGGAGTTACTTCCCGTCGTTCAGTGGGGTATTGTTTGCATCGGTCGGTTTCGATCCCACCATCCAGGCCCCGCCCTAAGTGTCCTAGGGATGATCTAACCCACACAATGCATTGTCCGAATCGTAAGTCACATGTGTGCCAAGTTTGACTGAAATTGCACCAGGCGTTCCAGCCTGATGGTCTAACATACATATAAATACACACACGCACTCACACACGTTCATCGTTTTATTTATATATATATATATATATATATATATATATATATATATAATCATTCTACTCTATGTCGTTGCGATCAGATCACAGCTCTTTATGTCGCTGCGGCCAGACCACAACTCTTTATGTCGCTGCGGCCAGACCACAACTCTTTATGTCGCTGCGGCCAGACCACAACTCTTCATATCGCTGCGGCCAGACCACAACTCTTTATGCCGTAGTCAACTGAAGACTAACCATTATTTATCAGACTCAGGGTGACCTTTGTCGTCCACAGAAACCTAAGAGAATGATATCAGACAGCAAGATCCATAAGGGACCTTCTCGTCATGATCGGCTAGGAGCAAGACCTTTCTTGTCATGACTGGCTGGGTTTATAACACTTAGGGGTCAAGACCTTCCTTGTCATGATTGGTTTTTATTATTTAAATTCAGCCAAGACCTTTTGCGTTTTGGCAGTTCGCCTAAATATTCGCTTTCTGACCGCTCAGTTCACAGATGACAACTTGTCAGAGTAGCGAAACTGACAGCTTGTCGATGGTTGCTTTATCGACAATGATCTCCCTACACGGTATTCTTCTCCAAGCCACGGTTCATATCTTTGTTCTGACAGATGAATGGCGGTTAGGACTGCAGTAGATTGTTCTTGGATCTTATCATTTTCCTTTTCGCATGAATAAGATAGGGGGGAAAAAGATTCAAGGGACTTATTGATGAGGCTATTTTCCCCCATAGTTCCCATCTGAGAGATTCTTCGAACTGTGACTGTGAATTTGTAGTGATATTGGGAATAATCAACAGCCACAGAGCAGCATGCAAGGGCTGCATAGAACTAATATAACAGCCTGTTCTGTTATCGTTTGTCTATCATTTCCCTGGGTTTTACAATTTTTGAAGGAATGTTCTTGATCAAGCAATCACAGCAAGAATAAATTTTCTGAATGTTTACTAAACTTATTTTTTAAAAAAACATGAAAGGGCATGTAATGCAAATCTGATTCATCACGTTTAGAGGGGTTCCCGAAAACATGAAGACAGATAACATCGTGAATGCCAGAAATTTCGCCTGTAGCCACCTTCATGTGTGTAACAAGTTCCCCACTTTCATGGGTGTAGCTACTTCCACACCTTCATGTGTGTAACATCTTCCCCACTTTCATGTGTGTAACTACTTCCCCACCTTCATGTATGTAACATCTTCCCCACCTTCATGTATGTAACATCTTCCCAACCTTCATGTCTGTAACAACTTCCCCATCATCGATATCTTCGCCTGACTCGGTCCAGGAATTGCAAGTGTCCTGACATTACCAACAGGAGTGGGACATAATTTTTTTTTCCAATTTATTGAACCAGGTTTTACTTATGAATTTTGAAGTGGTTCATCGGCGTGGTAATTATTATTACGGGAGGAGTTCAAAAAGTAATGAACCACATCCTTTTTCTCAGGAATTGTTTATTCAAAAAACATGAAATTTATACACAATATACATGGATATGTCACGTAAACATAGGTATTATTCAACATAATCCCCATCAACATGTAAGGCTTTACGCCAGTACGAAACAAGTGTACGTATTCCTTGCCCGTACCAGATTTTCTCTGATTATGTAGCCATTTCTTCGCTGCATGAATCACTCCTTCGTCATCTTCAAATCTTACCCCTCGGAGTGCATCTTTAAGTGGACCAAACAGATGGAAATCAGAGGGTGCCAAATATAAGGTGGATGAGGTAGCACAGTCCAATTCAATTTGGTGAATGCTTCCCGTGTTGCCAGACTTTGTGAAGGCGCGCATTGTCGTGAAGGAGAAGCAGGTCTGCTGGATTCTTATGCGGCCGAACTCTGCGAAAGCGTTGATTGATTTTTTTTTCAATGTCTTAATGTAAGCTTGCGAACTGACTGTCTCTCCTATCGGTAAGAATAATGCCCTCAACGCATTTCAACATTTCTGCCTTGGTGGCTGTGGCTGGACGCCTACAGCGCGGCCGATCATGCAACTCCTTATCTCCACTTATTGATTCTTTGATTCTCTGAAACCAGCGACTGATTGTACTGTTGTCGACTGCAAAACTTCCATACACATCACATGGACGCTTGTGAATGTTCACAACAGTTTATTTCTCTGCAGCGAGAAATTCTGTCACAATTCGCTGCTTTTACAGCAAGTTGCTAACACGCTCCATTTCAACGTTTAGAGCAGCCATATTCTTTGGCTAGCTGCGGTGCAATTTGGTTCACACAATCAGCACATGCCATATTTAAAGTGTACAAAAGTTCGTGCTTCTGTCTTCATTATTAGCTGAAAAAAAACGATGTGGTGCATTACTTTCTGAATGCCCCTCGTCTTCTTATTATGTTGCGCGGTACAGGATAACGCTGACGGTCATGCTTCTGGATCTTGTGTGGCCCTCGATATTTTCGATCACTTCAAATGCTTTCCTTTTCTCGTGCCACTTGGTCATTCCACTGAGATTTTTCTTTTCTCTCATCCTTCCTCTCTTCCTCTTCACCTTGATTTTTTCCAGTCGATATTAGGTTCTCCAACTTTTGTCTTCTGATGACAGTGTAAAACTTGATTGGTGTAAGTTACAAGATATCAAATGGCAGGAAATTAATTATGGAAAAAAGGATAATGGACCAAAACAATCCTTTTTACTATGTACAATTGTACTTGGAGGAATAATCCTGTCTCCCTCACTACATAACCTAGGTTACCCTTCATTGGCCTGTTGTATACTGAATATAATGAATACTGCTGAAACATCTGACATTTAACACATACTACAAACATAACATGTAGAATATGACTCTGTTAGTCTGTAATCAGGTAATACATTATTTAATCACCAGACTAGACCTCAGCAACAACAACATAACCACAACTGGCAATGACAACCAGCATTCGATAAGAAAACATTAGTGAATGTTATAAAAAAGCAATGGCAAACGAATCAATGAGGATGAAGATTCAGTACAATAAAAACTTAGGCCTGCTAAGATGCAGTAATGAACAGGCCGCATTCTTCGGACGTTTTATGAGCTTTTGAGATGTATTTGTGTTTCAATCGTTTGTAGCGGTTTATTTCTTTGCTCTGTTACCGAGGGTTTGTGTTTTCATTTGCTTGCTTTTGTTTAAAATTAAACCAATTTATAATTTTCTGTTCCATTTAAATTTCTAACTTATGTGCACGGGAGAGGCAACTGATAATTGTGCGTCCATAACAATGTCATAATATACCCACTAAAGTCTTTATGATTTAAAAAAAAAAACCTAAATCCACGAGTGATCCTTATACTTGTATGTGAGAACTTTACCTTACTTTACTAGCGAAACAATTAATGTGTCAAAAACCACTTACAAACATGGGAACTCATGACAAAATGGGAACTCATTACGATAAACATGCCAATTTTATTAGTTCAGAAAGAAATACTTTTACAGGCAGCCAAACTATAAAAACCGATTTTGAAAAACTGTATAAATGGTTTGCTTTTCGTGATTTTTGTAAATAAAACTTGAGTATTTTTCTTGACAATCTGCGTAATGGCGTGATGTTTTTGTTCACGAACAGTCGAGCTGTGTTTGCGCCTACCACCAATCACGAGGAAGTAGAAATCTATAGAACTAGAAGTCTCTGAAGAGATTTTGTACGCAGAACTTTCAGTAGCTCACGTGCCGAAGTAGAAAAAAAAAAACGAAGGTATCGACGTAGGTATAGTAAAAACAATTTACTGATCAATTTCATGTCACTTTACTTGTCCATAAATGACATGGTAAAATGCCATCCGCATGGAAAGCAAACGAGGAAAAAGAAGACTTTTATTAAAAATGTACAAACAGTTACATTTTTCTCAGAAGGGGAGAGTAAGGAAATTTTTTTAAATGAACTGGCATCTCTCAGACAATATAAAATGGCAAGTAATTTTTGTTGGAAATTTAGTCCTTCAGGGTTTATAAGTGCTTCTTTCTTCAGTCATCTTATGTATGCATACTTTTTAGAGATTTCTACTGCCTCATTATCTTCATTTTTACAGTTTGTTTTTGTAATTATTTTTTCTGTTTCTAAGAGCTTGTTTTCCCAGCTTGTTTCTGTATTGTTCTTTTAATATTCCAAGTGCCTTTTTTAAAGTTAACATTTCAGATATTGTTTAACTTTCTTTCAGTAATTTATTAAATCATTTTTTTTTCGAGTTCATACTACAATCTCTGTACCACGCCCGGACTCAATATGTTTTATGTGCACTTACCTGGTGGACGTGACGGGTTTTTTCGAAACTGCGTGACCTGTTTGTGTTAGTGTCTCAAATTCACACTGCTGTATTTGTGTTTCTCAAATTCACACTGCTGTATTTGTGTTTCTCAAATTCACACTGCTGTATTTGTGTTTCTCAAATTCACACTGCTGTATTTGTGTTTCTCAAATTCACACTGCTGTATTTGTGTTTCTCAAATTCACACTGCTGTATTTGTGTTTCTCAAATTCACACTGCTGTATTTGTGTTTCTCAAATTCACACTGCTGTATTTGTGTTTCTCAAATTCACACTGCTGTATTTGTGTTTCTCAAATTCACACTGCTGTATTTGTGTTTCTCAAATTCACACTACTGTATTTGTGTTTCTCAAATTCACACTGCTGTATTTGTGTTTCTCAAATTCACACTGCTGTATTTGTGTTTCTCAAATTCACACTGCTGTATTTGTGTTTCTCAAATTCACACTACTGTATTTGTGTTTCTCAAATTCACACTACTGCATTTGTACTAACTATTCCCCTATCCCTCACAACCTACCTACCCCCCCCCCCCCCCACATTTCCCAAACTGAATTCACACTGACCTGTGAAAGGATTTTAAACTGTTTAAATTTATCTGAGCTGTAAACGTTACACATGTGTGATAAGCAACGGGGGTATTGGTACAGCAGTGACAGCAGTTATTCCAAAGAAAATAAACTTAGGACATAAAGCAGCAGATGATACCGTTTAAAAAACGACATACAGTCAGTTTGAAAAAGAAAAGGGGAGAGAAGAACTATCAAGGACTGCATAAGTCTGCAAGAACATTACAGTTACTTTTCAATATATGATGGTTCAGTTAACGATATTTCGATTTTACGAAATCTCTCTCTCTCTTTCTCTCTCTCTCTCTCTCTCTCTCTGTGTTAACTTCGGTATCATGTCCCAAGCATCATTATTCGTCTTCTAACTATTGTTGTCTGAATTTTTAATCATATCATGTTCAGTAGATTAGGTGCATTAAATGCATTTTTGACTTACAATATTTTCGTTTTACGATGGGTTCATCGATTATAACACTTATGTGTTCTATTTTGTTATTCAAGATGATTGTTCTTGGTCCTATCTTATTATTCAGTACGTTTCTCTTTAATCTTCACATCACACATTGATGTTTCACAACATATTACATCATTCGCTGGACCAGAGAAGTCAGATGAAAGTTCACTGCATAACTTTTATTTTGACCAATATATATCTAAGCCATGAAATTGATAACATCACTTGGAATAATATGCAAGATTATATACATTTCGTTATATTCTTCTTTGAAGCACATAATCTCAAAATATCACAATATCATACTTCTCATATTCTAAATGCAGTATTTAAGCAGCGTTCTCTGCTTCACAATATTCATTACTTCATACTTTAATACAAAAGCTCGTGGTAAAAATTACTGCACAATCTCTTGCTACACTAGTTCAGTCTAACACTATGTCTCTATCTCTACATCTCTTTTGCTGAATCCTTCTCTCTCTACCTGCAGCTGAGTCCTAATCTGTCTACCTGCAGCTGCCTGCACCTCCCTCTACCTCCTGAATCCTCATCTCTCTACCTGCAGCTATCTCCTAATCTCTCTACCTGCATTTTTTTTTTTTTTTTTAGACAACGAAAACAACAGGCCGTGAGCCGGTGGTACTGCAAACCGGGTCCACCCGTAACGAGATGTGGACCATACCCCCGGCATTCAATGTGCAGGGCAGGCCTCGGGCATCTCGTTTAGTTAAAAAAATAACGACGCTTTTGTTAACCAAAGGGCATGTTGATCAGGGTACCTGCTAAGAGGACACTTTGACCTCAGCCACTTTGATCTTAGCCAAAAGGCCGAGCAGATACTACACTTTGATCTTAGCCAAAAGGCCTCTACCTGCAACTGCCTGCACCTCCCCCTGCCTCCTGAATCCTCCTCTGCTCTCCAGCCCTCTTCTCTGCCTTATATTCCCAAGTTCCAACCGGCCGCACATAGCGTCTTCGTGTTAGTCGCTTTCATCTCCGTCGGTCCAATTGTTACCTCCAATTAACCCAGTCCCTCATCTCTTTCAAGTTATCTGCTTCGGGACCTAGTCCGTTCTCTGTTCAGTCGTTTGATCTACTGGTCAATTGTTCCCCCTCGGCTACTGCGTGTGTGCGTGAAGTCGCAATGTTACGATCTATCGGCGTACCCATGTCTATTCGGTTTACCTTTGATCAGGTCTTTGAAGTACCCAGTATCGGTTCTTCGTCCTTCGAACTATCCCTTCTCTGTCACCGTTTGATCTACTATCCTGCCCCCAATACATTCTTAACTATATTCCTGATCATGTCACTAATAATAATAATAATAATAACTATAATCATTACTTACAAGGCTATGCTACAGGTTCATCGGTGTCTACCACAACGTAAATGGTGGAGAACCTCTTTTGCGAATGTTTGTCAGGTAATGAACAAATGAAAGAAATCAGGGTGCAGAAAGGGGGGGGGGGGGACCTAGGTACATAAAGATTATTATTTTATGAGTGATGTATCAGGAGGTGAAAGGTATATATCTGGGAAGGGCTTTGGGAGAGAGAAAGACCCCTTATTTAGTTTAGTCTAGGAGCCTGCTTGATTGTTAATCCGTCACTTCTTAGTACCTGCAAAATAGATACCGAGTCTTCCACTCGCCACTAAACTGTAATCAACGACATTTACATAAAAGTAACAAACACAGCCACAGTACTCACATTAAAACGCAGACGAACATCCTAAATCTTTTCAGCATAAATAAGAAATCTTAAAAAACAAAGCCAAAGAAAACAAAGAAATTGAACAGCAAGCAAGAAAAGGGTCAGTAACTCTGTAATTTCCCCTCCAGTTGTCTTTCATCTTTAATCACAATCTCCGATATATATCATGTTTCTAAAGACTGAAATGTTATTTATTCCTATCGTTCAGCCTGGGTTGAAAGAGTAAAATAATATGCGAAGATCACGCTAAAGTTTCCTGGCCCGCTGGTGTTAACAGAACCGGAAATCCGGATTGCGCGACCTTGCGGGATAACGCTACCCAATATCTTAGCGCTTCCTTGGTAACGGAAGTTTGTGCACGGTAACGCATAACAACGTCACGGTGAACGTGTTGTAGCTGAAACTCGAATGACATAAACGTATAATTCAGCACATCTATCATTTATTTTGTCTGTTAACAGAAGGTTGGGTTCATGTAGACGAGGTGGAGGGGTAAACTTAACAGGGCAGATACATATTTTAAAAATATAGATTTGAATGATCGATATTTTCCTGCCGCAAGTCTACATTGTGACCACACACACACACACACACACACAAATTCATTTTCACCCCGCAAGAGATACAAATATTTTGAATTATATAAAGCCATATATCACTACAGTCTTCAAGTGGACGGCAGCTTATTTCTCTCTCTCTCTCTCTCTCTCTCTCTCTCTCTCTCTCTCTGAACACTTAGATGTCCAAGGCACATGGTGCTTCCGCAAGAGTTTTTCCAGAAAGACACACGCCATTTTTTTCTGCCTTTGACCATATGAGCCCTCTATTACTGAACATCCTTTCTGTTGTTCTTCCTCGCGTTTCCTTTGGTCTACCCTTATTCCTGTTTCTTTGGGGTTTCCAATAAAACAATCTAGCAACAGACGATAAGCGGTGCATTTTATGAATGACTTTAAACAAAATGTATTTTATGCAATTTTATCTCTTGCGTATGAACTTCACAAAATATATGTTATTTCAATTGTTGGACATAAAGATGCTGTATTGTGAGTTTCTTTTTTTTTTAAAATTGACACTTATCTCAGAAAACTAAATGTAAATGGCCGTGTTTGTGACTGTTGACTACATTTGTTTCTTTTTTCTTTAATTAATCTGGTCTTTCTACTAAGATACATATTCATCCACTTTTGTATAATATACTTTCATCCACCTCTGTAATGTCTTCATCCATTTTTATATAATATATTTTCATCCACTTCTGTAACGTCTTCATCCATCTTCTGTCATACGCCTTCATTTACCAGGAGGCTGTATGGTTTGGTAGCCAGCGATTCATAACTGACATGCTAGCGTCAGGGATGCCGAACCATTGCAGGCCAAGACCGTGTCCAACCTCTCCATGGGTAGCCCCTGGAATAGAATTAGCCTGACAAACGGTGCAGGGATCGCCATAGTCTCCATAGTGGTGGAGTCTGATAAAGAAGTATTACACAGCTCCTGCTTTTTAGTTCCACCCGCGAGTTCCCAGTCTGACACGATGCTGTGCGTTAACATCCTCACCGCATCGACTACAAGGAGACAAGCTCGCAGTTCCAGAGATACAGAAGAAGGAGAAGATCCATTTAGCGACACATATCTACATCCATTTTTTTTCTTCTTCTTCTTCTTCTTTATTATTATTATTATTATTATTATTATAAGAAATAACGTAACGTAATTATTTTCCTGCTAAATTAGCTATATCTGCTAATCACACTTTCAATGAGTAAGAAAAATCAAATGTGAAGGTTTTCACGATCACAAATATTTACTCTTGTTTGTTACATGTGTATTATATTTGCATTATGCTCGTGTTTGCTATGTGTATCATTACATTTGTGAATATGTTTGCTTCGTTTCATGTGGGCGCAGATAGGAAGCGAAACAAAATAAGTTCCGGGTAAAGTTTTGAGTTGTTAGTTTGCGAGGGGGATTCACTTCATTCGAAACTTGGCCAGGTGTCGCAGGGAGCTCGTTGTTGTTTTTTTCTGCTTGGATGGCGTTAGTCTAGTATTTCAGTAATTCTGTGACGTGTTAAGAAAGATTGTTAAAGCAATAATCTCCACCTGAATTCCATCAATCTATGTAAGATTTTTTTTAATAAGTGTAAGTTTGTCTAGCGAGTGAGTTGTCAAAGTCCGCGCTAAGTGTTTTGGAGCGGGAAGGGTTAAGTTTGTCAGTTTAAAAATTATGCGTGAAGGAATGTAATGATTTTTAGAGACTGGTTTAAGGATGAAAAATGTGTGAGACTGAAATGAGAAAGCTAAATTTTGGTGTAAAGGCCTGTAGACGTTTGCGCCAACAAAGGATTGAGTCTTGTTTACACGTGATGCTGCTCATAAATCTTGCTGGTCAGCCATGTGTCAAGTGTCTGATGTATTCCTGGAACACTGGGATATTTTTAGCTAGTTCATGATCATGGTCAAGGTAAATGACATTTATGTTGATGAACTTTTTTTTCATGCCTTCCCATTCTTTATGTTCGAGGTAATATGTTGATTCATAATATGTGGCAGGGCCATATGCTTGAGTGTGATCATGTCAGTAATTCACTATCATTCTTGTGCCGTGGATTTACTTAAGTCATATATTTGTTGTCTGTTTAATGTTGTTGTGGCCGTTAGTAGGAATTAAGTGGATAAGGAAATTTGTAGTCCTTGAATTATTGATTTTCTTTCCTTGGTTTTTGTTTTAGTGTTTGTGTGTGTGTTTTTGTGTTTTTTTGTTTTTGTTTTGTGTGAGTGTGTTTTGTGAAGTTCAGAACTAGTGTTCAGCTCAAGCAAAATTTACGTTAAGTAGGAATCATGATGAACCACGAAATTCCGGGGGCAAAAGACTGATGATATGTGATAAAAGCAGAATTTCCTAGAACTGGCCATGGGTATTTTTAATGAGCATCGCATACATTTCAATTACTTCTTTAAATTTAGGAAAAGCTGGTTAAATAATTCTTATTTCTCCTTGCTTCTGGGATGGTCTTTGCCCTTTCAGTTTGGCCGTTTTTCACTTGCCAAATTCTTACCTGGCATACATATGTGAATCTTAGCGCAACTGAGACTTGAAAAATTGTTGCATTAAAAAGTATATTTTACTAGCAAATGCCACTCGAAACAATGATGAAATGAATATCATTTTTACTTACAACTGCAAGCGTTTCTGATAAGTAAATTTTCTGTTATGAACTTTCAGTATGACACATGCCTTTTAGATGAAGCTCATACATTTTTATTACGGATTTTGTGTGCTTCTTTAAAGATTTTTGTTGTTTTTAAAAATGCTTGATTCTATAACTAGAAAATAAAGGGTACTAACCAAAGTTCCTAAAGTGGTGAGTACGGTAATTTTACAGTTATTTTCCTTTGACGAGACAGCTGAAGTTAACATACACAATAAAATTAATGCATAAAAAAAGACAATCGTAATATTCGATTCTCCATCCCTTTAATTCCCTCTGGTTTTGTCATCGTCTTCTTCATACCTCTAACCTCTACATTGTCATCTCCGCCGTCAGCCTCTTTACCAGCCTGTAACGCTGTAAGGTTCACCTGCCCGTTCACTCTGTGATATATTCCTATTCATATCCTTGGGCTATTTGTCTCTAAATGCCTATTTGTTTCGTTATTCTGTTCCAGATAATAAATATTTTTATTACTCTCTAGTGCCTCCTGTCACATCTGATCAATGTCAGAAATTCCTGCAGGAGGTAAATTAAAATTATTACTCGTGGTTTATAGCTCCATGAAGGAAACAATTCAGTTCTTTAGATCAATATAACCCCTGCTTATGTCTGAACTCATATGTCAGTTGTCAATGTAACCAAAAATGGATTTGTCTCCCTTCGCTTTAGGTTTTCTCCCTTCTTCAAAAAACTTTTTTTTCCCTGTCTTTTTTCGAGCTTCTATGTTCTGTACGAGATTGTGAACAGTTATTGTTCCTCGTTAAAATATCTGACCCATGAAAAAAAATGATGCAATAAATTTAGGTTTCAAAATTTAGAACTAAGCAGTGTCTTTTGTGTATATTTTGCAGTAAATTATTTTCAGTAAATCAAAACCTAGGCAGAATTAATGTCTTTCACTCTCTTTCTCTCATTCTCCTCTCTCTTTCTCTCCTTTCTTCCATCTCTCCTTTCTTCCATCTCTCCCTCTCCTTCTGTCTCACTTAATCTCCCTCCATCCCTCACTCTCCCTTCTCACACTCTTTTCTCTCGCTCTCCCTTTTTTTCCACCGCCCCTACTCCTCCTCTTTCCCTTTCTCGCCCTCTTTCTCTTCCTTCCTTCTTTTCTTTCTCCCTTCCTACCTCTCAATCTTCTTCTCTCTAGCTCTCTCTTACTCTTTCTTACATCTTGTCTCTCCCTCCCACAAACACACTCTCTACCTCACACACACCTCTAGTGAGTATTACTACGCTGTAAAACTTTACAATGTATCATATTTCTCTCCATTTATTTCTACTCACATTCAGCGCATTTAGAAAACATTTTAATTGTTTTCTAGTCGGTTAAAAATGCTTTAAAAACAGAAAAATGTATTCCTGTATATTAAACCCGCATTTCCATGAACTGTTTTAAATTAAATAACATTTGTTATGTGTTATTTCTAGACTTTTTCATGTCAAACACAAAGACATACACATTTTATAATAATAATGTGTTTTTTTCTTTGCTTTGGTGCAAGTGTCAATTACAGCATAATGTAGTATACACGTTATATATGTTTTTTGTTAAGATTAATTTCTTTGCCCCAAAAAAAAAACAAACTTTCTCAATCTTCATGAAAGCGGTACAACTTTATCATGTGTAATTATCCAAGGTTTTTGACCTTACAGCAGTTAGTGTCCTTGTCTCTTACCACGAAGGTCAGTGGTTCGGATCCAGCTAGAGGCGTCCAGCCACCGAGAATGACCTGAGGTGTGAGACGTGGCCAGAGGACAAAAGCTTGGGGCAAAAGCTTTGGGGCTTCTATCAGGATCTTGAGGGGACTGCGGGCTTTGCCATGTTGACAGGGATCAGGATCTGAAGTGACCAACAACCTCGTACGAAGAAGAAGAACAATAAGCCACCGAGACGTAGGAAAGTATTCATAGCTTATTCCGAACCTGGGGAAGGACAGATGACCAGACGTGTTGCTGTCCAAATCATCCTCTAGTGTACAGATAGAAACACTTAAGCTATATCCTCTAGTGCAGGCATGTCAAACATGCGGCCCTTTGCAAGCACACCTGCAGCCCGCACAAAGGATACATAAGCTGGCCTAAATTTCGTTTCAGTTTTTTATCCGGTTATTTTCTTTTTAATTTTTTCTTATACTTTTCAGATTCCACATCATATTTAAACTGGCTAGTGCTCCTCCAGCTAAGAGAACTTGTACATGTACGAACTCCCTGTAACGTCGAACTGTTGTTCTTTGCAGCCGATGCTGTAGAGATGTTGAGGCACAGCATCGTATCGGCGTGGGAGCGGGTTATGGCGGCTACTTTTCAGTCCCGGAGTACACCTAAAAAGCAGGGGGTGTGCAATGCTTCTTTAGCAGACTCCACCACCATGGGGACTGGCGATCCCTGCCCCGTTAGCCAGGCTAGGCCTGTTATTGAGGGTACCACGGAGAGGTGGGACAGGGTCTTGGTCAGCTATGGTTCACTAACCCTGACGCTGTGGGTCACTGATTACGTTATCGGGTGTCTTCCCCCCCCCCCCCAGCTAAGAGAAAAAGGAAACTGAACGAAGAAGGGCGAGTGTTTCAAGACAAATGGGAATGACAGTATTTTTGCACACGGTGAATAGGAACATACTTTGTTTAATTTGCAACAACAGCATTGCCACGCAAAAAGAGTACAACTTGAAAAAGACATGAAACGAACCATCGATCTAACGATAAATATGAAGGCCCAAAGCGTGTTTCAAGACTCAAGGAATTGAAGGCTAACTTGAGACAGCAACAGACCCGTTTTACGAAAATTGAGAAAGGAAATCTCGCTTCCGTTACTGCAAGCCATGAACTCAGGCGAATGATCCCCATGAGTGGGAAATCTTACAGTGAAGGAGATTTCCTAAAGCAATGCCTTGTAAAAACGGCTCAAATTGTGTGCCCAGAGAAAGCACACTTATTCAAAGATATTTCATTAACCAGGAACACTGTTGCTTTACGGATTGATGAAATGTCAAGTGATTTGAAACAACAGATGAAGGCCACATCATCAAGATTTGAATATTTTTTATTGCTATTGATGAGACCGTTGACATCACTGGAACAGCACAGCGTGCGCTTTTCATCAGGGCTTATGACAATCAGTTTAACATTTATGAAGAACTGATTGAACTGATCCACATGCATGACACTACAACAAGCCAGGACATCTTTGACAAAGTCGAGCAGGTTCTGCATGACTATGGTTTGGATTTGAGTAAACTTGCATGCTTATCTACCGGCAGTGCTGCGAATATGGTTGGCAGACATAATGGTGTTGCTGTTATGTTACGAACAAAAATAGAAAACTCGCATCCAGATTCATCATTTGCACATTTTCATTTCATTATTCATCAGCAAAATTTGTGTTCAAACATTTTAAAATTGGATCATGTGCTTAGTTTGGTCACAAAGATAGTGAACTATATCAGAGGCCGTGCTCTCAACCACCAGCAGTTCAGTCAGTTGTTGGAAGATATGGATAATCAGTTTACCGATGTTCCATTCTACACAGAAGTCCGCTGGTTATTATGTCACAAAGTGCTGAAAAGATTTTATTTGTTGAGACAATAAATAATTATTTATTTGGAGATGAAAGGTCAAAACAGATGAAATAAAAGATGAAAGTTCGCTCCAGGATCTGACTTTTGCTGTGGACATCACTGCACAATTAACCAATCTTAATTTGAAATTACAAGGCAAAAACAAACTCATCACTCAGTTGTATGATGACATCAAGTGCTTCATTACAAAACTAAGCCTATGGAAGTCACAGTTGTCAAATGAAAATTTAGTTCATTTTCCTAAGTGCAAAAAGCTGAAAAACTCTGCCAATACCGAGTCTGTACTTAGCTTTGCTAAGTATGACAGTCACCTGGAATTGTCAAAAGAATTTGAGGAAAGATTTTGTGATTTCTCATCTTTGGAACACCACTTTGCATTATTCTCAGCACCTTTGATGTTGCCAAGGCAGAAGAAAGCCTGCAGATGGAACTATCAGAAATGCAGTCGGATTCTACACTCAGAGCAAAGTATCTGGAAGTGGGGATACCTGGTTTCTTTTCATACCTTCCTGAAAAGTTTAAAAACTTCAGAAAGTTTGCCGTAAGGATTATTGCAATGTTTGGTTCTACCTATGTGTGTGAATAGTTATTTTCCTTCATGAAATCAACAAAAACTTCTCAGAGAACAAGGCTGACTTAGCAACACTTGTCATCTCTGATCAAAGTCAGAACTGCAGACATTTCAGTCAGACATAGCAAAAATTGTCATTAAAAAGAGGTGTCAAGTCTCAAGACAAAACACTAAAAATAGTCGTAGATAAATGTTCATTTTGAACTGTTGTAATTTTTGTACAATGTATTTGTTGCTTTTGCATATAAGTCTATGTTGTCGATTAAAATTTCGTTCTGTTTTCTTTTATTAAACTACTTTATTACTTTGCATTCATGCGTGTGGCTAGCCGCTAAACCATTTGTATGCACGTTGTATGTTTCTAAGTTAAAGTAATAAAAATATTCTGCAATAACTTTTATTAAATGACTTCAATTAGCAGTCGTGTGTGGCCCTCATGACAACAAATGTGACACATATGGCCCTCGGGGAACCCTCAGTTTGACATGCCTGCTCTAGTGTACATATAGAAATACTTAAACTATATCCTCTAGTGTACAGACAGAAACACTTAAACTATATCCTCTAGTATACAGACAGAAACACTTATATTCTCTGTGTACCTCCAGAGCATAATAGAGAGCTATCTTTACATTTACAGCATTGAAATACTCTCTTCCTGTTCAGTAATGGTGGTATGTTACATTTGACTATTTCATGCTCTCACAAGCGACATTCCAATATTTATGATAATTGATGTGGAGATGGGTTTATCCATTCCTGGTTGAAAGTACTTGTGTCCTATGGTGGCTCGTCGCATTTTGACTGGGTGCGGTGCAGACAGGAACACATGGACTAGTCAGATTAGCAACAGTGTCATTTCTTTCAAGATGGTGGTCGACTCTGTGCACCGTGCAAAGAGTTGAGTGCTAAGGCATCACTGTGAGCTGTAAACTTTTAATGAGCAGCATTGTTGGTCTTAGGTACGTCTACAAAGATGAACGATGAGGGTCTTTGTGTGTCCTGGTTCAACCTGATGCCTTAGCAGAGGAATTCGTGCCGAGAGCGACGCTAATTTTGCATTTGGACTTTTTTAGTTTCTAAAATGGTTTCCTCACTGAGTGGCTCATCATCATGAATTGATGCGAGGGACCATCTATGAACATTCTGTGAGATATTTATTGGCACAGGTGGTGGACCGATTATAGGAGTATCTTGTTCGCGATGATTCCGAAAGCAGTCAGTCAATCAGTTTAGTTTAGTTAGCCAGTTAGTTATGTAATACAGAATATATTTCCATCTACCTTGCTCATGCCACCACAAAATTTGAACTTTCTCAGCTATAGATACTTCTAACGACAGTAATTTTTTTTTAAACGTGCTTTTGTTTTATGACTAGAATATCTGTTTTATTATCCCGTAGCACACTTTAATCAGTAAGCATCCTTTAACATTGGTAACATCTTTCTTTTGGTTTACTTCTTTTATTGGTTGCATCTTCTTTGTTCAACAATGAAGCCACAGGCAGGGGTTATCAAACTATGGATAAGTACACCACTGGGAAAATCATAGAATTATGTTATCAGGTGCGTTTGTGGGGAAAATGTATTAAATAAAGTAACAATGCATGTGTTTTAACATCACCACAGTGTCTGCGCAAAGAACATAAAGTTTGGCATTCGCATCAAGATAATAACATAGACAAAGGGACAATGTAAACGATGTCTGCCATTATGAAAGCGACAATCATTCGAAGGGAAGTAACAAGATTATGTTCTAAGGGAGACAACGAAGAGTTATATTAATTCGTATTTACTCAGTTTAACTACACAACCACAGTAAGGACTAAACTTTTTTTTTTTAAAATTTACTGAATAAAAATAAACACATACACGCCAGTTCATTCATTCGAGTGTTTTATTACTTACATATATTCTATATATACATATGTTACTGTTTTGTCCAAGTAAAGGTACAACTGAAAAACCAACACTATGCTCATTTTAAAGTTTCAATGTGATGATCCACTTTAGATCTGCACAAGTACGAGATTAAAAAAAAAACCTTCTTTACAGTATAAATCAGCTGATATTTACATAATTAGCATAACCTAGCATGCACACCACGTTATAAGCTTAAAAGCAATCTCCTTCTTGGTCCCATAAGAGATGTACCAAATGCTAAGCTTCAAGCATTTGATTCAACACGAGTATTTGATTTTCTTGGTGACTCACATACAAGCCGTAGATGTATAGCAACAGGACTGCTTGCAAAAAGTTCGATGATGAAAGTGATGCCATAATTATTAGAAATCTGACACTACATTAAAAAAAAAAAAAATGCAAAAATGGTGATTGATACTGATTACAAATTACTAAACTGATTACAGATTACTAATTTAATAGTTCAATATTCTGTTTGAAATATTTCATTTGAAATATTAACTTCATTTGAAATATTGATTGGTGCTAGGGCTGGGCAATCTGGGATAAATGTTTTGATATTTTAAATGTTACTAAACGAATGTTTCACTCTCATCACTTTTAGTCAAATGCAGACTTAGGTTTAATATTTACCACATACTTGATGCTCCAAAAGTTCCTTTAAACTTTCTGGAGGCCACTGCAGGAAGATAAATGCAGCAACTCAGCTCCACCTAAAACTGCTGCAGATGCCAACTCCACCAAAAATGTATTCCAACTTCAACTCCAGGACTCATATTTCACAGCTCTGGTAGTAACTACAATCAACTGATTACTGCACCTTTCTAAGTTCTAAGTGCCACGCCACGTGGCGTAGGCGATCATCTCTCTCCACAACTCCCTGTCTTCTGCGTTGATTATGAGATCTGCCGGTGACTTTCTTCCTAGCCACACTGACAGCCCATCCAGTAACTTCTCTCTCTCTGTCTTCCTCTGTCTTTTCTTCCCTCAATTTTTCCACTTGCCACAGTGTGTTCTAATTTTCCCTCTTCTCACGAAATGTCCTATAAATCTCGTTTGTCTGCCTCTGATCTTTGCTGTAATTTGACTTCTTCACTGGTTTTCTTAGCTGTCCATGGTACTTTCAACATCCTTCTTATAAACCACATTTCCATGGCATCCATTTCTCACTGTACTCTTTTATTCATAGAACATGCTTCACATTCATAAAACAGAACTGGCTCAATGTAACATTTAAGTACTTGGAAATCTTGTTTCCACTGATATGAATCTGTTGCACAAGATGTTTCTCATTTTCTGGAATGATGATTTAGCATGAGTACGTCTGCTTTTTATTTCATTGTAACATTTCCATCAGTTGTTATAATCATTCCTAAGTACTTGAATCTATCAACTTCTTCCAGATTTGTGCCATCGATGGTAATGCTACATTTTGGTGGTATTCTTTTCTTTGAGATGACCATCACTTCAGTCTTCTTTTTGTTCTGGCCGAGACCTTTATTTTTACCACAATGTCCAGAGGAGCCTGTAGCTCCCCTTCACTTTTAGCAATCAGAACTGTGTCGTCTGCATATCTTAAGTTGCTAAGGTTGTACCTGCCAATTGTTATTCCTAGCATGTTCTCTACATTTCTCATTATGTTTTCACTGTACAAGAAGAAGAGGTCAGGAGACAGAACATATCCTTTACTCACTCCCAATTTTATGTCTTGGAATGCTCCTATTTGGTTCTCAATCTTCATTTGATTCTCAACTGCACCTTTGGCACTGGAAAAATGACAGCCCAGCATCTCCTACAAGGCTACCCTACACAGGAGAAGCAAATAAGGCACACATAACCAGCAGCAGTACCAACCCAGACCAGGCTGTACGGTGTTTTAGACAACTTAAAGTGTTCTTCCAGCACATCCAGTTTCATGCCTGAGAATGTTCCAAGAAGAAGTAACTACAATGAACAATATAAAAAAAACTGTAATGAACAATATAACAAAAGAAAAAATAAATGGTACTTCTCATTTCTGAACTTCTTCCAGGTGCTCAAGATACATGGAAAAAAAATGATATTTTGAAAATAACAATGATACAATAATGTTTGGTCAAAGAAAAAAAAATAAGAGCTCATTCTGAAGTAAACATGACCAAGCTAAAGTACAGCACAGTGAAAAGTTCGTAACACTAACCCTGGCTGATATTCTTTCTACTCCTTGTTCTTGGGATGCTTCTATAAACAATGTTGCACTTCTTCAGTCAGGCAACCTGTGTAGAACTTAACATGTTTTCTACAGGTGTGGAACCTGCTGAGAAGCCTGCGTTTTTTTTTAGGGGAGTCTATTACAGGATATTAAAAACCACCAACTAATCACCCTTTCTAAGTTACATGTATGTAGCTATTGCTGTACCGAGCTTGCAGATAAGAGTGTATGATAAGGGACAGAATGTTACACAGGCCTACATGCCCAGTTCTTCACTTTTTGACAATGCAGTTCACTTTATTTCATCCTTATTTCATTTTCTGTTTGAACATGCCACATTCATCAGAATTTTTTTTTCTAAAAAAACTCATAAACTGCAATTAAATGGAAACATAATATATAATTGCAACTACAACCAAATTATTTGTACATCATCATCTGTTCATACTGATGTGAAGACAAATGAGGATGTAAAAATTTGACAAAAACTAGACAACTAAATCTATTTTCAATGATGCCAGTTTGTCAGAGTTCAACATTGCTCAAACAGATGATAAAATGTTGAACTGATGGAGTAGCATGCTTGTTTAACCTCAAAGTATTTAAAACGTATAAAATCTGGTCATGTTAATATGACCTCTGAAACTAGTACAGTAAAATCTCGTTATAACAAACCTCGTTTATAACGAAGCCTTAGTAATAATGGACCAGGTCCGCAGGTCTTGGCCACACACACACACATATATATATATGTATATATTAATCTGCATATAGTGAATTTTGGATATAACTGTCCAGTTTGCCAAATCCCTAAAAGTTCATTATAATTAAATTTTACTGTATAAAGAATATGCAATAGTTCTTTAAGAATTGCATAATTTTAAATACTTTCGTTATTTAACTGAACCATTTAGATCAAAATTTTGGACCCCCTTTTTCATAACCCCACCTCCTTGTTGTATATTCTGGTCTATGAAATTGTGATTGCTGGTTTTAACCCTTGAAGTCTTAGAACTTGTATCTGCATTTCTACTGGGCACAGATTTTCTTCCTTCACTTAAACTGGAGGATGTCTTGTTCGAATGTCCCGTTTTATTGAAACTGCTTGCTTGATAGAAGGTCACTTCTGGCAGCAAAGAAGAGTGCTGAATACCGTTGCAGTTATCAGTTGATGCATTCCCTCTGTCTTTCACTCTGCTCTGTGCTTTTGTACTATTTTCAGGGGAACTATTTTTGACAGTGAGATCATTATGTTGTCTTCCTGTATGAGGATGTCTGAGTCCAGGGGGTGACTTCTGGTCCAAACTTGAAGAAAACTTCACACCTGAGTCTTCTACAGACTGTTCACCTGTAGAGCAATTGTTATCAGTTCTGCTGGCCACCGTACCTGGTGCTTTGTTATGAGGTTCAGAAGGACTGTTTAATGATGACTGTTTGTTCTTACTGGGAGTTTTAATTTTTGCACCAACATTTTTTCTTTTTATCACAGACCTCCTCTCACTGTCCACGTTGTTATCCTTTTCGTGCTTCAGTAGCCTCAGTTCAGCAGCTTCTGGACTGATACCAGTGTCATCTAAATGGCTTTCTTCACTGTTTTTATCACTGTCAGCCAGCTTCCCTTCTCCAGGTGAAGGTTTACATCCTTTTAAGCCATGCTCTGAAGATGATGACCACAGGGCTTTCCGAAGCTGAGCAATTAGTTCTACATCTGCATATGCCGGTGAGGTGGGAGTTTCTCCTCTCTGTGTGAATGGTAAGGCATCAGCTACCTAAAAGAAGAAATAAAGATGCTATAATAAAGTTTAACCTCTTACTGTATGCTTAGCTCTTTCCAAGGGCTTAAAATATACAATAAATTATTTTTTTCTAAGGAAACCCCCACACCCCCACACACAGAGACAGAGAGAGAGAGAGAGACAGACAGAGTGGCCTATACTGAAGTTTCATCATAAAAATGTAAAAAAAAAAAAGGTATGGGATTGATTGACTGATCTTTATATTTCAAAAGGGTTAAGAATTGGGCACACAGGCCCATCTGACATTCTGCCCTTTATCATACATCTTTCACTCTATTCCAGACATTCTACAAATATGCTGAGAAGAAGAAATAGTAATCTAAAACAAGAATAACCCAATATTTCAGCATAATGCCTTTATCAAGACATTATGCTGAAATACTGAAAGCAGAAAATACAAAAAATAACACATAAACATTCAACAAAGCACTTAATTTTTGGAGACATAAAAGAAATGACAACTGTGGTAAACTGATTCTAGTAATGAAAATAGGTGGCTGTAGGGTATAGTTTAACAAAAAGATAGAAAGAGAGAGGAAATTGAGCAGAAACAAGATAATATTTTAGCAAAAGCCTTTTTCAAGGATCACATACAAAAACAACACACAACAGATAAAAGCATGAAAAATATATGAAAAATATATAAACTTAGTTTTTTGGCCTTTATTTTGTAAGACAGTTCAGCATAAAATGCACCCAGATAGATGAAATAAAGCACAAATTTAAAGTCAGCAATTGGCTGAAAAATACTTCTATCTCATTGTAAAACTGTACCATACACCCATCTATTTTCATTATTTTTTTGGAGATCCACCTCAAGAGTGAATTCACAAAACAATGTGCTAGTCTATTAATCTACTGACAAATAATCTCCTTTCTCATCCATTTTTTAATGGTTTTTTTTTTTCAAATTACCATATTCCTCCATTCATCTTTACTTCAGCAGTACTAGTTTTACCACAGTCATCATCACGTTCATCCCTCTGCCATTTTTTTTTTTTTCAATGTAGCTAAACAACACCACTAAACAGTGTTAAATGCACCTTACACTCATCTCCATTAACTTTATTTGTTGCATCATCTGTCTGGATTGAGCAATTTATCTTATTTTATAATGATACCACTTTCCATAAAGATATTTTCAAAGCACAAGAAGATAAGAAAATAACAGTAAATTCAGCAAACTTTCGTAGTGATTTCAATTTTTCATTTTTGGAATTAATGCACACCTTTTTAGATTGGAGCTGATAAGTTATGTAAAAATGCACACAAACCGCACCTCGAAATAGCCATCTGCCAGCTGTGGTCTAGTTTTCTCAGAATCTAATGATGAGATGTACTTATAATGAGCTCGCAAGCCAGAGCTGGAGTCAGACTCTGAATGGGGTGCTTGAAGAAGATGGCATCTGTGAAACGAAAAAACAAAAGTTTTGATTACATGAATGTGTACCAAAGGAGTGACATAACAAAAGAGTGACGTAAATACCTTAATGAAAGACTGACATAACGAAGGAGTGATAGAGATATGTTTATTACAAACTATTTCAAAGTGAAAAATCAAATGAGTTGTTACAATTCTTGGTCTGTGCGGTGATCTCCTTTTATGAACCCCTTTATCACTGATACTCTAACTCTAAGTTATAAACTTAAACCTAAACATGAATCCTAACCCTAACTGTAAACCTTAACCCTAACTGTAAAGCTTTACTGTAAACCCTGACTGTAAACCCTAACTATAAACCTAACCCTGACCCTGATTGTAAAACCTAGCTGTAAATGATGCCTTGTATTTTTGATGTAATGAACAACAAATTATGTAATCTGTAAATTAGTGCTAAATATCTCACTCCTTCATTACACAATTTTCATCTCCAATTTTTATTCCTTTCATTATGCCACTCCTTCAATACATCAACCCTCTGAACTGCTCCTACTTACAAAGGCGTAGTTCGTGGAGCACAATAATATGTCCAACAACAGGCACAAAAAGATTTCCAGGTGGAATTTTATTCAAATTCTATCTTTTGTATTAGCATTTTTTTTTTGTCATAGAATCTGATTCTGAAGCAGGCAGATATTTGTTCTCTTGTAGAAGTTGGCAAGCATAATTTTAATGAGTCCCTTCTTTCGTTTTACATCTGAATAGACAATTCATTCATTCATTAATGTTTTAACTCATTCCACGCGCACGAGCCCCATGCGGATCTTTGCAGTATGTGCTATCCCACCCCTGAGAGCCCTATAAGGTTTCGAAATTTCTTTCGTTGAAAACATGATGTTACTTTTCATTTAACCAGTTAGAAATCTTCTGAATCCAAAGTTAACAGTGTTTTATGCATGAGGGATGAGGAAGCCATTTTGGATGTTTAGATAGGGGGTAAAATTCAAGTTTATTTCGAGACTGAGTGGTAGAATTGTCACACCGACCAACTAGACCTAGCTTACTATATGTGTTTCTCATAGCTGTAGATCTGTTAGATTTATTGGTTGTCACAAACATCCATAAATATTGATTTTTCTGTGTTGAAATTTGAATGACTATGTATTCTATATTGGATTATGACACAGCTAAGGTAAGTATAATGTAGATTTTATTGCTCAGCCCTAAAATTTTTTTAGTGCCAAAAAATCGTTCCATCGTTTCACACCAGTTTTTTTCTTTTCTTTGTTTTTTTTTAATGACAAATAACTTCATATATGGAATCTTCATTTATTTCCACTTATTTTAATGTGTGATACACACGTGGTGATCATGGAATTAAGTTAGTACAATAATTTTTACACAGGGACCCCCCCCCCCTTCCCCAAAAAAGTGTCTGCATCGTAGGGAACATGAGGACCGTTTTTGACATAGCGCAAATGGAAAGAGTTAAGATCCAGTCTCTTTGCACATGCATCATATTCTTCAATTTAAGCTCTCACTTCTCCTAATTACACAATGCCTCTATGCAGTCACTTTCCATGCAGCATGGTCTTCTTCCAGTTCTTTCCAGTCCTCATAGCCAGTAAAATATCAAAATTCTTGTGTATTTTGTTATATAAATGTCCTTATCTTTATTTTTGTGATAAATCCCATGGGCTCCTTCCTTTCATAAGTTTGATATAATATAACAGCTGCCCAGAAAATGAGTTATTACCCTTTTCTGCAACATGTTCCAGCCATCTTAACCTTCAGCTGCTGAGTTTTGTCACCATAGATGAAAGCTTAAAACACACTGCAGCAGCTCTCTGCAGTCCTGCCATTTGAGGTTCATTGTTTTATAATGACGGTGAGGATGTTCATCTTTAAAGTTTTTTTATTTTTATTTTTCTTCTCATGACTTGATTATGTTATCCAGGTTTCTGACCTATAGAAGACAGTGCTAAGGATGTGGGTGAAGTAAATTAGGATCTTTACTTTCAATGTTATCTTCTGTTGGTACCATGTTATCTACCTCAGTTTGCCAGGTGTAGTGTCTAACCTTATCTGCTTGTGCTTTGACTTCTTCATATAGCAAGATGGTGGCTATAACGGTAAATCCAAGGTAAGTGAACTTTCTCATTGATTTGTGTGGATTTCTGTCAAACAGTACAGTGGTTCATGTGACTGTGTCTTGACAAAAAGCCACAGTATTTCTGATACTTTTTTGTAAAGTTATATGGCCTGGCCTTAGTGAGAAACTACAACTGTAGAACACCCTCCCTGTGAGACACAAAGATTGCATCATCAAAAAACAGTTGCTTCTTGTTCATGTCCCAACCAACAAATAAAAATAATTTAAAGAAATTACATAATAAAAACTTTCATGTGCCAAAGGTCATGGAAAATACAGGCCTAACACCGTATTCCCCAACATGCCTTAATGGCATGGAAATGGGAACTTTACATTTTACCTTTTACATAATAAAAGAAATACACCTAACACCTATATAAAACATAATGATTGAACTAAGAATTACTCACCTTATACATACAACAATAAGAATGATGAGAAGTACAGCAGATATTCCACTTATTATTGAAAGCATGATGATAAGCACTGAAATAATAATCAATGTTCCAATAATTGCTGAATTCATGATCATAAATAGCAGTTACTAAACTAATCATACATTCTTTATACTGCACGTGGATAAGCACCAGTGAGACAGAGCAACATCTCAACAGTGATTATGAAAGTTGTTTTGATAAATAGTTGCCTTGGTGGTGTAGGGGTTAATGCACTGATAAGAAGGTCCTCGGTTCAATTTCGGACTTGGGCAGAAATTTTTTCAGATCAATCAGCACCTGGGTCAACCTAGCCTTCGAAACAAAATGGGTACCTAGGGTTTCCCTAGGAAAACAATGGCAGCAAAGACAGGTGCTAACCTCTCTATCGCTCAATGCTGTAATGGTCTAGAAATGTGAAAGCAATAACACTTCACACCCATATGGCAAGGAAATGCCATGGTATATCAGGGTTTTTTTTATTCGTTTTGTTAAATAAGACCCGCACAGCCAAAAAAATCATGTTTAATATTGGGCATTTGGGACTTCTGGTTCAGAAATGGCAGTAGGTTGCATTTGGCCGTTTCATGCTCTCACAAGCGACACTCCAACTGTTATATTTGATATGGAGTTGGATTTCTGTGCTGCTGGTAGGAAGTACTTGTGTCCTATTGTGACTCTTCACTGTTTGTTTGAGTGCGATGTGAATGGAAATGCACAAGCATGTCAAATGAGCAACAGTGTCGTCACTGCTTTCAAGATGGAGGTTGATTCTGTGTGCAGTGCTACTCGGCTTAGTCCTATGGCACCAATGTGAGCTGTGAACTTAGCACTGATAGCACTGAAGATTCTTTGTTATGTCTATTTGGTCATTGGTGAACAGTGATAGTCTTTATATGTCCTGGTTTGGCTTGGCACCTTAGCTACAGAGTTTATACTGAGTAACACTGACTAGTTCCACATTTGGACTGTTGTAGTTCCTAAAATGGCATCCTCACTGGGTGGCTCACCATCAAGGACTGATGGGAAGGACCACTGATGAACAGTCTGTGTGATATTCACTGGCACAGATGGTGGAGTGATTATGGGAGTATCTTGTTCAGAATGATACCAAGAACCTAATACTGGATACTAGACTGGGGATTTGATTCATATACTGAAATTACTTGTATGCTAAAATTTCACACAATTTAACTCTTTCCGTGCGTTTGGTCATTACAGTGACACTTCCGGTATCCCGAAGCTACTGTATGGTCATTATAGTGACAATTGTTTGTTTCATTAAAACAAGTGGTGTAACATTTAGATTGTACACATTTCGTCCGCGATTCCAGTGACACCTTTCAAGATGGCGAAAGAGTGCCTAGTTACGAGCGATGCCGAGTGAGAAAAAGGACGAGAAGCATGGAAATTTTTCAATTTTTGACGATGTGGATAGAGGGCTCACCTGGGCAAGAGCAGAAAAAAAAAAGGCGAAGGACAGGCATTTGTGGAAAACCCTTGCGGAAGCCCCATGTGCCCTGGGCACTTAAGGATCAGAGAGAGCGAGAGATAGGGGTATGGACATAGCCTATGGCCAGCCCGCTGCTCTTGAATGTTTTCTAAGTAGATCTAGACATATTTAGATGACTGGAGAAGTAGTTAGGAGTAGTTAGGAGGTTAGTTCAGACATTCATTCAGAGAGAATGCAACACAGAATCACAATACGAGATCGACAAGTAGATCTACACATCTCAGATGGTAAGTAGTGCAGATCTAGACCTAGCCGATGGTGAGCTGGCCACAATCAGTGTCTAAAAACATCACATTACTTCTTTTTTCCTAAAAAACTCTGCATTTATGAAATTTTCATTCATTTAGCTATACTTTGAAACATATTAAGCATACGGAAGTACATGGAAATACTGTTTTCCATTCCATTTTACAACTAGACACCCTTACAGACAAAGACCCAAGTTTTTACTCCCGCACTCCACGACACTTCCGTGTTTCTTCCTAACGCACGGGAAGAGTCAACATGTACCTTGGGTGTTATTCCCTTTAACAGTTACTGTATTGTATCATTAACATTTAACTAACCTTTTCAAAACATCAAAATATGGAAGTCCTCCTGTTGAATCAAATTTATGTACAGCTTCATATGTCTATTTACTGTTATCTTTTTTAACACTTTCTACACTATCTAACCACTGTGTTAAACTGAAAGTTATAAAAGATAATTTAATATAAAAATTGATGATAGCCACCCTGTATTAATGATTTTTTCCTACACAAGATTAATAATAATCACCGAATCAATTATCAAGGAAAACTTAAGAAACTGGCATGCCAAAATGGTCTGTCTAATAAATCTCTTGCACATGATACAAAAGAGTTTATAATATTAAATATATAAAACATGAATAATATATATTATTTATATATAATTATTTATATTTATAAGAAGCTAAAATCAGACAAGGGCACCAGGTGAAGATGAAGTGACTGTTGAGATGTTGAAAGCAGAAGAAACAGAAACACCAAAACAACTTTGCCGGATATTACAACAAATTTGGGATCTAGAAAAAACCCCAGAGGAGTGGAAAACTGGCCTTATAGTAAAACTACCAAAGAAGGGTGACCTCAGAGATTGCGGGAACTGGAGAGGCATTACCCTACTGCCACTCACCAGTAAAGTATTTTGCAGAATAATCATCAACAGAATTGTACCAGCACTTGAGGAAAAACTTTGGAAAGAGCAGGCAGGATTTAGGAAAGGACGATCATGCATAGACCACATATTTGTACTTAGACAAATATTAGAACAGGCAAATGAGTGGCATAGCACAACATATGCATTATTCATAGATTTTGAGAAAGCCTTTGACAGTGTCAACAGAGATGCACTGTGGAAAATCCTAAGATGGCATGGCCTCCCCCATAAAATAGTTAATGTAATCAAAGCCCTATATGAGGGTTTTCAGTGCAAAGTTATCTGTGGAGAACATACCTCCAGCAGCTTTAAGGTACAAACAGGAGTGAAACAGGGATGTGTACTATCACCAACATTATTTATCTTGGCAGTAGACTGGTTAATGAAGGAGGCAACATCAGACAAATGCAGAGGATTACAATGGACCCTTGACACAGTGCTGGAGGACCTTGACTTTGCGGACGACATTTGTCTATTATCAAGCAGTCACAAAGATATGCAAGATAAAATAAACAAGCTAACTCAGAATGCAAACAACATAGGACTAAAGATCAACGTAGGAAAGACAAAGTTAATGAAGCAAAATGTGAACAACAGAAATGTACCCAGAGTAGATAACAAATTAGCGGAGGAGGTCAACAAATTTGTATACCTTGGCAGCAGAGTAGTAGAAAATGGAGACAGCACAGAGGACATCAACAGCAGACTTACTAGAGCAAACCAGGATTTTGCAATGCTGCAGACTCTATGGAAATAAAAAAACTAAGCATAAATATGAAAATCAGGATATTTAAGAGTAATGTTCTAAGTGTACTACTATATGGAAGTGAATGCTGGAAAATCACCAAAACCATAGAAAACAAGTTGAATTCTTTCCAGACTAAATGTTTACGAAGAATTAGAAAAATATTTTGGCCAAACACCATAAGAAATAACATCTTATTAGCAGAAATGCAGATGAAACCACTGACAACAATTATTGAGGAAAGACGCTGGCGATGGTTGGGACATGTGCTCCGAATGACTGACAACTCACTACCAAAAATAGCACTAATATGGACACCACAGGGGAACAGAAGTAAGGGTAGACCAAAAGAGACATGGAGAAGAACAACAGAAAGGATGTTGAGCAATAGAGGGCTCACCTGGGCAAGAGCAGAAAAAAAGGCGAAGTACAGGCATTTGTGGAAAACCCTTGCGGAAGCCCCATGTGCCCTGGGCACTTAAGGTTCAGAGAGAGAGAGAGATTTATATTTATAGTCTTACATAAAAAATGAATAAAAATCAATTTTAACTTCCCACCACTGATCTTATTTTAAATGACAGTCTACTTCTGACATGACCTACCTTCTGTATTTGCTTCTGCACCGTTCACTGCTGGAACAGGGGTTGATTCTGAAAGGATTAAAGCATCCTTGTATTTTTATTAACTCTTACACAGACAAATGATTTGGTATAGATGACCGCTTATGAGATATATTTCAATTTACAGGCTTTGACTCTGTCATGCTTTTTTTTTTAAAGTTATTATGCATAAACAAAGCATATTTGCTTTGTGCAGAGATAATTAATTATATTAACCCCACGATTCCTTCAAGGGACATAACTTTATTTGTTGACCACATCTCACATCATTGGCATTTTTTCCCCTGTAATTTATTAAAACAAGGTCTACGTATTTCTCTTTAATCTTTAAAATTAACCTTCATTTTCCTTTTGCCATTTTTTTTTTTACTCTTCACATAAATTTTGTCATCTATTTTCAAAACAAATATTTTGTGTCTCTAACATTCATTATACAGATGGGGTTCTTCATCTTTCAATGAATACAGACTTCATATGGACTGCATAATTTTTCCCCTATACCCCTTGACCCAAGTGTCGAAATTATCATCACCACCACCACCATTTCCAGTCCTAATAGGTATCAGTCTGATTCAAAGTATGTCGGTAACTAGGATTTATTTTATATGCAGATAGGAATAGAACAGATGAAAAAAAAAATTCAAACCTACCAACAATTTTTTTTTTAAAACTAGCAGAGATCATGTCTTATGCCTCTATCATTTGGTCCTGCTATGCAGAAACAAATTAACTCCTGTTTTAACTTTTCAATATTTAACTTTTCTTTTCTTCTTATATTTTTTTTTGAGTAATGAAAGATAATCATCACAAAACACAATAAATAAGTTACTACCTATATCCATGCTAGCCCTGGCACCATGCCTGCTCTCCGAGTTGGTATCATAAATCCAGCCAGAACAAGGTAACAGGGATGCTTGAAAGTTTGAAGCCTGATTTTTTGAGTGCACTGTCATTAAAGAACAAAAATATATGTACATAATGAAAGTTTCTTAGTCTTCTGAGTGTAGATATTAAAAACAGGCATCATATCATTTCCAAACAAAGTGTATCAGCAGTGATATTTAATAATAAAAAATGTTCATATGTCATGGCTATTATTTTCCAGGTTAAGAGTTAACTATAGCTGATTCCTGTTTGGTTTGACACTTTTAGCTAAAAGCACAAATACCTGGAGAATGATCATACATCCAAAAATGTCTTTTGATGCTGATTGATAAATCAGTCACCATCTAATATGATTTGTGGTGTAAAATAAGCAGCAACTAAAGTCTCACCACTTCTCATGATCTGCAGCCAGCCTTTTTAAGGTCCACCTGGACTTCAGCTATTTTTGGGCAGGCTGTTCTTTGTTGACCTCTCTTCACCTTTCCTTTAGGTGTGCATGGCATAGCTGCTGCAGCAATGGTGTTGTATTCTTTCAGAATACATGACCAATCCCTTCCAGCACTTTATTTTTTATTTTGCTTTTAAGTTGGGTATCTTATCTGCCTGCTTTGCCATCTTTATTTCTTATAATCAGCGGCCAGAATATTTTCAGAATATTTCTTTATCAGGTTCTGTAGATGTTCTACTCACCGTGGAAAGACAACCAAAATCTTAGGGGATAAACTCGTTGAACCACAGATAACTCTATGTCAACCTTGCCACATCTCACTAGGCTAGTTAAGTTATCTCCCCCACAAAGTATACGTCGGACGAAGACTGAACTGTCACCATCACATGATCGACCAGCTACAACAAGACCTTCATCACAGTTCTCTATGCTGCCACTGGGACAAATTAGAAATGAAACAATGTAAATACAAAAATTAAACATGAAACACTGTCAACATACAAAGTATAAATCAAACAGTGTCAACACAAAAATTAGAAATGAAGCAATATCAGCATATAAATTAGAAATGAAACAATATAAACTGTAAATAAAACAACTTTAAAAAAAAAAAAAAAAAAAGAACTAAATGGGCTCAACAAAACTTAAACAATCATTTATAACTCAAACTTTTGTCCCTGAAATTTTATTTGTAAAATTAAATGCTGAAACTTTCCTTAATAAGTGTCTTAATTAGTCAGAAGCAACCATGCTCCTCCACAACTCTTGATATTTCAATGCTTTATATTGACACTGTTAGATACTTTCTATAATGGCACTGTGTCAGTCCATCATTTATCTTTTTCATCTTTTTCTTTATCAGTTTAGCTCTTATTAAAGTGTGAGATTGTAAACTGAATCCATCATACATTTTGCATATATATTTATATATCTTGATGAATGTAAAGGATAAGAGATTATATGTAAAAGTTTTTCATTTCATAGTTATTATTCTTTATACATATTATTAAAAAAAAGTAAAGGTAACCCTGTCATGCCTTAGAGGCACATAGGGATATGGTGTTAGTGCCCATATTTTCCTTGACCTGTCAGCACACTAGAGGGTGATATGGTCAGTATCATGCCTGGCTGCCTTTCCTTCCCCAACTTCAGAAGAAGTCGGGTACCCATTTCTACAGCTGGGTATACATATTATACTGATCTTAAAATGTGTCAGACTGAACGCTAAGAATGAAAGGATGAGTGTCAAAAATGGTCACATGTCCAATTATTTACTTTTTGAAATAAAGTTTGTTCATGTGTTCATTTTCTGCCCACTTTCCTCTGCCCCTCATCTCATTTATCTTTCTCATTATATTTTCATATTACATGTGAAAGGAAAAACACAGTCTTCCTCTTATAGCTTGAATGTCCCTTTTTTAATTACTTCTTAAAAGGTACATTCAACTTTTTCTTTAGAGAAACCATATCTCTATCATGTCTGTTCTGATCAGGACTGTGGAGTTGCTACAATAAACCTTCAGCTCCAACTTCTTCATTGTTCTATGGCCCAACTTATATTTCAGCTTCTTCACTGTTTTACAGGTCAACTCACACTGTAACTGCTTCATTGTTCTATGGGCCAATTCAAGATTCAACCTTCACTATTCTATGGGCCAACTCAAGATCCAGCTCTTCTACTGTTTTACAGGTCAATTGCACACCTACTCCTCTAATGTTCTATGGGCCAACATCTCACACTGCAACTCCTCCACTGTTCTACAGACCAGCTCATACTCCAATTCCTCCATTGTTCTACATATCAATTCCACTCCAACTCCTCCACTGTTCTACAAACCAGCTCAGGATCCATTTCCTCCACTTTTCTACAAACCAGCTCAAGATCCATTTCCTCCACTGTTCTACAAACCAGCTCAAGATCCATTTCCTCCACTGTTCTTCAAGTCGACTCATAATCCAACTCTTCTACTACTCTACATACCAACTGTACTATTACTCCTTCTCTGTTCTATGAGCTAACTCAAATTCTGACCCCAATCCTGCACAAAATGGCATAGTTTTACAATCTCTGGCTCCACCCAAAATTGTTTCAGACTCCACAGCTTGGACCCATTATCCATCTAAACAGTAAGAAATGAAGACTAGAAAAATGCCATGTCAAAATTATACTCAAGAAAATGAACAGAACAATCCTGTGTAACCCATAAATGTCACTGAATATCAGAACACATACACTGAAATTCTACACTGTGTTCATCCTGCTCTATGAAAGTGAGTGGTAAAGAAGATGGTAAATTAAAAATGCCATAGTCTAATAAGGAACTGAACCTAGAATCTCTCTTTTGCAGATATATGATTACGTGCTGAATATATTAACAGGTTTTCATGACACCAGCTTTTCAGTTTCAATTAACTCAAGTAAAACACAAACAAGCACCCAACCTGCAATATATTCACCCTATAAACAATAAACATAAGGGGAATGGAGAGAGAAGGGGGGAGTCACATCTGCTTATGTAAGCAGACATTCATTAGCCTGCCCTGCTGGCAGTGTTTAGCTTTAAAGGAAGTACATGCATTTTTGCTATTTACAGTTTTTCACATCTGGTGCAAGCAGGCTTAATCTGTGAGTTTCTGGGTGTAAGCCTAATCTTCTACTGTTGGGGAAAGCTTCATCTTTCAGTCTTCATCATCATCAGGTGCCATGCTCATAGGCATAAAAGGTGATGCTTCTCTACAGATCTTGTTGTTCCTCGATAATTTCCATCACCTTAGTTGGTGATTTTTTTGTTGTGTCGTTATGACAGAATGTCCATGATTTTTTTTTCTCTTGGTCTTCCCCTGCATTTTCATTTATCTTCCTTGCTGTTATGATGTTTTCAAGCCCTCCTCTTCTCATTATATGTCCAATGAATGATTACTGGTTTTCCTATGGATTTAATTGGGTTCCTATCTACATCTGCTTTTGTTACGACATTCCCCTTTAGCTGTCTTAGCTGTCCATGGTATTCTTAACATTCATCTAATGAACCACATCTTGGTTGCCTCTAGTGATCTTTCCATCTGTCTGCTAATTATCCATGACTCACTTCTTCAGAGTATGACAGGCTCAATGTAGCATTTTATAACTCTCTTTCTGAGGTTCACTGATAGAGATGGACTGCAGAAGATGTTTCTAATTTGCTGGAAAAATGTTTTACCTTGGCATACTCTATTCTTGATTTCAGAGGTGCATTTCCCATCTGATATTACTCGATATTTGTCCAGATATTTATGCACTTATCTCATGATTGTTCCTTATACCTAGCATTTAGGTGGGTTTTTCTTTCATGATATTAGCATTTCAGTCTTAGTGCAAGCTTAATCTTTCAGTTTAGTTGATGCAAGCTTAATCTTTCAGTTTCTTGGTGCAAGCTTAATCTTTCAGTTTCTTGGTGCAAGCTTAATCTTTCAGTTTAGTTGAGGCAAGCTTAATCTTTCAGTTTAGTTGATGCAAGCTTAATCTTTCAGTTTCTTGGTGCAAGCTTAATCTTTCAGTTTCTTGGTGCAAGCTTAATCTTTCAGTTTAGTTGACGCAAGCTTAATCTTTCAGTTTAGTTGACGCAAGCTTAATTTTTAAGTTTCTTGGTGCAAGCTTAATCTTTCAATTTCTTGGTGCAAGGTTAATCTTTAAATTTCTTGATGCAAGCTTAATCTTTCAGTTTCTTGATGCAAGCTTAATCTTTCAGTTTCGTGGTGCAAACTTAATCTTTGATTTAGTGAAAGCTTAATCTGTCAGTTTCTTATTGCAAGTTTTTTGGTGAAACTCTAAGACTCATGTGATGGTCTCTCACTACACTTTTTTTCTCATTTTGAAAAAATCATTCTTCTGTCTTCTGATTTTCTCCCATGACTTATTTAATGGCTCCAATGCCTCTTGTCAGTAATTCTTACATTTATGTGCTTTTCCCTGTAAAAGTTTTTTATCTTCTGGATTTTTAAAAAAATCACTTTTCTTTCAAATATTATATTTAATTATATAGCTCTTCTTTATATCGGTGATCTTGTTTAGGAATATGTGAACTGCTGTTATTTTTTGTCTTCTGCTCTGATTTCATGTGTGTAAAAGTTTGAAACTTCTAGTGTGACTGATAATCCTTCATTTACACATCTCTTAAGTGTTTTACTGCACAGAGTAAATATACATTCCTCTGAAAAAGCTGTTAAAAAATAAAATAACATCATAATCTAGATTCAAATTCATTTATCCAAAAACTGATGGTAGTGTTACATCATGAGATTCCACTTCATTAAGTATTATACTGACACACAATCTTTTCTTAACTTCATTATATAGTGTTACCTAGTTATAAAATATTACTCAGCTGTCCAATGTTACTTTTCAATTTAAAAAAATTTATTGTTTTTCATAGCTCTTTGGTTATCATAATCATGCGCTATATTGATAAGCAACATCTCTATTTTTTTATACTAATACGTGGCTTTTCCACTTTGTGTATTCTGATAGATGGCTTCTTCATTCTGTGTAGTCTCTGGCATTTTCTAATGAGACTGGTTGTCCTTCTTTAGCTATGCAGTCAGGCATGATATTAACCTCAACACCCCATAGAGTGCTGACAGCTCAAAGAAAATATGTGTCTAGTATTATATCCTTTTATTTGCTTAAATGGTGTTCAACAAGGTTTGTTTTTTTCTTTTTAAATATATATTACTCTGCTCCTAAATTTCAGAATTCTACACAATAATTGTACTTACCAAATGGAAACAAATATTACTCAGTTACATAATGTTAACATAATGAAGTTTACAAATGTAACTTAGTTATAAGTGGTAAAAGTAACCCATGGAGACATCTACATATGGTGTCTGTGTCCTTATCTTCTCTGACCTGTCAGCACATTAGAGAGTGATGTGGTCAGCATTACACTTGGCCACCTTCCTTCTCCAGTTCTAGAAGAACCCAGGTACCTAATTCTATAGCTAGAAGACTGGGGGGGGGGGGGGGGGGTAAGCCTGATTGGAACCACCAACATCAGCCATAAGAGACTAGTACACTAACCATTTTGTTACATAACTTGGTTATGTTTCCCAGTTATTTGTAAATACTCTTTTTTTTTAAGACCATGTAAAAGAATACTTCTTATCTTATCTTATATCTTATATCCTTCCCGTGCCGTTAGACGTCACATAGGGCTCGTAAAGTAGTTCGCCAATATTTCCTGTCTTCGGCGAGTCTTTCAACCTCAACAAAGGATTTTATGCCTGTTAACTTGGCCTCTCTTAATAATGTTCTCTTCAGAGTTTCACGCGGTCTGCCCATTTTTCTTCGGCCTGTTATGTGCCACTTGATAGCTTGTTTTGGAAAAGAATACTACTGTTTTAAATATTTTTTTCAGACTGAGTGACAAACTTTATTTTGCTAATGAGAACAGAATATTCATCCCATCAAACTCTTTCATCATATTTAATAAAAGACTGAACTGATAAATAAGACGGGGAATGAAAAAAAATGGATAATGACCATATTAACATTTTATTTTTGCAAACTGGAAGCCACAAACTTGAGAAGTAAATTTTCATGCAAGCAGATCTGTCTACTGAACATGATGTGGATTCATGTGCTACCAAAGAACTGGATTTCGCTTATGGTGATTGACTGACTGACTGAATGACTGACTGGTGCATGCAGGCTCATCTGACATTCTGCTCTTTATCATACAACTCACTCAGTTCCCGGCACTCTACATCAGATAGTACAAATATGCATTTAACAAATATGATTAAAACTGAAATAACAAATCTGAAATGTCAAATCCCCTGCTATGTTTCACTCTTACCCATATGCTCAGGCTATGTTTCACTCTTACCCATATACTCAGGCTATGTTTCACTCTTACCCATATACTCAGGCTGTTTCACTCTTACCCATATGCCCAGGCTCTGTTTCACTCTTACCCATATACTCAGGCTGTTTCACTCTTACCCATATGCCCAGGCTATGTTTCACTCTTACCCATATACTCAGGCTATGTTTCACTCTTACCCATATGCTCAGGCTGTTTCACTCTTACCCATATACTCAGGCTATGTTTCACTCTTACCCATATGCCCAGGCTATGTTTCACTCTTACCCATATACTCAGGCTATGTTTCACTCTTACCCATATACTCAGGCTATGTTTCACTCTTACCCATATACTCAGGCTATGTTTCACTCTTACCCATATACTCAGGCTATGTTTCACTCTTACCCATATACTCAGGCTGTTTCACTCTTACCCATATGCTCAGGCTATGTTTCACTCTTACCCATATGCTCAGGCTATGTTTCACTCTTACCCATATGCTCAGGCTCTGTTTCACTCTTACCCATATGCTCAGGCTCTGTTTCACTCTTACCCATATGCTCAGGCTCTGTTTCACTCTTACCCATATGCTCAGGCTCTGTTTCACTCTTACCCATATGCTCAGGCTCTGTTTCACTCTTACCCATATGCTCAGGCTCTGTTTCACTCTTACCCATATGCTCAGGCTCTGTTTCACTCTTACCCATATGCTCAGGCTATGTTTCACTCTTACCCGTATGCTCCATTCAGTAAATAACTGCATACAAGTAACAAAATTACTCTCCAAGTCTTGCAAATTTATTGTAAGAAAGTTTTTTTCTTCCCCCCATATATTTACAACAATATATGAATTATCCTCATAAAGCCCATGAAAACAGAAGAAACAGATTTATGTTCTTTATGGTGCTATACTGTTACTATTGCCAAAGCTGCATTTACTTTTATGACACCCTTACCTTACTGCAATGTCATGCAGTGACAACACCACTACAGTGTCATTTGGAGGATCTATTTGCCACTTGCAGGGAACATAACTGGCTGTTGTTTCAGGATATCCAGGGCTCTGAATATATCCAGAGTTGCCTTTCATTTTCAGAACATGTCCATTGCACGGCTTTGGCCGAATATGACGGGCTGTGAATTTAATACACAATAATTAGTGTATAAGTAAGCAACTATACACAAAGCACTACAGTAAAGCTGTGATACCAAAATGTATCAACTAGGAAAAAAAGTAGGTAAAAAGTAATAAAGCTGTTCCTACTTTTTTCCTAGTTTATACATTGTGAATTTAACAGCGTATCAATCACAATAGCAAAAATCAGCAAGTAACACTGCTAGATTTTGTTTACTGCAATGTTACATTCAGTCATAGAAAGCATTAAAACAATTACAGCAAATGCTGAAAAGCAATATTATGGTAAAGATCTGCCTTTAATAACCATCTATACATCCCTTCACATTCTTGAAAGGTGACAGAACAAAGTAATCCACAATCAAAATACCTTGTATGCCTTAAACGGCAGCAAAAATACAATTCTTCTCTACTTTTTGCAGGCTCTGGCCAGTTTTTCCTGCCATTAATGCAGCAAAATGTTATGAAAAAAAAATCTGGTCTTGGACATAAGTTTTACTAAATACTACATTTCTAAGACCTTCTTCTTACATCCTTCCCATGCAGCTAAACGTCACATAGGGCCCGCATGGTAGTTTGCCAAGACTTCCTGTCCTCGGCGAGTTTTTCAAGCTCATCAAGGGATGTTATGCCCACTTAACTGGCCTCTCTTAACAATGTAATCTTTAGAGTTTCACATGGTCAGTCTCTTTTTATTCTGCCTGTTGTGTTCCACTTGATAGCTTGTTTGGGGATCCTCTGATTGTTTCTTCTCTAAGATCTGCTAAAGATAATTAAAAGTAGTCATAGTGCTACAACACACAAAACTTACCATCCACACACAAATAATGAACCACTAATGACTGTCTGTATTCAGGGCCACACACCCTTGATGGGTCACATGACTCCCTGCCCATGCAGTCCCGCTTCATATTTTCAAATGCAGCATAGTTTTTCTCAAGGTTCCAGTTGGTGACATCAGAAATAAGAATCAAGGATTGGTTGCAGACAATGGCACTCTCTGCCTCATTACATGCTCTGATACAGTTGATACTACAAGTAACTGGAAATATATGTATGAATGAACTTTTCTATATTTATCGATAAGCTCTGATATTTTTAAAAAGAAACTTATGTATTTATAAATAAATTTTCAATTATCTATGCATTTATGGAATACTGAAGATTTTATATACTTGCACTTGTACGAACTCCCTGTAACTGTGAGCTGTTGTTCTTTGCAGCTGATTCTGTAGAGATTTTGAGGCACAGCATTGTATCAGCATGGGAGCAAGTTATGGTGGCTACTATTTCAGTCCCGGAGTACAGTTAAAAAGCAGGTGGGTGTGCAATGCTTCTTTAGCAGACTCCACCACCATGGGAACTATGACGATCCCTGCCCCATTAGCCAGGCTAGGGCTGTTACTGGGGATACCAAGGAGAGGTGGGACAGGGTCTTGGTCAGCTATGGTTTGCTAACCCTGATTTATATAAATTATTGATTAAGCAGGGATTTGACAGCCAGCAATCCATATGATAGCTGAGAACCAACAAGACTTGCAAAATCTCTTGGATAAAGTGGCCAAAGAAAGTGAACAGAAGGCCTTACTTTGAACATCAAAAAGACAGAGACTATGGTTATATCTAAGAAACAGAATCCACCAACATGCAGTATAAAATTAAACAGAACTATTCTAAAGCAGGTGCAGAAATTCAAATACCTTGGAGCAGTAATAACTTCAGATGGGAAATGCAGAACAGAAATTAGGAACAGAATAGGCCAAGCAAAGACTGCATTTCAGAGAATGAGAAACATATTAGCTAACACATCCTTATCAATGAATGTTAGAAAACGAGTCATAAAATGCTATATTGAACCTATTTTATTATATGGAAGTGAATCATGGACAATAGGCAAGTCTGCACAAAAATCATTGGAAGCAGCAGAAATGTGGTTTATTAGAAGAATGTTGTGAATCCCCTGTACAGCAAAAATAACTAATGAAGAATGTATGAGAAGAGCTGGAGAGACAAAAAACCTTGTCAAAAAGATAAGAGAGAGACAATGTACTTTCATAGGACATGCAGTGAGAAGAGGGAGCATTGAAAATATTATAACAACAGGACAAAATAGAAGGAAGAAGATCAAGAGGAAGACCAAGAGAAATGATACTGGACAGTCTGACGGGATGATGTGAGAGAAGATAACCCAACTGAGCTGATGGTCTGTATGAAGGATCATGTACTCTGGAGAAGCATAATAGCCAACGCCATTCGGCACGGCACCTGATGATGATGATGAACCCATATGAGGGGTTGTGAAACACACAGTTGCTATTAGGTGCATTTGTAGATCAGGTTAATGTAAGATTAAACACCAACTTTCAAGAAATTAACTGCAACCAATTTTTTTAACAGGCTACTGAAGGGGTGGCAGAAATTGAGAAAATTGATAAAATTTCTCATTGAGCAGTCATTCGCTACCTCTGCATCAAGGGCTTATCGCTGAAGGAGATCCATGAGGATATGGTAGAGACTCTAGAGGAGAGTGTCCCTTCTTACAGCACAGTGAAGAAATGAGCAGCTCAATTCAAACATGGAAGGGAGAGTCTGGAAGATGATCCCATCCAGGAAGACCAAGAACGGTAACCACTGATGAAGCCACCGGCAGAATCCATGACATGATAATGAAGGATCAATGACTAACTGAGCAGTACATTGGTACTGAATTGGGCATCTCCCAGTAACATGCTCATGCCATTATTCACAATGATATTCAAATGACAAAGGTCTCTGCTCAATGGGTCCCGAAACTTCATGGAGCTGATCACAAATGACAGCATCTCAACATGTCAAGAGACAATTTTGGCCATTTTTCTGCACATCCTGAAAAGTTTCTTCAGCAATTTGTGACTATGAATGACACTTTGGTTCATCATTTTCAACCAGAAACCAAAGAACAGTCAAATCAGTGGAAACATCATGGATCCCCACCTCCAAAGAAAGCAAGGGTGGTTCTGTCTGCAGACAAAGTGATGGCATCCATCTTTTGGTATTCAGAAGGTATGCTATTGGTAGACTATCTTCAAAAGGGCAGAATGGTCACCAGGGCCTGTTACGCTAATCTTGTGAAACAACTGCAGGTCAAATGACAGAAAAGCTTCGAGGGAAATTGACAAGAGGAGTCATCTTTCATCAAAACAATGCTCCAGTTCACAAGTCGGCGGTGGCAATGGCTGCCATTCATGAATGCAGCTTCCAGCTTCTTGAACATCCTCCTTATTCCCCAGATTTGGCCCCTTCGGACTATTACCTGTTTACCAAACTCAAGAAGGAGCTCATTGGTCGCAAATTTGCTTCAGTTAATGACGTTATTCATATTGTAGACCACTTTCTACTGGCACAATATACTGACTTTTACAAAAAAGGGATCCATATGCTCCAGGATTGCTGGACTAAGTACATAAACTTGCATGGGAACTATGTTGAGAAATAATCCAAAAAAGATGTCCACAAATAATCCGTTGTACCTTATGCCAAGAACTTATTATAATCTTACATTCTAGTGTCAAAGCTGGCGTACCACAGCAAATCAAGATCCTATCCAGCATCTCCATTTATACTCCCAGTACAGATCTAGACCAGCTAATGGGCTAGATCTGCCACAGTCCTCATGATGGTGGAGACTGCTATGGAAGTACTGCTCACCACTTGCTTTTTAGCTTTGCTCAGGAAGTGAAAAAAATAGTCACTGTGACCTGCTCCCAATCCAGCACCATGCTTTGCTTCAGCATCTTCATTGCATCAGCTGCAAGGAAAATCTGTTTGCAGTTCCAGGGAGTTAGAAGAAGAAGAAGAAGAGGAGGAGGAGTATGAGGAGGAGGAGAAGAAGAAGAGAAGAAGAAGAAGAAGAGGAAGAAGAAGAAGAGGAGGAGGAGTATGAGGAGGAGAAGAAGAAGAGGAAGAAGAAGAAGAGGAGGAGAAGAAGAAGAAGAAGAGGAAGAAGAAGAAGAGGAGGAGGAGGAGTATGAGGAGGAGAAGAAGAAGAAGAAGAAGAGGAGGAGGAGTATGAGGAGGAGAAGAAGAAGAAGAATTGACCAGGCAAACCTGTTGATCACTCTTGTGTCTGATAATCATGAACCATGGTCAATGGAATTTCAACATACAAGTAATGACAATTTAAACAGTACAAACATTATAACAGCAAATATCAATTTATAGTCATTTTAACTTTGCACAAATAAAAAAATGAATAAAGAGGGAAAAAAACAAAAACAAAAAAAAAGCAAGAAAAGTTTGTAAAGAGGAGATGGAAGGGAATGAAACTGTACTAATTCAAATAAGACTTTAACTATAACTCTCTACAGAATACTGTTACTGTTAACTTCAAGTCTGGTTCTCGTTTCCACCACAGTGCTGGAAGCTTACACAAAATTGCTGTCTATATGTCATGGTCTTCCACCAGTCTCTCTCCTTATATATAAACTCAGATGCTGAATGATTCAAACTCAAGTAGCAGAACAATAAAAAGGTTACTGGCAGATTCATAGTTCACAGTTGCTGATGTAAAGTGTAACTCAGAAGCGAGTGACAATGAAAATAAATAATTGCTATAAACAACCAAGGGAACTAAATCCCAAAACAACTTTCAATAAAGTTATCTACCCTGTAGATTTCTGCTACAGATATTATCTCTCTCTCTCTCTCTCTCTCTCTCTGTGCAGTGTGTGTATCTGTTTTAAATATTATCTTCTATGCCATTACCCAGAGTCCCTAGAAAAGCCACACTTGCTGGAATGACAACCACCAGGACGAAGTACTGCATGATATCAAAGATTCTGAAACAACTTCCTGTTCAAACTGTGGGCTACTTCTGGGCACATCCTGGGCTACGAAGTTTCAGTTTGTCATCTGAATGTGAAAGGAAAGGAAAAAAAAATACAGGCATAACACATCACAAAAAAATATTCAAAATCTTGAACTACCCGATCTAAAGAGCAGATAAGCAATAACAATAACCTTGAAATAATAAATATGATTCATAAGATCACAGAGTACAAAAACTATAAAAACAATACAATGTAGAAACACCATAAGACTAGGCAAATTAGAAATATAAGACAAGACACAACAGAAACACAATACCAAAAGAAGACCAAAATTTAATTTTAAAAACTGTATGATTTCACAAAGTAGAAAATGCTTTTCAAATAGACAAAGCAGAAAAACTGTTAGAATATGCAAAGCTGAAACACCATAAGAGTAGACAAACTGGAAAAACTGTAACATTTCATAAAGCAGAAAGAAGTTATGCAGAATGAAGCTGAATAACACAATTATCAGTCTCGAAAGTTTTACTGAAAGACAACAGTAGGCTGAAACTTATTATACAAAAGTGATGCAAGTTTTGATGATGACATAAGCTGTAAATTATCATATATTAACCAGAATCAGCATACAAATTTACAAACTAAAAATCCTGGCACTACAAAGAAGCAGAACCTTTTACAAAAACTTTTCTTATGTTTTGAAACTTGTGCAACCTAGGAAAGTATACAGCATAAACAATTTGTATATTTATCAACATCATCGTCTTTCACTCCCTTGAGAGCATAGGTCACGGATAAAGGCTCTCCAGTCATCCCTGTTCTTGGAATAAAAGAGATGGGTAAAACAGGATGTGCCACATTCCAGATCACCAACATCACATTACTTGCCATAAAATAAATTCCACTGTATCTCCTGCACATGGCAATATACAGGTTGTAGATCCAGAATATGTCAGTTTACACGTGTAAATACAGGAGTAAATTTAGAATGTGTCAGCTTACATGTGTAAATACAGATGCTTACAGGTGTAAAAATCTAGAATATCAGTTTACATGTGTAAATACAGATTTTTGCAGATGTAAATCTAGATGTGTTTACAGATGTAAATTCAGAAAATGGCAGTTTACACCTGTAAATCCACAGTATGGCAGTTTACAAATGCAAATCCAGTAGTTTATAATTCATAAGTGTAAATCACAAGATGGCAGTTTGCAGGTGTAAATCAAGCAGTGTCACGCACAGAACCACAGCACTGAGCAGATTATGCCTCGGATGGCAATTCATGACTTAACATCTTAATACAAAGTTACAAGTTATAAAATATTTATGAATAACATGGAATGTGAGACAAAACATAAGGTATCCTCCAATATTTAGAGTACACACAGTTAAGGATTACTGGAAAAGTCTGGACAAATGAGGGAACCTCGAAATACAAGAACAAAGAACATTAAGTGACATTTTTAAAAAATGGCATTCAACCAAGATCTTGAGGCTGTCACATTCCGCAAAGAACGTTCTGTATAAGAGTGGGATTGGCCTACATAAATAAAGTGACCATCCGTTCCTTATTAAACGGAACAATCTCATATTTTAAGGATTTATCCCGGGAATCCTATATTTTCAGGCAGGGGGCATGAATGTTCCCTATCGTGTTGTCAGTGCAGGAATGGAAAAATCAGTTATCGGGGGGGGGGGGGGGGGGGGGGGAGGAACGCCGTTATTATCAGGATTATGACTCCATACATGACTCCACAGGGAGTTAACCATTTCAGGTGTCCCGTGTTGTCCCATATTCTCGTCTTTGATCACCGCAAGTTCGGAAATTCCCATACTTTTGTTGTTATTATTATCTTAGTGGAAATGTTGCTATTTTGAAGAAAATTCACACTGTAGAGAAGTACAGATGAGTCTGATCGCTAGACGAGAATACGAATCACTGCAGCACCGCTTACAGACAGCGAATTGTAAGAAGTAAGTCTGATTGGTACATTTATAAGTTACAGACTTGGCATACTAATTAAAATTTGGAATTAAACTTTAAATTAACATTTAAACCCCACTACTTGACTGAGTGCCCCATATCTGAACTCAGAAACGATAGCCAGGCTATATGTAATGAGAATATACATCTAAATATGTCACCGGCGGATCTCATAATTAACGCAAAAGACGGAATTGTGGAGAGAAATGATCGCCTACGCCACGCGGCATGGTACATAGATTGGACATCTAAATGATAATAATGCAAACAGCGACGAAATCTTTTGGGTGAGAGTGAGATGATTAGTTCAGGACCGGACCTATGAAAGCTGTGTTCGTGATAAAATACTCTTTTTAACAACACAAAAAATCAAGCCCATCATTTCTCTTATGACAGAATGAGAACGAGGTCATTAATGTCGATCTTTTACCCGAAATCCCACTTTTTAACTTCCCAGTCCAATCGATCCACTGTTCGTGTCTTGCACGCTGTCGCTAACCCTTCCCCGTTTTTCAAACATTTTTTTTCCCATGAAATAATGGTATCAAATGAATGATGGAGGCTAACAACTACCTTAGTGGAGTGTATCCTCCCACATCCCATATCGTCTAGCTCGCCAAATTTCCCGGCCTGTTTGTATCGGTCCTAGTTTTCTAACTGCTTCCCTTTCCGCACACAGTAAACAAAATGATACTGGAAGACAGCGGATCTTAATCTTTTTTTCCCTATACACTCTTCTCGCCAAGTACCAGAATATCATTCCCTTCCCCCCATCCAAGAATTTTTTATTCAGAATAATATGCATATAATACTCCAACAATTTGAGTCTGTCAGTGGTCCCAACTCTCTCCCCCGCCTCCCAAACCATAAACTTCCCCCACAGTTTGAGAATCCTTGTTCCAGAACCTACGGTGTCATGGTTTTCACACGGTAGAAGACATCTCGATTTTATATAGAATTATTGTCCTGGCGTTCTTTCACTTCCTTCGTCCAATTTTTTTCTCTCCCAATTCTTACAGCCTAGCAAGTTTCGGTTTTGAGTATGGCCATTCTTCGGATGTGAACACATTTTAATATCTTATGACTGACACCATGACTGTAAATAATAAATCTCAGAACATTTTGACCTTCTTATTCTTCTATCTCCTTAGAACCGCGATGTGCTGTTCTTTGCAGCTGATGCCATGAAGATGCTGATGACGGCAATGGCGTCATACTGGGAGTGGGTTATGGTGGCTCGTTTTTTTTTTCAGTCCCTGTGTGGAGCTTAATAGCAGAGAGTGTGCAATGCTTCTTTAGCAGACTCCACCACCATGGGGACAATGGTCATCTCTGCCCAGTTGGCCAGGCTAGGTTAGTCAGGCTAGGTTAGTTAGGCTAGGTTAGTTAGGCTAGGTTAGTCAGGCTAGGTTAGTTAGGCTAGGTTAGTCAGGCTAGGTTAGTTAGGCTAGGTTAGTCAGGCTAGGTTAGTTAGGCTAGGTTAGTTAGGCTTTCTTAGTCAGGCTAGGTTAGTTAGGCTATGTTAGTTAGGCTAGGTTAGTCAGGCTTTGTTAGTCAGGCTAGGTTAGTCAGTGAGGATACCAGCGGAGAGGTGAAGCAGAGTCCTGGTCAGCACTGGATCGCCAGCCCTGACGCTGACATATCAGCTATGAGTCGCCAGCCCTGACGCTGACATATCAGCTATGAGTCGCCAGCCCTGACGCTGACATATCAGCTATGAGTCGCCAGCCCTGACGCTGACATATCAGCTATGGATCGCCAGCCCTGACGCCGACATATCAGCTATGAGTCGCCAGCCCTGACGCCGACATATCAGCCATGGATCGCCAGCCCTGACGCCGACATATCAGCTATGAGTCGCCAGCCCTGACGCCGACATATCAGCTATGAGTCGCCAGCCCTAACGCTGAAATATCAGCTATGGGTCACCAGCCCTGACGCCGACATATCAGCTATGGGTCGCCAGCCCTGATGCTGAAATATCAGCTATGGGTCGCCAGCCCTGACGCCGACATATCAGCTATGGATCGCTAGCCCTGACGCCGACATATCAGCTATGGATCGCCAGCCTTGACGCCGACATATCAGCTATGGGTCACCAGCCCTGACGCCGACATATCAGCTATGGGTCGCCAGCCCTGATGCTGAAATATCAGCTATGGGTCGCCAGCCCTGACGCCGACATATCAGCTATGGATCGCTAGCCCTGACGCCGACATATCAGCTATGGGTCGCCAGCCCTGACGCTGACATATCAGCTATGGGTCGCTGATTGCCAAACAGAACGGCGTCTTCACCTCCTCACATCAACTATTAATAATTCGACTCCAACCCGAGCATCCAAACAACCTCAACAAAAAAAAAAGAGGGTACTAGTTTCTCCTTAAGAATAGAATGAAAGATGGCCAGATATTGTAATGACTACGTGACCGTCTGCTCAAAGCAGGACAAGAAAATTATAAACACACGCCACATCCAACAATTCATCAAAGATAAGTAGCAGCGCTGCTTCTTTAACTCTTGAATTACGCTCGACTTGTCAGCAGAATCTTATTTCAAACGTACTGAGAGTTGTTCGTAATGGATCGTCTCTCTCTTTCTCTCTCTCTCTCTCTTTCTCTCTCTCAAACATTGTTAATTCGATGTTCTCTCTTCTGAATATTTTAACGCTGTCCATTCATATGCACTAGTACGATTATCTCTCTTTAAGGGTCGGAAAGTTCTCTCCAGCATAATTCCTTTTAGCTAATTTGGCCACAGAGAAGTCCCAAATACGTTGGCTGTCTGCTTCTAATGCTTGAAAATTTATTTCCATCTCTGTTTCATTACTTTGTTACTTGTTTTCATTTACGTTATGAAAATGCATTCCCTTATTTTTTTTGTGCTCAGTTCTGAAGCTCTTGGTTTTGTTTGAAATATATGCTATTGCGAGACAGAATAGAACTGAGCTCTTGTGTTTTACGAAAGAATGATTTCTAAGTAAATACATACGTATATGTTATCTTGACAACTATCATACATAACTGCAGCGAGCGAAGAAAGGAGGAAAAGACTCGCGCTAAATGAGTTAATGATGACCGAATGTCCTCGGTCATACACACGCGATCGTTACGTTATCACTGTTTTTATATTTTGCGAAGTGACCAGTGTCTGCACTGTGTGTGTGTAGGGGGGGGGGGGGAATAGAGGGAAAATATGAAAGATGGGAAGGGGGAGTGTTAAGAGATAATTTTTCTCACTCTGTTCAAAGTACCTTATCTGGCTCTGATCAGCCTCTTACTTACCATTGCATCATTCTCTTCAAAATGCCCTGTCTCATTATGTTCAAAGTACCTTTATCCATTAGTGTCTCTTTCTGTTCAACGTACTTTAATCTACCCCTGTCTCAGTCTGTTCAAAATACCTTTATTTATTCCTGTCTTATTCTGTTCAAAGCACCTTTATATATATATCCCTGCCTCATTATGAACAAAATGCCCTGTCTCATTCTGTGGAAATACCTCCCCTTTTTATCTCTTGTTTTCTGTTAATTTTCGTTTCAAACTTATCATGTTTTAAGATACGCCAAAAATAATTATTTTCCCAACCTATTCCACGTTTTCACTATAACTGATTAATACTGATTACCTTTAACATGGCTTATTTCTTGAAATGAATCTTTGCATTTTCCGTTATTTTTTTTTTCCTGTTTATATCTGTGTCAAGATACCCCCAGGTTTTCTGGAATTCTGCCATCAGACAAATCCATTTGCTCTTTATAGTTCTAAATTTAAATATGCCGATGTTTGCTTTGTGTGTCTGTGTGAGCTTCCGTGATGTTTTCCTTCGGAGCTGGAAGTAATCACGAGAGAAAGTTCGGCAACGGAGACTGTTTTGACAGCCCCTGGTCAGAGATAAATGTCACGTGATATGAGGACCTAAACAGTTCATAGCATCTAACGTGGCAGCGTCCTTTCAGTGCTGAATCTCAGGAGAAACAGACTGAACACTGAAAATCTTGAATCTCAGTGAAAACCGGTTAACACTGAAAATCTTCAAACGAAGATAGTTTATTTATTTAAAAACAATTTTTTTTATAAAATGACGTAACAGTTTTGCAGATACACAGATAAATTCATGTGTTTTCTTCTTACAAAATCTGTAATGGACGGACATTCTATTTTTAATCATTCTAAAAGGAATCATAAAACAAACACAATGTCAATCATGAACTGTAAAAGGTATCCTGGAGAAAGAAAGAAAAAAAGCTAGCTCCCATTTCCCCTTGGAAAAAAAAACCCATCTTGCCCAGCTCCATCTTTGTGGCTTCAATAATGAGTGCACAAAACTGTTATGTATGTAACGTCTGTGGACCCCCAAAAAAATCCTTCACGGACACCCTGGGGATCAATTGACCCAGGGTTAAGAACCACTGGCCCAGGGAACAGGCTTTGAATTATCCAAGGGGTTGTGAATGAGTCGAATGCTTGAATACCTGAATGAACTTGGAATTCGGAATGCCACCAACAGAAGAGTATGCAAGAAACTCTCTACTGTAGAGAGCGGAACAACAACACAACTCCTTCATATCATCAGAGGAAGTACCCCCCCCCCCCTCAGACAAGTGTTTCAGCCCTATTAAACTCCTGACACTCTAAGGGGGTGGGCCCCTCTGTGTCATGACTCCCAGAGGTCTTGTGAGTTGTTGCTGCTTTTTTTTTTGTCCCGGGATTGAATCCATGATCTTCCACTTGGCACTGCACTTTGAAGTGCGCCTTTAGCGATTTAGCTGCGGAGTACTGGTATTGGTTGTGACAAACGAACTTATTTATGTTCTCAAAGCTTGTTTCGCATACTCCACAGCCAGCATGAAGTCTTTTCTGCTGTTTCTGAAAGGCTTTTCAATACCCTTGCTCTTGCTTGTCCCTTTATGCCCAGTTGTTTACATAGGTCGTATGCTGATGTTGCTACGAATCCTCTTGCTCCCATTTCTACAGCTATAAATAGAGCAGAGAAATAGAGAAGCCACCAACCACGGATAAAGAGATGCCACCAACAGCAGAGAAATAAAGAAGTCACCAACAGTAAAGAAATAGAGAAGGCACCAACAGCAGAGAGAAATAGAGAGGCCACCAACAGCCGAGAGATTATAGAAAAGCCACTAACAGCAGAGAAATAGAGAGCCACCAACAGCAGAGAAATAGAGAAGCCACCAACAGCAGAGAAATAGAGAAGCCACCAACAATAGAGAAGTCACCAACAGCAGAGAAATAGAGAAGCCACAAACAGAAGAGAAACAGAGAGGCCACCAACAGCAGAGAAACAGAGAAGCCACCAACAGGAGAGAAAAAGAGAAGCCACTAACAGAAGAGAAATAGAGAGGCCACCAACAGCAGAGAAATAGAGAAGCCACCAACAGCAGAGAAATAGAGAAGCCACTAACAGCAGGGAAACAGAAATGCCACCAACAGTAGAGAAAAAGAGATGCCACCAACGGCAGGGAAATAGAGAAACACCAACGGCGGAGAAACCTGAGAAGCCAACAACAACAAAGAGAGAGAGAGAGAGAGAGAGAGAGCAAAGTCAAAAGCAATTTTGGTTAAAGTCAGAGAAAAAATGTTTTAATGCAACATTTCTGGAGTCAGACCAGCAGAAGAATGACAAGAGTGAGAATCAAATGTTTGGCGTACAAATTTCACAGTCCTGGATACGTGAGAGCTTCCAAGCTAACGTTTAATATGTCTATTTAACAAATAAATAAATAAATAAATATAATTTTTAAAAAAAACGTAATCCTTTAATCTCACACTGTTAGTAATGAAAGACCATAATCCATTCACTCCGGATACTTCCATATATGCTCCGATCTCCTTCAGCGTAGGGTAACTGCTTAGAGCCGTCAATTGTTGGCTGACCATTCGTCTGGACCTCTTGATCAGTCTCACATTCTAACAATCGTCTCCGCTTTGGCATTCCGTAGACCGTTGATATTCAGACAACTCGCTTTTCTTCCTACCTCTCTCTTTTGGAAATGAAATCGTGTAAACGATCTACTGATTCATGTGTGGGCATGTGCGAGTATGTGCATTCATAAATATACTAGGAAGGATAAACTGTTTTCTAAGTTTCTTGGCTAATCAGTATTCGATTATTGGCGAACTATAGTCGACCATGATTCTACTTACCACAGCGGTTCTTAACACTTCTTTTTAAACCATGGACCGTTTTCCCGACTGAGAACCGCTGTTAACCCCTCATTAAAAATAAAGCAATAAACAGAACCCAGATGATTTATTTTAATCCAGTCAACCCATTTGCTTCTCCGCAGACCCCCAAAAATTCTTACGTGAACCCTCTGGAAGTCCACGGACCACAGATTAAGAACCACTGACTAAACAGCCGCGCTCTCTGATGATATGTCACAACATGAGGGGAGCTAAGATTACTGTGTCCTGTTCATCAAGACCTATGAACCAGAGCTGGCCATGACTTTATCCTACGTCTAGTAACGGGTTGATAGGTTTCGTCGGCCTGGTTAACAGAGTAGGGCCCACCATGGTCCCAAATGTTATGGAGTCTGCCAGGAAGTAAGCCACTGTGGCTCTACTCCCCAACTGGGACTTTAACACCTTCACTCCGTCGGCTGAAAGAAAAATATTTCGAAGTTCCATGGAGGTCACTGCTGCTTCACAAACGTATTTATGCGGGTGGGTGAGAGTGGAGAGGGATCGACATTAATCGTTTTCGTGGTGGAGCTTAATGGAAAGCTTGGCCTTGCATCTTGTTATAAATAGTCTTCTTGAAGAAAATCATGGTAGTCTGCCTGTTTCGTCGTTATCATCATCGTCATTATTGAGCAAAAACCAAAAAAAAGAGGGGGGGGGGGTGCGAACTATTTCTCATGCATTCTTGATTGAGAGGAGGGGAGGGGAGGGAAAATGGTTGGGGGTGGGTGAGAGAGAGGAGGAGAAAACTAATCCTAAAACAGAAATAGTGAGTTAAACAAAATTGAAAGGCTCAAACCCAGATCTGGTCTCATTCCCAACGCACAATGTGCTTCCAAGGCCCTTGATTTCATAGTTCGATAGAAGCAGTTCTTCGCCGTGAAAAGCTCGCGCCAAATGAGTTAATGATGAACGAGTGCCCTCCATTATACACACGCGAGCGTTATATTACCACAGCTGTTTCCAAAGTGACCGATGTCTGCAGCGTGGGGAGAGAGGGGTAGGGTAAAGTAAAAATGGTGGGAGAAAAGGGTGTGGGGGGGGGTGAATTATTAAACAAAGCGTGGTGTGGCTGTCTGAAGGCACCCCCACCCTCGTTTCCCTATCAATGTCAGCCTATAACTCACAAGCTAGCGGAGAGATAGAGAGAGAGAGAGAGAGAGAGAGAAAGGGAGAGAGACAGGAGAACTGGGCTCATGGCACAGAGGACCGTCAAACATTCTGTTCTTCAGCAGTCATCGTTAATTCTCATGCATTCATTCAACATTATTATCATGTGCCGTACAGGAAAGCGTCGACGATCATGCATCTCCATCTTGCACGGTCCTTGGTGTTTCCGATCAGTTCAGATGCTTTTCTTTTTCAATGCCACTTGGTCAGTCCGCTGAGATATTTTTTCTCGTGGCTTTCCTCTCTGCCTTTCTCCATTGAATGTTCCAGTCATTACTAAGTTCTCCAACTTCTACTTTCTTATGACAAGTCCAAGAAATTTTAATTGTCTTTTTTCTTATCATTTTATCTCGCTTTCCTTGTTCTGAAACTACTCTGATGACCTCTTTGTCTGTTTTTCTGTCTGTCCAGGCTATTTGTTAAATCTTTCTCCAAAATCACGTCGATGTAGTGGAGCACTAGTATTACATACGTGTAATGAAAAACCGAGTGTGAAATGAATAATGTATGTGTGTCAGACAGACAGACAGGCAGACAGACTGACGGACAGACAAGGGTGAATAGGGCAAGAATAGAAAAAAAAACTTTGGTTCTCAGTCTTCTCTTCGGCCTACACACCAGGGGCAAGGACCACATCATATGTCAGAATGCCATTCTTCACCCCCCCCCCCCCCACAATACTGACAAATAACATACATATAATATTCCAAAAGTCTGAGTCTGTCAATCTGTGGTCATAGTTCCCTCCCCTATCCAGTCTGTGGTCATAGTTCCCTCCCTATCCAGTCTGTGGTCATAGTTCCCTCCCCTATCCAGTCTGTGGTCACAGTTCCCTCCCCTATCCCCTTTTTAAGCCCTATAACTCCCTCCCTAAAAAAGGGGAGAGGGGGTGGGGGAATTCCCAACAGGTTGAGAACTCCTGGCTGCTTCATTTCCGGTGAAGATTTGACCTAGTTTAGATTACGACTGTTTGATGGTCACTTATTTTAAGAAACTCATGCAACATGGCTACTCGTTCTTTTTTTTTCAGAATATTTGTGCAAGACATCCTCTGATACATCACAATCAACGTATTCCATGGCCACCATATTTGTGTGGGTCCCTGGTATTTCTAACCGGGTAGTCTGACGTTTTGCATCTGCCACTCGCTCAATTTGGGGAGGGGGTGGGGATGTGGGATTCTGCTAGATGGATCGTTGGTGGTTAGATTTAAAAGTGTACATCAGGGAGTTTCCAAGGCTATCAAACACTGTCTATGGCAGGGAATCTCCAAGACTATCAAACACTGTCTATGGCAGGGAATCTCCAAGACTATCAAACACTGTCTATGGCAGGGAATCTCCAAGACTATCAAACACTGTCTATGGCAGGGAATCTCCAAGACTATCACTGTCTATGACAAGGAATCTCCAAGACTATCAAACACTGTCTATGGCAGGGAATCTCCAAGACTATCAAACACTGTCTATGGCAGGGAATCTCCAAGACTATCAAACACTGTCTATGACAGGGAGTCTCCAAGACTATCAAACACTGTCTATGACAGGGAGTCTCCAAGACTATCAAACACTGTCTATGACAAGGAATCTCCAAGACTATCAAACACTGTCTATGACAAGGAATCTCCAAGACTATCAAACACTGTCTATGACAGGGAGTCTCCAAGACTATCAAACACTGTCTATGACAAGGAATCTCCAAGACTATCAAACACTGTCTATGACAGGGAGTCTCACAGGGTCGGGACTCCCCCCCCCCCCCGAATATCCACTCAAGATGTCTGCTGGAAGGGCGGTGGAGGTGGGGGAGAGAGAGAGAGAAGACTCAAACCACATCCTATCTGGACTGTACCTTTTGCGCCAATCTTCGGCAAAGGGGAGGAGAAACGACATTCTGACACGATGAAAAGGGTACATAGGGCAAAAAAGGTTCAGAATCACATGTCGATGATGATGATGATTGGTTCAAAATGTTCATACAAAATCGAAACAACTATTTACCTAATCGAATCGCTAAAACGCGACGAAGCGTCAAGCACCTGATAACGTTTTTTTTTTCTTTTCATTAGTGTCAAGTTTTCGCGAGTTCTTACAATTCGCGTGGGAGGAGTAACTCAGAATACATAATCCAGCGAATGGCAGAATATTCTGGTTGATCTTTTTAAAGGTTGAAGAAATCTTCTTTTTTTAATGGCTCTGGTTGCATCGTTTTTTTTTTTTTTTGTGTGTGTGAGCACTTCTGACAAGGAACTCCTCTGAAAGAAAGAATCCATGTAAACCGCACAAGCACGTGTGACCTATATCGACCGCACACTTGCGACTTAAGAATTCACTGGAGAAATGGTTTGTAATTGACCTAAATATCTGCTCACATTAGCCAGCAACCTGTATACTAATGACTGTCTGAACTCACTGATCAAATACTCACCTTCGTTTTCCAGCACCTCGTTCTCAACTTGGGAGATAAATCATAATCTTAACTTGCACAGATTAGCACCCGTTTAAAACTTAAATTTTTATGCAAAGCTCAGCTTAAAGTATGGCTCATTGATAGCACCTGATACATATACCGTTCCATACATCCTCCATTTTACAGTTTTAAATAAAAACGAATCACAGTCGTATCTGAATCCTGTCCCTGACTGAAGTCAACAGAATACAAGCGAGTTTTGAACTGAAAATAAAGAAAGCTTGCACACTGACAATGTAACAACTAGCGTGGATGGTGTGCTCACTCGTTCATGATTGTATCACTGGCTACTGCAGGTATTTTTAGATCTTCATTTTTGTGTTTTCTAGAGCGGGAGAGGGCACTATATAGATCTGGCGCGTTATTTTCGGCTGATGTTGGCATGCCTAAGTATGGTGATCCGTTTTGATCAAAAAATTTTAATTGAGCAAGGAACTTCGATGGTGTGATGAATATATGTACAGAATATTCAAAAAGTAATGGCTGAATAAAAAATGTAAATTCAGCTTTGCCATATGTTAACGACGCATGATTTGAATGGCAAAGCAAGAAGCCAGTTATACTGTATCATGTCTGTGACCGAATTTTTGTTCAAATAAGCGTTTATCACAATAGGAATTTTAAAAAATACAAATGAAAAACAATATATAACAAATTACATATAAACTACACTCTTAATTAAATGAATACGGGAAATGTAACAGAATACAGGTCCTGTGTATGTATGAGTGGGGGGGGGGGTGGGGTTCCAGCCAGTAACTCGCTCCAAGGCCCAGAATTGCTTCTCTTGTTTTAAGAGCGGGGCCGGATGACTTCAGGGGGAATTGGTAGTGGATGATAATAGACTGCGTAATCAGTAGAATAAACGGAAGGGGGTGGGTGGATGTGAAATAGTTTTACACTGCCTTACAAAAATCTTATCCGATGATCTGACAGTAGGCCCTCTATTTAAAAGAACAAATTCTTCTCGGATGCCCTGGCAGTATGCCCCCTATTTATAAGAACAAATTCGCCTCAGAGGTCGTGACAGTGGGCCCCCTTTACATACAAACTCAGCGTCATATTAAGTGATATTTATTCAGTAATTCTGGACTAGAATCAAACTTATGATCCATTACAAGACCAAAATAAAATACTTCTGAAGAATATTTCACATGATAGTTTTAAAATAGATAATTTTTTGATTGAACTTAAACATATTTTATACCGAAATTTTATGTTTCTGTACAATTTCATTATTTCTAATGATTCGGGCATCAGCCCTGATATGAAATAGACTTTCCGACAACATTTTCTCTTTAATGTTACGACAAAACGGAGCAAAAATTACTAAATAACAAGATGGAAAAATGTATTAATGAACACTTGTATGAAAGAAGTAGCGATTAATAAGTAAGAAAATACAAATGAGACTTCGCACTTACCCCTTATAAAGAGACAGAGAATAAGATTTTTGTATAAAATATAAAGGAGTTTTGAAACTATACTTTGTTTTCACGTTACAAAAGCGTTTTGTGTTCCCTTATTTTAACAGAGTATTGCGATAATATTTGGAATTACGCTTAAGCGATACTTTCTGTTTGAAGCAGAATGCTGAAGAACAATAAAACAAACAAACAAACAAACAAAGATTTCAAATTGGCATCATTTTATCTAACTAAGAAAGATTCTGAAAATCTGGATTAGACCAACTTGCTCGTGAATGGAAAGAATATAGTAGGCGTAATTATGGAACAAAAAAAATGCTCTGTAAATGGATAATCGAAAAGGTCCAAACATCATTGATAAAACATGTGTTTTTATTATCCAACATTTATTTCTCTTATGTGAAAAAAAAACCCCAACTTTGTTCTAACACGAAAGGTATAGAAGGCTTCGTTTAAACACTGGATATAACGTTAAATTAAAATGGAAAATATTCCCAGCGAAATACAATACATGACACAGTGGAACACCGTAAGCAGTGTACGGTTTGTGGCTAGCAGATGCTGGCAGGTGGTGCCAGAAGAGTGGGAAACATCACGTGTAACCAGGGTCCGTCCTGACAGATGAGCTGCCGCTTCCAGGCAGTTTTTGTGCTGCTGGTATGTTGCGTTAAGTGAGGAAGTAGACGCTTTACTGAACAGTTTAAATATGAAGAGGTAAATATGGGCGCACTATCCTTCCTTAAGAATATTATGTATGTGTTTTGAACAAAGGAAAGTGTGTCACAAAACAAACTACAGCAAGTGAAAAGTTCATTGAGAGTCCACAGAAAAGTCGACTGAAGTTCATTGCACGCGTCACGAGAAGACACAAGTTGGAGAATCCAACAGTTGTGTGGGGGTGGGGGTGGAGCAGGCACCGAGCGAGAAGAGAAACCAAAAGAAAATAGAAACAAATGGCACGGGGAAAGTAAGGCCCACAACTTGAGTAGAAATATCAAAGACAGCGCGCAGGGGGGAAGAAGTGAAGTCGCAGACACATAGCAACAATAGACCTAGAACTTATTATAACGGGGTGTAATGTTATTTTCTATTCTCCCCCACGTTGCATCTAAATTACCCAATGAATGAATGAATGAATAATCTTTATTTTTCAAGGGTAAAGAATTGGGCACCCAGGCCCGTCTTACATTCTGCCCTTCATCACTCCATCTTTCATTCTTCCCGCACGCTTGATTTAGTACAAATATACAAATTAAATTAGGAAAAAACATATTAAATGAGTGTAAGATTTAACCACTACATTCAAAGTAAAAGAGAAGAAGTAATTAACCTAATAAAATAGCACTCACGCACACATACATACGCAGACATATACATAAACAAAAATACATTGTAAATACAGATCTTGAAACATATGTTTTTTTAACAGACATTAAAATAATTTCTAACAATATCTAACAAGTTGCTTTTCTAACTATGTCATTTTAGTACTTGATGGTTGGCGAGTCACAGTAAGCACAGAATCTACTCTCAGCAGCAAGCTAACACGGTGAAGTGTTGCCTACCATTTCATAGAGAATGTACTGCGAGTAGACAACAAGTTAGATGAGGAAGTCAAGGAATTTGTTCATCACTACAGTAGAGCAGTAGAAGACAGAGACAATGCAGAGGACACCAACAACGGCCTAACTAGAGCAAACTGGGTATTCTCAAATGTGCAGAATATATCGAAATAAAAAAAAAAAGCTGAACACACAAACGAAAGTCAATTAGGAAAAAGATCTGGTGGTGACGCCTCCAGGCCAGATAGATCTAATTTTAACACAGGGGAAGAGACGTATCCTTACTCATTATCATCATGTGCGGTCCCATCAGTGAGGCAAAAGCCTTCCAACTTGTTTTGCCCCGTTGTTTTCACAGAGCACCAAGTTTCTTTATACAGTCCACTCATCTATATCGTTGACGTCCTTTTTTCTTCAAACTAAACATTTCTAAGCAATTGACATTTTAGTAATTGCTTGTATTTGCTTCATTTGCTGTGTTGTATTTTATTCAGACATAAACTATTCTGTCCCATATATTTTGTGCAGAGTAATGCAGTTATCTCTCAAATTATACGTATTACTTCTTCTTTTCTTCTCCTTCTTTGTCTCCTTCTTCTTCTTCTTAAGTAATAAGTTTCATATGCTCACCTTTTCACACAAAGAGACAGCTGCCTTCATGAATCTCTTTATCATCAAGGGCCTTCACTCTGGACACATTTTCGGCGCTTGCGCAGGGCGAGATTTGGGCTGTCCTCCGTTTATGCAGAAGTGCTTGTACTTTGTATTGCCCTATGCCCTTTCCCGAGTCAAAAAAAAAATGACATTGTGTGTGCTTTATTTAATGTTATAATGGGATTTCTGTGGTTTTTAAGCAAATTATTTACAGGATTTTAAAAGAACAATACTCCTGGGTATAGGGAAATAACCGCTGAGAGACTAGCTTATTATAAATCTGCTGTGCAGATTTTCTTCCACAAATGTCTGTTCAAGTTTTATTGCTAGTTTCCTTTCATATTCAACAATTAATTTTTAAAACAGTTACGTTACGACCAGCGTACTTAGAATAAAAGACATTTATTGAATATTTTAAAAGTACAAACATTAAACTTTTTTCTTAGAAAAATAGTAGTGTTACTGCAAAATAATGTGTTCATTTAGTAAAGTTACAAAATCCTCATTTTTCATTAGCGCGAAAAGTCTGTCAAAATGTGAAGTATCAAAAGGGACATAATTATTTGTCAACGTTGTCTGGTATTATACCACAGTTGAGTCCCTTCAAAAGTCCCACCCTTGCTCATAGCATCCTGAGTGAACCGGAGCAAAAGCAAAGTAAGTTTTATGTAAATTTTTCTTATTATAATTATTAGATTTAAAAAATAATCTCAATAAATGTAGCATAGAGAGTAACAAGTAGCCTAGAGAGTAAGGATGCTCTGCTCCCTGTTGATCGATGAACTTTGTAGCCAAGTTGAACCATAGTGTCAAGGCTACAGATGCCGGAAGTGATTGGGGGGAAGGGGGATCATGATAAATTAGGACACGCCATCTTGTATAGGAGCAATATTCCCGAAGAAATAGAAGATGTGTCGGGTTTTAACAACTTTGTGCTAACTGGAGGAGATGTCTGCTCTGCCTCCCTGGAACTACAACCAGCCTGTGGGGTAATGGGGTCGATGCTGGGGCTGGGACGGTTACTGCGGCTATTTTGTCTAAATCTCTCAGTGGCTAACAACAACAACAACAACAACAACAGCAGCAGCAACAACAACAACACAACAACGAGAGCGGTGCAATGCTTCTTTAGCAGACTCCTCCACCATGTGGACTAAAGCTATCCCTATTCGGTAACCAGGATGGGCTTGTTTATAGCGATACTAACGGAGGCTTGGGACAGGGTCTTGATCAGCTAGAATCCGCCAACCCCGACATAATCATGTCAGTAATAAGTCGTCGACTGCAATGTCGGACAGGGCCTCCACTAACCAAATGAAGCGGTTAAAACAGTTTTGTTAAAAAATTGTTGGATAAACAGAGGAGTGCCTTAACATACAACCCAGCACTTACTTTCTTTTCTGAGAGTATTTGACATTTTTAGGAATTGATATGTGGCAACATAAGAGCCAAAGCACGCCTCACTGCCACCATTACTCTAGATAGCACAGTCAGATTACAAAGTCTTGCTGCGGTGAGCGAAGGGAGAAATGCTGCAGACACGCTAAAACTCTAGTTATGGAGATGTTTAGGACCAACACAGATGGGTCAATGGTTCATCAAAGCAGTGCGCATGTGCACTGACAGAATGTCTTCCTAGCAGAGTTCCAGGTCTGTAAGGAAGGTCAATGGCGCCTGTGCAATGTTCTTACAACTGAAATTATGACTACTACAAAGCACTAAGAATGAATCTTAGTCATCTCCTCGACACAAATCAGGGACCAGGCACTAGGAACGAGTTAGAAGAAGATGGATCGAAGGAATAAGGGACATTTGGATATATTTGGAGATATGATGTACTTCAAGCCACATCACGTGATTTAGTTTGGACGCCAGAGATTCAAGTATACAGAAGAGACAAGAAGAAGAAGAAGAATACACTAACTCTCATGGAAGCAGAAATAGTAAACTCATGTTTGTGTTTTAACTCGTTCACTCCTGAATTACGTTCCATGCTCTGCCAGAATACGTTTTTGTGAAAAAAAATGTGGTAGAAAAAAATCTAGAAATACGTTACCCAATAACTTTTTTAATGGGTTGGATTAGAAATGTACTGCTTTTCATTTTATTTAGACTTCTAAATATCGCTCTGAACACTGATTTGCATAGGCGTGCAAGATCTTCCAACCCTGGCAGTGTTGTATTGGAATAAAAGAGTTAAGTGATTCATTGTTTATACTCTGGAAACTTTAAACGGGTTCAAAACGGCGGGAACGGCTTTTGCAAATACGAAACCCAAGGATGATCCCAAAAAATCGCTTTCATCTTTATCCCAGCGCACTCAGAAATTTCCGGGGAAAATAGAACTGATTGTTTTACTGACTTACAAATAGACAGGCACCACGTGATGATCAGCAGAAAAACATGGCTTTGACATGCACTTTCATCCGTTATTTCTGCGTAGGAAGCGCTAAACCAAACTGTATGCAAAAGGGCACAAAATTACTTGTAGATCAAAATATCAGCCGTGTATTCTGAAGGACATATCTCAGAAAGAGATCTGTGTACCTATGGACTTGTCGGAAGTTCAAGATTAATGATTATAATCAAACGTACGTTATGAGTGAGTTAACTATAAACGTATTCATCTTCTGTAGTCTCAGGGGCCACAAACGTTTGCGGAAATCAAGTAGCGGGCCGTATTTATTTTTTTCAAAGCTTAAATACAGATTTTTTTTAAAAATAACAGTTGTGTAGGAAAGATAATTAACTTGCTTTTCAAGTGGTTTTTTTCCACATGTTTTGAAAATAACCAAAGTTAATTTAATCAAATAACTTGAATTTTCATAACAATCTCGCGACCCGCACTATAGGCCTGGCTGTCTGTCATTTCAGGCACTGACATGGAATCCTCAAGGAAATAGAAAACGAGGAAGACCTTGACTTACTTGGAGAAGAGAAATTATGACAGTGCTTAGATACAAGGGACACATATGGTGTAGAAAAATATGATACTGGATAGAAGGGGGAAGATGTTCAATCTTTTATTCTTTTTTATATCGTTGTTATACCAAGTGATTGAAGGGTGACTATACTATACGTTCACACTTTACGTATTAACACTTCACGCCAATGAATAGGAAAACAAAATAACAATCCTTCATGAAATCATGGTCTCTTGTATTTTCACAAAATGTCGACTTACAAGGTAGCAAGAATCAAAATGAATCTTATGTACGTGATGTTAAATATCCGCCGATATGCATCATCAAGTCATTAAAACGTTTCCTTGAACACTATGGGTTCAGCTCTGATTGTAAAACACACACAATAAAACTACACTTATCTGTTCCTATCTAACGAATGACTTCCCTCATTCACGCCTGAACAATCACACGGCTCCCAAAGGTCGCTGGCCTCTAACCTGCTCTACCTATGGAATCCCGACCTCTTCTATCTTCTCGTCTTCTCTATGGTGAGCGACAGACTCGCAGGACTGCGCATTTCCGTGAAAGCCTGTCTCTGGCCAGTGGGGTTGTCAATCAAACCGGGCAACTGCTTGATTTATCTACTCCTTAAAATGGAAGGAAGCAGAGAAAAATTCCAAGAACAGGGATGACTGGAGAGCCTTTATCCATGGTCTATGCTCTCAAGGAGTGCAAGGAGATGCTGATGATGTCCGTCATTTGGACACCCTTGACATAGACTTTCTAGTAGATAGTTCTTGAAGAAATCATTGTTTTAACAATTTTATTAGACGTTGCTATAAATCATCTCAATATCATCGAAAGTGGAAAATTATAAAAACCTTTACAACTGTTCATAAACTTTTTATCGCCAGAGTTTCACCAAATATTTTTTCCTCTGTCTCGGAGCGGTTAGTTCACTCATCTCTCAAAGCGAAGTCAGTGATTCGAACTCGATCAGGGACGCCCCAGTCACCCACAGCTGGCAACCCCTGTTGTACCCAACAGCCTACACAAACTGGGTCAGAAACCTGGTAAAGACCCATTAGGGACAGCAAATGAGGAAAAAGCGAAATCAACACTTCCTGCTAGAAGGAAGCTGTTCCAAAAGAAGTCGGAGATATTGTTGACTGTGTCCCTCGGAGCACAGCCTGGGAACATCTGCAAACGGACATACACCAACCATTAGATGGATCATGCTTCAGACGGATAAAGATTTAAATGATGTCACCCCCGTGGACCTGGGCCGTCGTGGGATGTCGCCGGGCCCCATCCTCGAAGAGGTCGACTTCGCCGACTGATTGTTTTGTCGACCAAGACTCAAACTAAGCTCTGGCCACAGGGCACACTGAAAAACAAACTTTGAGCTGCAAAGCGTTAACCTCCAAAGGACTATACAATTTATCTGGACAATTATGAATGTTTGAAGCTAGAACCATGGAATGGAAAGAAGAAAAGAAGAAGAAGAAGAAGAAGAAGAAGAAGATATGTTGAAATGAGGATCTTGTACTTTAAGGTACAACAAACTTCTCATCCAATAAGAGTGGGTTTGCAGTACCGCTCCTGACGAGCTCCACTCAATTTACCAAAAGAAAGCATATTTTTAGTTAACACAGACAGCAAAAAATAGGAGTCTGTACCACATTTCTAGAATCTTGACATGTAAAGAGTGAAGATTCACTTCATTAGCCTGTGGCACTAACAGTTTTAGTTAACGCCTGCTCACTTATGTTTGACCAAACTCCTCAAGTAGGGAGGCCGTGCCATTTCTTCTCTTATTTTCGTGTAAACATGTGCCCTGGACAAAATAATGTTACGCCGTCCTTGGTTGGAAAACCCAGTAGGTACTCGTAATTCTTGACTTCAAAAACTATCTTAAAGATATCCAGAAAAAGGGCGCATCGCTTCATTTTGCTTCCTCCTCAGTCCTTCTATGTGGCAATGAAGTGGCAGGCAAGCTTGCTGGACAGGCTAAAATAAATGGTAGGCTGAGAATAGGCAATGGCCACCTTGTTAAAGCCGTTTTTTTGGAAAGACTGCAGGAAAGTGAAGAGCGGGAATAGAAGAAGAATGTAATTGTTAAACGATTGCAGGAGCCAGGACAAATTAAGCGTGCTGGTATGAAATCTGAACTGTGTGGCAGAAAACGCGTCGTAAAGAACCAACACTTGATGGGAACTATTAGCAAACATGTTCTTGGATAGATACTCTGGCATGCGGCTGTTCTGAATACGATGACGTCGGAGTCTGATTTTGAACCTTTAATTTCTATCTTAGTTGTGAACTCTGCCAGTTCATGACTTTTGCTACCAAACAGAGAATCAAAGTTCTATAAAAGTTTTTGCTTCAAAATCCCAAGTAAAGCATACATAGGTAAACTTAGAATTCGAGTCTTCAAGAAAAATTTCCTGACTTTTGCTGAAGTGTTTGCTAAATGAGCCACATAAATTCTCAGGGATTATGTCAGCGAGAAATCGCGGTTTTCTTTCAGTGTTGAAGTGACGCATGAGATAAATTCTTCTAAAATAAACATCCCTGAAAGTTTGACTCGTTCTTCAGCTGATTGTCAAATATTTGCTCCGATTATATTAGGCATGGCGTACCCTCGATTTGGCTGGCATTCCTGGCAGTATATAGTTACTCATGCTGTGTAAATATACATGCATGAAGACCTCTATATTATCCACGATCGTAGTCTATACATCATATATTCTCCACACACGACACACATCCTCTACACACATTAACACACGAAGTTGACAGTTGAAGATAATTTACAGAAAATAGTCTCTTTGTTACGTTATTTAAAAGAATGGATTTAATGAGACCTGTTAAGGAAAGACGTCTCTCTACAGTATATGATTCTGAGACGATATTTCATGAAAATGATTGCATTGTCTGTAAAAAGTTTTGTACTGCTCACAACAAAAGTCTTGGGGGAAAGGGGGGGGGGGGGTGCACTGAGATGGGGCTTCTACTGCCAATAGTTTTTTTTTCCTTTGTTACATAAAGCAGCTCAAAGATTTCTATCTTTTGTGTACGTATAAAATAGTTCGTGCCATTTCACGTTTTTTTCTTTTGTATATTAAATTGATTCATGTCATTCCGCATATGTAGTTCATATGTTTCCACTTTTTATGTATAAAATTATTTGTGTCATTTCACTTTTTTCTGTTTAAAATAGTTCCTGCCTTTCCATTTTTTATATACAAAACGATTCATGCCATTCCAGCTCTTATGTATGAAATGATTCGTATCATTCCACTTTTTATATTTAAAATAGTTCGTGCCATTCCACTTTTTATGTTTAAAATAGTTCGTGCCATTCCACTTTTTATATTTAAAATAGTTCGTGCCATTCCACTTTTTATATTTAAAATAGTTCGTGCCATTCCACTTTTTATATTTAAAATAGTTCGTGCCATTCCACTTTTTATATTTAAAATAGTTCAGGCCATTCCACTTTTTATATTTAAAATAGTTCGTGCCATTCCACTTTTTATATTTAAAATAGTTCGTGCCATTCCACTTTTTATATTTAAAATAGTTCGTGCCATTCCACTTTTTATGTTTAAAATAGTTCGTGCCATTCCATTTTGTGTGTGTGTGTTTAAAATAGTTCGTGCCATTCCACTTTTTATCTTTAAAATAGTTCATGCCATTCCATTTTGTGTGTATGTGTGTTTAAAATAGTTCGTGCCATTCCACTTTTTTGTGTACAATAATTCGTGTCATTCCACTTTTTTTTATACAATAATTCGTGTCATTCCACTTTTTTGTATATAAAATAGTTCGTGCCATTCCACTTTTTTGTATACAATAATTCATGTCATTCCACTTTTTTGGTATATAAAATAGTTCGTGTCATTCCACTTTTTTTTGTATACAATAATTCTTGTCATTCCACTTTTTTGTGTATAAAGTAGTTCGTGCTTATCCTCTTTTTATATACAAAATGATTCGTGTCATTCCACATTTTTGTGCTTAAAATAGTTCGTGCCATTTCATTTTTTCTATACAAATTAGTTCGTGACGATCCATTAAAAAAAATAAATTAAATGGTTGGCGCTCTTGAAGGCTGCTTCCTCTTTCTGCTTTGAGCAAATAAGCCTACGATATCCTGCTGGCACATCTGTTCTGTGTTTGGGGTGGGGGAGGGGGAAGGGAGGTCCAGAGGTGATCGCGTTTGGGTCCAAGTAGAAAGTAGATTATGTAGAGAGCAAGTAGATAGTCTAGATTATGTAGAGAGCAAGTAGATAGTCTAGATTATGTAGAGAGCAAGTAGATAGTCTAGATTATGTAGAGAGCAAGTAGAAAGTCTAGATTATGTAGAGAGCAAGTAGAAAGTCTAGGTTATGTAGAGACCAAGTAGAAAGTCTGCATTATGTAGAGAGCAAGTAGAAAGTCTAGGTTATGTAGAGAGCAAGTAGAAAGTCTGCATTATGTAGAGAGCAAGTAGAAAGTCTAGGTTATGTAGAGAGCAAGTAGAAAGTCTGCATTATGTAGAGAGCAAGTAGAAAGTCTGCATTATGTAGAGAGCAAGTAGAAAGTCTAGGTTATGTAGAGAGCAAGTAGAACGACTAGATTATGTAGAGAGCAAGTAAAAAGTCTAGATTATGTAGAGAGCAAGTAAAAAGTCTAGATTATGTAGAGAGCAAGTAGAAAGTCTAGATTAGGTAGAGCCTAGAAGTGTGAGATGGTTGTTTCATTTAAATGCCACGTGATGGTGGAGGGATTATGGCTGACTTTATGGGAATGCAGCTTGAAAAACAGACTGATGGCCATTATGTCAGTGCTTTAAGGCAGTGATTCTCAACGTGTGCACTAGCCCCACCACCACACCCCATCTCCAGGATGTTTGGAAGATCAAAGGGGTGGTTAGGTAAAGCGGAGCGGACGAAGGACACCTGAACCAATTAAAGAGAGAGTGAGTGAGAGAGAGAGAGAGAAGGCAGGAGTCCGGTTTTCTAGTGTGATTTTACTCTTCTTGTACTCATTCTGCTGCAATGTCCACATAATTAATAACCAGGATTCTGAACAGTGCGCATTATCATATCTCTAAGCGAGAGAGTAGCGCAGTTGTAGAGAGCTGTTTTACTAAGAAAAAGTGATCGGGTACTGACCCTGCACCAAGGTGTTTCAGCCAAACCAGCTGCCAAATATTTGAATACCTGGCTTGTCGAAATGGAGAGTGTTATCCTGCAGCCATAGCCCACTCTGATCACGATTTTCAGTGTTTTAAAGTATAGCAGAGTATTCAACCACAAGCCCCTTTTATATGACTTCATGTGGACTAAGCTGAAATGCTCAAAACATGAAGATACGTAAACAGTAAAGAGAGCAGTCAAAACTGTTCCCTTTTTTCTATATTAAATCATTTTTATTAAACGATCTTCGTCTTCTTTTTCTTTTATCTCACTGGAATTGAGAGCTGATGTACTATGCGCCGATGCGGTAAATGTTGAAACACAACATTGTGTCGGATGGGAAGAGGGTTATGGGCGGCTATGTTTTCAGTCCCTGATTGTTACTGAAAAGCAGAGGGTGTACAATGCTTCTTTAGCATACTACACCCCCTCGCCCTTGGTGACTATGATGATCCCTATCCCGTTAGCCAGGGTAGGTTTGCTACTGGGGGTACCAATGGAGAGGTTTGACAGGGTCTTGGTCGGCTATGGTTCGCCAACCCTGGTAGCTAGCGTGTCAGATATGGGTTGCTCGTTGCCAAGCGGGACAACGTCTTCGTCTCCTGCTTAACGATCTACAAATATTGCTCAGCAGTTTGTGTGTATACTTTTGTGTGAGTGCGCATGCGCAAAAGAACGCAAAAGCTTATCATATGTGTTGCTTTTGTATGCGATCCTTGAAAAAGGCTTTTTGCTGATATATTGGACTGTTCTATGTTCTTCATTTATATGTGCTCATATTACTTTTTGTCGCTCTCGTTCTTGTTCATTGTCCCCACTGTTTTCAATCTTTTTTGTGAAACTGAACCACACTGTTTACCTTTATTGCTAAAACTGGTTTTACCGCAGTTGTCATTTCTCTGATCTTTCAGCAATCAGTTTATCGCCACAGACAATTTGTATGGTCTTTCAGAATCAGTTTATCACCACAGACAATTTCTCTGATCTTTCAGCAATCAGTTTATCTTTATCACCACAGATAATTTCTCTGATCTTTCAGCAATCAGTTTATCACTACAGATAATTTCTCTGATCTTTCAGCAATCAGTTTATCATCAAAGACAATTTATCTGATCTTTCAGCAATCAGTTAATCATCACAGACAGCCATGTTATTTCTGTAAGCACGTGACTCATGTGCATATAACAGTCTGTGACGATGCAAATTTTAGCACAAAAAGTCAGCGAAGTTTAGATAAATATCACTTTAACAGACGGAATCAATTTGGTTTATATCAGTGGTTCCCAAATCCTGGCCCACGTACCCCCCCCCCCCCCCGTGGGTCAGCCAAACCTGCCGTCGGGGTCTGTGACAAAAGCTCTTTTTTTTTTATTCTCACTGTGAAATTGTATGGAGGAAAAAAAAATTTTTTTTCACGTTTTTCCTATATGTCCGGTTTCGCAATCTCGGTGAAAAACTAATATGTCATTTCATATTCTGTTAATTTATCACAAGTAGAAATATTAACTGATTTTTTTAGCTACATTATTGTCATTTTGAAAATTCATAAAGCTTATACTGTGTGTGAGAGAGAGAGTGAGAGAGAGAGAGAGTAGCGTAGCATTTACTCATTAAAGGTTACCCATATTTTCTGACTCGTGTGTGTGTGTGTGTGTGTGTGTGTGTGTGTGTGTGTGTGGGTGTGTGTGTGTGTGTGTGTCACACGCGTCTTCCATTTAAATGACGTAGCAATCATACAGATATGAAACTCCCAAAGTATGTTGGGTCCGTAGCTTTGATTTTGTAACAGCAGAGGGTCCGCCGACTTTTGTTAACTGAGAACCACTGATTTATACAATATTACTTCACGTATCACAGAATCATGTGAGTGTTCGTCAGAAAATGTCTCGCTTTTCAGGAAGTGTTGGAATGATCATGCGGGCGTGCAGAACGGAAGCGGGCGAGATTTTCGCTGGCTGTCGCTAACAGGCAGGTCAGAACGCAGAATTCGCGTCTAAATAGCAAACGAATTGGCAAGAAAAGCGTGCGTGCTGTATTGATGAATTCTTCACAAAAGACTTGTACAGATAAATATCATCGCTCAAAGCAGAGGACGTCTTTCAAAGGACAGCTGACAGGAATCGTGATTCGCACTGTAGGTTTGCCAGAGATTTATTGTCCAGTGTCAGTTAAATTGTGTTTCATTTAAATTTGACTGGGAAAGTTTCATTTATGTATTTCATTAACAGGAAGTAGAAGATATTTGTTCAGTGAGGAAAAAAAAAAGTTTCTGGAGCTAAACGGGTTAACAGTGGACAACAGTTATCAATACAGCAGTGCACGTATGCGTAAACTGCTGTCCTTGTATGGCTGCTTTAATTTAATGGCCAATAGGAAACCATATTTAAAAATAAGATAATATATGGAGAAGCAAAAGAAAAGGAAACCCTTCCACACCTGAATTAATTTCGTGCCCTGTCATAAAACATTTTAATGAGAAATGTTAGTATAAAGGAACAGGACAGAAGTTACTCTATGGTTTTAAAATGTGGATTGGATTAGAAGTATGCTATTTTCACTCCGAGAGTGATTCTTATCATCCGCTACAATAAATTTGATGAGACATTTTGATAGATTGAAATTAGAAAGAAGTTTAGAAATAAAGGACCTATTAGAGATGTGCCAGTTTTTTTTTTCAATTTGCCTAAATATCGCTGTGAGCATTGATTCGCATATATATGTTAAGATCTACCAACCCTGCCAGTGCTGCTTTGGGGTGAGAGGGTTAATTTTATTTTGGTGTTGCCTAAATATCGCTCTGAGCATTGACCTGCATCAGTGTGCAAGATGTACCAACCCTGCCAGTGTCATGGCTGCTTTGGCTATTAAAATAGCATTGCTTTACTGAATGAAATTTTGTACATAAAATCCTTGATTAAGATTTATGTGCAACGGATATTTTCAATTTGTGAAATTTCAATTGTTGAACTTATTTTAAACTTCTTTTTGTAGTTTACTTTTTCCCCGCTTATTTTGACACTGTAAGTAACTATGAGAGAGAGAGAGAGAGAGAGAGAGAGAGAGAGAGAGAAGAGAGATTAAACGGCAATACTTTCCACATTATCTATTCGTTATATGATTCGTTATATGATTCATTATATGATTCGGAGAACATAACTGACTTTTTACTAACTGTTATAGCATTGTCCCGAGAGAGGAATATAGAAAATTGTGAGTGTTGAAGGAAAAGACCTTTAATGTCTTGATTTCAGCACCGCCCAACTTCACTGTTGCCTCCCCGAGTCCGTGCTATACTTTACTGTGAATACACAGTTGACTGTTCAGAAAAGTATCTTTCGTGTTGCACGATAAGTCACGCGTGTACCAAAAGTAGAATATGTATTTTAAACACACGCGGCTAACTGTTTCAAAATACATACTTATGACCATGACATTTTGGTGACCCCTGCAGTAGAATTTCCGGTGCGAGAGTTAGGGAAAGCTGGATTAGAACAGCAATAAGTACTAGTAAAACGGTGGTAAAGTCTTCACTTATAATTAATCATATTGTGTTATATTCTGATTTTTTTAGTTTAGTGAACATATGAATTAGAAGCAATTTCGCGAATATTGTATAAACTCAAAAGTTCTTATAACAAAAAACAAGGGACATTTTTTTTAGAGGACAAAAATTGATCATTTATAAATGTGGACGAAAAGAAGAATTGGGTATATTTTTAGAGTACACAGATATTTAAAAACAACTTTCGTCATTCCTTGTTCTTGTTTGTGAATTGTTTTGTCTGATGAAAACAGAAATCAGAATGCTGAAATTATGAAATTTGTTTTCAAAGTAAGCTGATCCAGTGTTATTTAGCACAAAATGTGACAAACAAAAAATGGAAAGAAACTTATAAATTTTAGACATAAGAAAACAGAGATATGGGATTTACTCCACGACATATGTATGTTTAAGAACATTTTAGACGGGCTGATATGCTCAATGACATCGTGACATATAGGAGACGTGGAAATGTTTATATTTTTAATAACCTGTCAGAGTAATGGACATCGTGACATATAGGAGAAGTGGAAATGTTTATATTTTTAATAACCTGTCAGAGTAATGGACATCGTGACATATAGGAGACGTGGAAATGTTTATATTTTTAATAACCTGTCAGAGTAATGGACATCATGACATATAGGAGACGTGGAAATGTTTATATTTTTAATAACCTGTCAGAGTAATGGACATCATGACATATAGGAGACGTGGAAATAATAACCTGTCAGAGTAATGAAGAGTTGAGTGGTCACTGCCAGTCCTGGTGACTTCTCTTTCCTTAGCTCCAGGTACTGAAAGGTGTACAGTTTACACCTAGTGACTTCTCTTTCCTTAGCTCCAGGTACTGACAGGTGTAAAGTTTACACCTGGTGACAGGAGTACCTCCAGCTGGATTCGAACCACGGAACTCTTGCAAGTGCACTACTTCGCTATGTAGGCATTAAAACACTGAACAGCTCCTTTCCAGAGAGCTTCGTTGTCAGATTTCACAACCGAATCCATCAAACCATGTCAATCTTTCCCTCATTTCTCGGGCTGTTGTGGCTCACTGCTTTATTAGAAGAACTGCTAGGATGAGATATAGAAGCCGTGGCAGCTGCAGTTAGGTTTAGCGCTAAATATATCTTAGTAAGGGAGAGAATCGATGGTAATACATACAAGGGAAGCAACTAGTGGGACTCGCTTTAGAAGTCAGTTTTATAAATGAAGCAGTGACTGCAAAAGTAGCAGCTGCTACATTTATCTTCGTGTTAATGATGATTGCATTGCAATTTTAGCGTGGGACCGGTGAATGTATGCTGGTTTTGAGATAATGGCGATGTATATAGCAACTGTGAATGTTGAAATCTTGCACGAACAGTATATACTTCCTGTTGTAATAACACAAATATGAGTTTAGTAAATGTGACATTGATACTCTCTTTGCACGTCACCTTCATCCTCTGAAGGCAGTGATTTGAGTTTTCCGATGATTATTGGATTCCTAAATGTGTTTTATCGTGGAATGTTTTCTCTAATGTAAAGCAGAAATCAAGAATTAGAACAATATTTTGGCCAAACACCATAAGAAATAACATCTTATTAGCAGAAATGCAGATGAAACCACTGACAACAATTATTGAGGAAAGACGCTGGCGATGGTTGGGACATGTGCTCCGAATGACTGACAACTCACTACCAAAAATAGCACTAAGATGGACACCACAGGGGAACAGAAGTAAGGGTAGACCAAAAGAGACATGGAGAAGAACAACAGAAAGGATGTTGAGCAATAGAGGGCTCACCTGGGCAAGATCAGAAAAAAAGGCGAAGGACAGGCATTTGTGGAAAACCCTTGCGGAAGCCCCATGTGCCCTGGGCACTTAAGGTTCAGAGAGAGAGAGAGAGAAAGCAGAAATCAAAATTGCTGTTGATATTTGCCTGTGAAAATGAATGTCCAGTTTTTAAAAAGTCATCTATACTATACTATACTATACTATACTATACTATACTATACTATACTATACTATACTATACTATACTATACTGGACGTGTGTGCCTTTGAATGGAAAAAGTACATCAATATTTTGTTTAAATTTTGAAGATTTAAATTAACTGAATTCGTTGTTCGCTTTGGTAAAATAATGATCAGTCAGTCATGTGCATGTCCCTTGTGGAACGTTGCCTCCCTAACAGCTCTCTTGTAGGTCTCTCGGTTGTGAGCAAGATGCCCAGCTTCTGGTGCGTCCATTTGCAGATTATCAACGATGTCTTGCAGCCATCTTCGCCTTGGTCTTCCTCTCTTTCTTTTTCCCATTATGTGCCCTTCCAAGACGGTCTTCTCTAAATTATCATGACGTTTCATGTGTCCAAAATATCTAAGTTTTCTCTATTTAATTCTCTTTACTAGCCAGCCTTCTTCAATATTAAGTTCTTGTAGTATGGATATATCTGTTCTTTTTTGTGTGTCCATGGTATTTGAAGAACTCTTCTGTAGCATTTACATTCAAGGGCATTTATGTGTTTCTCGGCTGTTTTGTTGGGATGGGAAAGATGCATACTCATAGAAATCTTATTTTTGTAGTTCTGTTTGTTACTCTCCATAGTTTCTTTAGTTTGTTTTATATTTTTTTGAAGAGTGATAGATGTCCTTCTTTTAATTTCCATCATTGTATCTCCATTATTGTTTTATATTTTTTTGAAGAGTGATAGATGTCCTTCTTTTAATTTCCGTCATTGTATCTCCATTATTAGTTAATAATGATCCAAGATATTCAAAACTCTCCACCTCTTCCAATTTTTCCTCTTTGATGCATATTTCAGCTGCCTTATTTGTGTTGTCAGTTGTCGTCAATTTAGTATTGATATAATAATGATACCTGATGTTAATTCTATTATACCACATACAAGTAAACACATAACAGAAGAAAATTGGCCCCTTGTCAACCTTCTCGGACTCACGTAAACATTTTCACAAACTCTGTCCTATTTGGGGGGAAGTAAATGCGCCAGCGACTCTCGCGCCAAAATTTTTTTTGATTTATTTTCAAGGTCTGTCTCTTCTCTTCTGAAACAAAAAAGAATGTTATGTTTTGTTTGTGTGATTCAGAGTCCAGACTTGTTTTGTTGTGATTGGCAGTCTGTAGACATTCTCTCGAAGTTTCCGTTCTAAGATTACTTTCAGACTATCAGCTTTTTTTTTTCCTGCAGGAAAAACAGTAAGAAGAAGAAACGTTTGAATGTTTTAAAAAAGATGTGTCAAGGTGTCTAGAAACGTTTGAAGACTGAAGAACAAAGTGATTCCTTCAAAACTCAAAACTGATGTGGTTTCTACATAAACTATATCGCTCTGTACCATTAAATGCCTAAGGAAATTACTTGGTATAAAGTGGAACGAATTCAAGAACAACGCAGAGATAAGATAGACGAGCAAACAACAACCTGTCTCATGGGTGATCAGAAAAAGAAGATAGACATATGTAGGTCATGTGATGAGAAGAAACAATCAGAGAATACCAAAACAAGATATCAAGTGGAACACAAAAGGCCGAAGAAAAAGAGGTCAACCACGTGAAACTCTAAAGAGGACATTGCTAAGAGAAGCCAGTTTAATGGCATAACATCCCTTGATGAAGTTGAAAGACTCGCCGAGAACAAGAAAACTTGGCAAACAACTATGCGAGCCCTATGTGACGTTTAACGGCACCGGAAGGATGTAAGATGTAAGATATGCAGCACCAGGTAACAGACTTAACAGTCATAGGCAGGGTACCTCGCTGGTCGGTACATACTCTCACTTAGAGCACAGAGTACAAGCAGGACAATGTCTTTACCAGTTTATGTTCACTGAATCTGACAACAGTGCATCTTTAACACACTAATCTCAGCTTTCACCTGGTTAAAGTCTTAAGGCTGTAATGCAAAATAAAAGAAATGGGAAAGTACTTTTCCATGCATAGAACTTCAGGAAAGTGTAACAGAAACCAGTTAAAATAACCATATAATAGAAAAAAAATTAAATTAACTAGTTTTAATTTTAACACTAAAAAGCACAGCTATTGGCTTAGAGCTAACAAAAATAATAGCGACATCTTTGTCTTAGAAGACATCTTTGAACTGAGGAGATGTAGACAGTGGTGGAGCTTGCAGAACGTCACAGATGAACAGTTACTGGTTCGGATATACATCTATTAAAAGCCTTAGGAAGCCCTTGGGACACAAGATATTGACAAGCACTATGACCAGAAACCTCTGATTTAAGACGAAAGCCATTTGAGTCACGTACGGAAACAAATTACCATGACCCAGTTGTAGAAATGAGTACCAAGCTGCCTATATGGTCAGGCAAGGAAAGGTACCCAAATTGGTACTAACCATTTCATCTTCTGGTTTGTCTACAAGTCAAGAAAAATATGTGCAATAATGCTGTGTCCCCTGAGTTTATCTACGGCAGGGTTGGTCGCACTTGAATGTAAGAGTCACATGCACTAAACTTCAGATGTTTGAGAGCTGAGAGCTGCAAGAAATTTCGACTAGGGGGAATTAGGGGGAAGCCGGGGTTGTATCCCTGGGACCCAGAATTTTAAGTAGAATCTCAGCTTATGCCTGGACTGTTAAGTAGAATCTCAGCTTATGCCTGGACTGTTAAGTAGAATCTCAGCTTATGCCTGGACTGTTAAGTAGAATCTCAGCTTATGCCTGGACTGTTAAGTAGAATCTCAGCTTATGCCTGGACTGTTAAGTAGAATTTCAGTTTATGGCTATACTGTTAAGTAGAATCTCAGCTTATGCCTGGACTGTTAAGTAGAATTTCAGTTTATGGCTATACTGTTAAGTAGAATCTCAGCTTATGCCTGGACTGTTAAGTAGAATTTCAGTTTATGGCTATACTGTTAAGTAGAATCTCAGCTTATGCCTGGACTATTAAGTAGAATTTCAGTTTATGGCTATACTGTTAAGTAGAATCTCAGTTTATATCTGGACTGTTAAGTACAATCTCAGTTTATGCTTGGATTATTAAGTAGAATTTCAGTTTATGCCTAAACTGTTAAGTAGAATCTCAGTTTATACCCGGTCGAAAAGAAAAAAAGAAAGTTGTTAATCTTGATTTTTTTCTTATTTGCCTTTTATATTAATTGTGATGTTAAAAAAAGAATGATTTCGGCCAACATACTTCCGCTATCCGCATTTTATATGTCAGAGAGACGCATGCGGTTTGCGAGCCGCGGTTTGGCTACCCCTGCTCTGTGGCATGATATTCAACATTTATCTTTGCTTAATATCATTATAATGGACACAGTTGAAAAAAAAACTGTAAATCAAGCCAGAACTGGTATCATCAGCCACTGTAAATTGAGGGTTATATTCAGGAAAAGATGAAATCATCCATGGATTTGTCCGAATACAAGGAAAATTACCCTGACCTAACCCAATCTATGAAATGCATGAAAGACCCAGGTGAAATAATTTCTTTCAGAAGTATTTGAAACGTTTTCTGTTCACGTAGAAATAAAAAAAATGATTTGCTCTATTAAAGTGTTTAAATCTCTCTGAGATCACCCGGATAAAAAATCTAAAGCCCACACAAACAACTTTATAATAAACACATCCGACATCTTTTAATTAGGAAATGACATCGTGTCCATATTTACCTTACACAGTAGTTTCAAATTATTTGAATTTTAAAAGGCAGGACAAAACTGTGCTGTGGTTATTTTATTTGTAATTTTCCTAAAGTGAGTCTCATGGGCATTGATAAGGAAGACTAAAAGTAATGCAGGCATTCTGATTTACTTTTAAAAAGTAATAAACTCACAACCAGTGAATGTACTTCATGCTTGCTTATAAGACACACTAAATATACTCTTTTCTGCGTTTGTATATGATGTGAGGATTAAATATAAAATGCTGCAGTTTGTCACTGTTAAGATGTTCATATATAATGTGAAGTTTAGAAATTGCACTCTGTATCAAATTTTAAATAGTTCTTGTGGAAATAAGTTGGATCCAGAGATTGTGTTTTTAGCTTTCGTTGACAAAATTTTGTGGAGGGTATTTGTAACATTAGCCACAGAAGCCACTGTCATTTAGTCTGTGGTCTTTCCCTTGCACAAGCAGCAACTAGAAAATAAGATCATTTGATAGAAACGTCTTTTGCAGGAAAGTTATTTGTCATGACAGCATAGACTTGATGAATCAGGCCTAGCCAAGTCACATTCCACATCTCTCTGACGCTCATAGGTAAATGACGTGCTTCTTCGGTGTTGTTTTATCGGTATGGCAAACCGTAGTGTCTGAGGTAGCGGAGTCTGCTAAGAAGCTTGCTTGTTCCCTGGGTCCATACTAAACTTCGTCATAATCTCCCCCCCAAAAAAGGCACGTCTCCGTACTTGAGCACGACCAGGAAGTAGCCTGAGAAGAATCTTAGTTTTAAACTCTAGCGAGGGAAAGAACATGAACAAGAACAACAGAGAAATTTTCTTTTAAACTTGAGCTGATATTTATATTACACTATAAATATTTTATGTCATACTTGAACATCACAGCCTTTTTTTTTTGTTTAAGGAAAAAAAGCTAAAAGGTACTTTGCTACCAAGTACTACTTTCATACAAAGTGCTACTTTGCTACAACGTGCTTCACCTTTCTTGAATAATCAGTGCATTTAATCAGTAACTCTTTCACACCGAAATTGATTCCCATCTTCTGCCACAAGAAATCTGATGAGGAATTTTGGTAGAAAGAAACTAGAATAAGTTACTAGTTAACTTAATAAATGTGGGTCAGGTTAAAAAAAATGTGCTAGACTTTGCCTGAATACCGCTCTGAGCATTGATTCAAATAGATGTGTAAGATTTACCAAACCTGCCAGTGCTGCTTCGGTGTGAGAGTTAACAATCCTTTCCTATAGTTCGGAGCAAGTGTATGATCACAACAATCCATGATAACAAGTATATATCCTAAGCAATGTAAGATGGCTTACCTCAGTGATATTTTGTTTTTAACAAGCAGTCATTCTTAAAGTATATGCAGGAAACTCTCTACTATAGAGAGCGGAGCAACAACACAACTCCTTCAGATCATCAGAGGAAATATCCCCCCCCCCCAGACAAGTGTTTCAGCCATATTAAATTAAACAATCCTTAGTGTTCCTGGTCCGCTCATAAACCACTTGTTCTGGCAGCTGTTATTATTTTCTCTTGGTCTCCGTCTCCTTTTTCCCCTTTCATTATCCAGTCATTAGCACATTCTAACTTCTGTTTTCTCGTGACAAGTCCAGGGAATTTTGACTGTATTTTTTTTTCCTTGTAATTTCAACATTTTTCTTTGTCCCGAAACTTATCTGAGGACCTCTTTGTTTCTTTTTTTTTCTGGGTGTCCATGATATTTGTCGCATACTTCTCGAAAACCACGTCTTTCTTGCTTTCATTTTCTTTATTGTCTGTTAATTGTTCAAGTTTTACAGCCATACTGTAAAACATGTGCTGTATAGCCCTGTAAAACTATTTTCTTTACTTTTACCGAAACGAAGGCCCCCAGGTCCACCCAGTCTCTAATAATGGGTCCCAGAGAAATCTAGGAAGGTAAATGTGACCAGGCATGATAACGACCACATCACACTTTCATGTGCCGATGGTCTTGGAAATACGGGCCCAACATGATAACGACCACATCACACTTTCATGTGCCGATGGTCTTGGAAATACGGGCCCAACATGATAATGAGCACATCACACTTTCATGTGCCGATGGTCTTGGAAATACGGGCCCAACATGATAACGACCACATCACACTTTCATGTGCCGATGGTCTTGGAAATACGGGCCCAACACTGTACCCCCAACATGGGCCCTAATGGCGTGGAAACAGGGATTTTGCCTTTATCGAAAAAAGCTTTTTTTTTTAACCTTAAAGTATCATTCACATATTTACAAAACGTTGAGATATGTTGTATTCATACATCATAATTGTCAACCATAACAGTTTTTAATATTTTTTCCCATTGGTATCTAACAGGACATCATCTTCGCAAGCTTGTTTCTGCTCAGATAAAGTGGATGCTTGAAGAGTGACATGAAGAGAGATATCCTTGGTCGTTTTTTCGTCATTTGTCGCCAAACTATGGCTGTATCAAGTCTGTGCGTGGTGCTGTTTCTGGTGTTGTTTTCGGCTTCGTCAGTTTCTGCATATGACAGCAAGGTCAGTACACGTATGACTTAAGAGCTACGTTTTAATTCTGTCAGTTGGTTTAGCATCTTCACTCACCTGGGACCTGAAATGTTGTGATACCAGGTTGCAACACTTTGTCAGGTGCACGTTAAGAATTGTATACCAACACCAAACTGATGACCTCAGTTCCTGTAGATATTAAGGAACATGTTAGATCGTCCGTGAGCGTTCCAAGCAAAAAGATGATTACCCTAACCAAAAGTTTCTGAAATAAGTTTCATTATATTCTTAGTGTTTATTAAAATAAAAAGTAAACATGTTTGTAAGCAGATTCGTAGAAAAAAAATTATTGAAAACAGAATTGGAAACTATTTCTGGATTATTATAACAACGTGCTGGTCTCTCTAACTTGTCGTGGGTTAGAAAATTCGTGGAACTTGAAAATTATTTCAAGCTTTCTGGCAGAGTTTTTTTTTAAAGTTGAAAATAGACTATTTTTAAAGCTAATATAACCTAACTTATTCTAAGCTAATGTTTGTGTAATTCCCATTGGTTTATCTCCTAAGTAAACATTATTTTGTTTCTTTTCTTTGGGAAAAAAGTGGGGGTAAGGGTCGGAGGAGGAGTGGGGGGGGGGGGGAGCCGAGTAGGAATGTAGTCTAGCTTACCTGAGACGCCGGCTGCTCTCGATACGCCGCTGAATTCTGCTATCGCACAAATATTCCGTGTACTTGTTAGCCCAGTTTGCTTTTTCTCCATAATCATTCAGCTTTCATTATTATGTAGTCGTTAACCCTCTTGCGCCGCTTTGTCAATGATTTCGTTAAACAAGCTAACGTTAATGTTCTAACTGCAGCTTCAGAGTTTTCTAATACAAGTGCGTAGTAATTCTAATGAAGACGAACAAATAATTCAGGCTAACTATCAGGTTGTTTTTTTTTTATATATAGAAATCCCCGGTTTCCAAACGAGTTACACTCCTAAGTCTGTTCGTAAGTCGAATTTGTACGTACGTGGGGAAAAAGTTAGGCACATTTCATATCTGATGTCAGTGAGTTAAATATTTGTCTTAGTACTGATTAGATAGTATACCCTTCTTGCATAGAAAACATTTTGAAAAAAAAAAACATTGTATCGCTGTAGACACGCAACGTTTTGGTACGAGCTGCGAAGTTTCTTCCATTTCCTTTACGAACCGCTGCATGTAAATCGAATTTTTAATGTGATGGGCTTTACTTCATTTGTAGATACGATCTGTACGTAAGTCGAACCCTCGTAACCTGGGAACTCTCTGTACTTCTTTCACTTTATCTTAAAGCAAAGTCTTAATTTTTTGCAACGTGAATAAGGATAAGTTAAAGATGAATGTAACAACGAAGAAGCCCTGTCAATAAAATACCATTGGTGTACTTTGTCTGGGTGGACAGTATCAAGAGATGGACAGGGACAAGCTTACCCGAGAGTTCTAAGAAGATAAGAAACAGAGTAGAGTGGAGATGCATTGCAGCCAACCTTCCGTGGGGAGACGGCACGAGATGATGATGATGATGATGATGATGATGACGATGACGATGATGATGATGATGATGTGTCTACTGAAAATCATACGGCGTCGAGTATAACTTTTTTTTAAAAATGGTAATAAGAGTTAACACTAAATAAGAGAATTAAAACTAAAGAAGAGAATTAACACTAAATAAGAGAATTAAAACTAAAGAAGAGAATTAACACTAAATAAGAGAATTAAAACTAAAAAAGAGAATTAACACTAAATAGAGAATTAAAACTAAAGAAGAGAATTAACACTAAATAAGAGAATTAAAACTAAAAAAGAGAATTAACACTAAATAAGAGAATTAAAACTAAAGAAGAGAATTAACACTAAATAAGAGAATTAAAACTAAAGAAGAGAATTAACACTAAATAAGAGAATTAAAACTAAAAAAGAGAATTAACACTAAATAAGAGAATTAAAACTAAAGAAGAGAATTAACACTAAATAAGAGAATTAAAACTAACGAAGAGAATTAACACTAAATAATAGAACTCCGCGGGCGGGATGATTCATCTTCTGTTGTTTGAGCTTTCATACGTGTGTAAGCTCTTGTATGTGTATGCTTTTTTTGTATGCTTGTGTGTGTGTGTGGAAATGCGGAGACAGATAAAGAGGAGGATGTGTGCCATCAACTTAATGCGTTAGGAAACCTTTAATATCAAAGCAAACATCAAACCAGGATAGCGGATTTCTGTAACAAAAGAACCCACATATCATTCAAGGATTTCCCTATTCAGCTGGTCAGGATTCTACGCATTCCTTAAAGCGAGGTTGAATTCTACGTTCACTATGATTCTGTACATCTTTCCTCCCACTGGCAAGACACTGTGGGATCCTTTAAAAACGATTTTGTTGTGGGTTGCATTCATCATTCATGAGTTAATTTCTCTTAGCGCAGTCACCAGAGCTTAGAGTTGGCTTGTAGAAGCCTACGCCAGTTTCTGACAGTGTGGGAGTCTGCAGAAATGTCGGAATTGTACAGTTGGTGAATGCCCACTATTTGATTGCTACAAATGCTTCTAAATATAGATACCACTAAAGACTTTGAATTATTTCCTTTTTTTGTTTAATATATATGCAGTATTTTATGTTTGGTTTCTTCAGTATAATCTTCGGCATAATCTTTAGTATAATCTGTGGTATAATCTTCAGTATAATCTTTAGTATAATCTTCAGTATAATCTTTAGTATAATCGTTGATAATTCGGGCCTGGTGTTAAATATATGAGACTGACCCACCTCTGCACATGTATTACGCTCTTAACCCGGCGCAAGCATAGATTTCTCTGGTGTTCCTCACCTTACAGGCTAACATTTCTGACTTTGAGAGACGGTTTTCCTGACTTTTGGGAAGTTAGTTCACAGCAGAAGTGAGTTCTCCACGTCTGAGCTACTCCTGCGTCAGAACTACCCTTCTTCAACTTAGTATAATCAGATATCTGCCAACGAAGTGAATGTTACCATAGTATTATAATCAGAGTAAAACTACTACGGTTGAAGTGAATGTTACCATAGTATTATAATCAGAGTAAAACTACTACGGTTGAAGTGAATGTTACCATAGTATTATAATCAGAGTAAAACTACTGCAGTTGAAGTGAATGTTTGCATAGAATTATAATCAGAGTAAAACTGCTACTGTTGAAGTGAATGTTACCATAGTATTATAATCAGAGTAAAACTACTACGGTTGAAGTGAATGTTACCATAGTATTATAATCAGAGTAAAACTACTACGGTTGAAGTGAATGTTACCATAGTATTATAATCAGAGTAAAACTACTACGGTTGAAGTGAATGTTACCATAGTATTATAATCAGAGTAAAACTACTGCAGTTGAAGTGAATGTTTGCATAGAATTATAATCAGAGTAAAACTGCTACTGTTGAAGTGAATGTTACCATAGTATTATAATCAGAGTAAAACTACTACGGTTGAAGTGAATACTAGCATAGAATTATAATCAGAGTAAAACTACTACTGTTGAAGTGAATGTTAGAATAGAATTATAATCAGAGTACAGCTGCTGTTGCTAATCTAAAAAAATAGCACTGCTAGTCGTTAGATAAGTTTTACTTAAGCTGTATGTTGAACCTAACGTGGATTGAAGATGGCGTAGCTATTCAGCAGTAAAATAGTCGGACAAATTCCGGTCAATTTTGAATATAAAGGACGCCTAGGTGGCGTAATGGTTAGTGCGCCTCATCTCTCAAGCAGAAGTCAGAGGTTCAAGTCCGGCTGGAGAGCCCTAGTCACACAGCTGCAGAAATGAGTGCCTGGCTTCTCTCTTCAAGCTAAGGCAGTAAAAGGCAGCCAAGCGTGAAGCTGACCACATCATCCTCTAATGTGACGGACACGTCAGTGTAAGAATACGGGCATTAGCACTATATTCCCCCCCCCCCCCCCGGTAGCTGCATATCATGATATGACTAACTTATAACAATACAGAAGATAAAGATCGTGAGATACAAGCATAAATGTAAAATCCCCGTCTCCACGCCATTAAGCCCTATTGGGGATACGGTGTTATTCCCGTATTTCCTAGACCTCTGGCATATGAAAGTATTATGTGGTCAGTAACACGCCTGGCCGCATTTACCTTCCCAGTTTTCTCTGGTACCCATTCTTAGAATCTGGGTGGAATATGCCTTTTTTTAGTGTGGTGGTACCTGGAAAAAAAATCCTAACTGCTGAGACTTGAACCCGGTACCACTGGATTAGTAGACAGAGTGCCTAATCACTCAGCTAAGATCATGAGACATAAGATATTTTTTTAGCAATCTTAAAGGTTCGTTTTGTACACATTAAACGTCGTGATGATCTAGAGAAGACCGTCTTGAAGGGTACATAATGGGAAAAAGAAAGAGAGGAAGACCAAGGCGAAGATGGCTGCAAGACATCGTTGATGATCTGCAAATAGATGCATCAGCAGAAGCCCATCTTGCTCACAACCGAGAGGCCTACAGGAGTGCTGTTAGGGAGGCAAAGTTCCGCAAGGGACATGCAAAATGAATGAATGAACAGTTCGTGGTACATATTTAACTTTGAACTTTTCATAAAGAACAAATTCGTAGTCAAAGTAATTAGTTCCAGAAATAATTTGCAATGAGAATAATAAGTTCTGAAGTGTCTTAAAAGTGAAATTTGAAGATTCTTATCTCATCATCATCATCATCATCATCATCATCATCTTCTTCTTCTTCTTCTTCTTCACCTCTTGAACATAACATCATTTTCGCTACCTCATTTTAGACACCCCCCCTCCTTCCCAAGAAATCAAGAAAAAGTGATTGATAACAAGAAGTGGCACATAGAAGAGTATGGAGAAAGTATTTTTTGCCAATTTCTTTCTGCGTCTACTGCGTCAGCTGTGATTACCGAAAGGCAGTTTAATCTTGGACGTTGCCCAGATAAACATCGCCGTGCATGAAAAACAAATGGAACAAAATGTCTTGGTCAACATAACAGAGATTCTTGACCATGAAGAGCAACATTCCTTCTCTCTTCTTTAGGCTGTGGCTTCACACGTAAGACAGGCCAGGGTCACATTCTAACATCTGACATTGTGCCCCAAGCTTGCACGCGATTATGACTTGGCATTGCACACACATTTGAAACGCAACTCAGCTGCTCTCCAGCTACAAACTTGTAAAGCTGCTTTCCTTTGTCAAACACCAAAATCGCTGTAGTCACACAAGAAGTCAGCGGGTTTCATAACTGAAGATAGCATATTCCAAATACTGTATGCTTGCTGTAAACAGAGGTTTTCCAATCAAATTGACCTCCCAGTCTCCTCTATCATGGTCTGAAGAGACCTGAAGCAATATCAAGCCATGCTGTACATTGTCAGGCTTTCATATCCCTAGCAAATTTTATAATAAGATTATCTCCCCTGGTGTCTAGTCAAAATAGCACTTTAATTCAATGATCGCTAAAACATGCTTAAAGTAAGAGCCACAAACGATAAACTTCAGATGCTTAGAGCCCCAGGACATGAACAGATATTACACACACGTTTTCATTGTTGCGTGAAGGTAGATAGAGGTGTGTGGTTCAATTTTACAAAAGAATAGAAAGAGTGAAAAAGTAAGCAAAAAAAAAAAACAAGAATGACAAAACATAAGATATACGTAAGAGATATAAACGAAGAATACACAGTAGTTCAATATTTCGGCAAAAGGCTTTCTGTGACCATCTTTCTCACAGAGGAACCAAAAAAACATGCTTCATTTTTCATCTATCTTTCGTGTTTTTCTCTTGTTTTCTTTTCCTATGTGGTCCTTGAAAATGGCTTTTGCTGAAATATCTGACTGCTGTATATTCGTCGTTCATATGTGCTCATCTTACTTTCTGCCATTCTTGTTTCTGTCCACTTTCCTCACTCTTTCTACCTTTTTGTAAAACTGAACCATACACCTTCATTACTAGAACTAGTTTTACCATAGTCGTCATTTCTCTTATCTTTCATTGTTACCCATTTTTTATACAAAAAAGTTTATACAAATTTAAAGAAATGCAAGTCCATAACAATATTTATTCACTGTCAGCACCGACTTCTACGATTACTGATTCGAATCTCCACCACAGTTTCTCTGTAATACTTGTGACCCGAAATTTCTTTAATTCTTGACTCAAAATTCATTCATTCATTCATTTGCATGCCCCTTGCAGAACTTTGCCTCCCTGACAGCACTCCTGTAGGCCTCTCGGTTGTGAGTAAGATTGCCTGCTGCTGATGCATCCATTTGCAGATCATCAACGATGTCTTGCAGCCATCTTCGCCTTGGTCTTCCTCTCTTTCTTTTTCCCATTATGTACCCTTCTCTAGATTATCATGACGTTTAATGTGTCCAAAATATTTAAGTTTTCTTTGTTTAGTCCTCTTTACTAGCCAACCTTCTTCAATATTAAGTTTTGTGTCCATGATATATGAAGAACTCTTATGTAGCATTTATATTCAAATGCATTTGTGTGTTTCTCAGCTGTTTTGTTAAGTGTCCAAGTCTCACAGGCATTTGTTGCGATGGGAAAGAAGCATGCCCTTTAAAATCTTATTTTTGTAGTCCTGCTTTTTCCTCTCCGCAGGTTCTTTAGTTGTTTTACTTTCTGAAGAACGATAGATGTCCTTTTAATTTCCCTCATTGTATCTCCATTATCAGTTAGTAGTGATCCAAGATATTCAAAACTCTCCACTTATTCCATTTTTTTCCTCATTGATACTTATTTCAGCTGCTTTGTTTGTTTTGTCAGTTGTCATCAATTTAGTTTTCTTCGCTTTAAAATAGAGGTTTTGCTCTTCGCTGTTCTTACGGACTGACATAATTAGTTTTTCCATTCTTTTTTGTGTTGTAGACAGTAATACTGTGTCATCAGCATATCTGATCTCTGATATTTCATAACCTCCAAATGTTATGGCATCGTAATATTCTTTGTCTACATCTTCTCTAACATTCCTCATTATATTTTCAATATACAAGTTAAATAAGTAGGGCGACAATATGCACCCCTGACGGACCCCTTGTTTTATGTCAAACCAAGTTGTTGTTTCACCATTTATTCTTACTGCTGCCTCTTGGTCTAGATACAGCAGTGATGTTAACTGTATCAAATGTGTTAGAAATCCCATTTTTCCCATTATTTCCCACCGTTTCTGGTGTTGTACAAAATCAAATGCCTTTGAGTAGTCTATAAAGGATAAATATAGATTCACATTAAACTCTCTGCATTTCTCTATTATTAATCTTATATTGAATATATGATCTCTTGATCCTCTTCCTTGCCTGAAACCAGCTTGAACCATATTGACTTCTTCTATTTTCTTACGAAGTCCACCCATTATGATTTTTAACAGAATTTTACTGGCATGACTAATCAGGGCAACAGTTCTGTGGTTTGTGCATAATTTCAGGTTACCCTTTTCTGGCAGTGGTATGAATATAGTTCTCTTCCATTCTTTTGACCAAATACCTGAATGCCATATCTTTTTACATAGTGCATGATAGATTGTTGCACATTCCTTTCCTCCTGCTTTAATAAGTTCAGCTGTTATCTCATCACATCCTGGTGATTTACCATTTTTCAGATTCTTTATTGCCCATAAAAATTCTTCTATTGTCGGTTCGGGTTCTTTCTCTTCCAATAACAATTCATATTTCTGTTTTCACAGTCGGTTGTTTCATACGTTCCTCTGCAATATCTTTCTAGAATTTCCTCTGTCTCTGTCAAGGTATTCTCCATCTTGTCACAAATTACATTTAGCTTAGGTGTGACATTTCTCGCAAATGTCTTCATTTCTTTAAACATTTCACTATCTCTTCCACACTGCTGATGTCCTTCTATTCTTTCACAACAATCTTGTATGTATTGTTTTTTGTCTTTTCTTATGTTTCTTCATACTTCTTTTGTTAAAGATTTATATTCCTCTTTGTTGTTGTTTGTCACTTTCCATTGCGTCTTCATTTCTCTACGTTGTTTTATCAGTTCTAGTGTGCCTGCTGTAATCCATCCATTCTTTTGTGTTTTATTTACTGAAACCACGTCTTTAGCTGTTGTTATTAAGATATCTCTGGTCTGCTTAGCCAATTCATCGGGTGTCTTTTCCTCCTGTACAGTCATCAGGATTTCGAAACAGTTCTTCACTTCTATAACGTATTCTTCTGGTATTTTTGCAAAATCAAAGCGGAGTGGTCTTAATCCCGTAACTGTCTTTTTTATCTTTATCTTCACGCCTGCTATTATTAACTCATGGTCCGTATCACAATCAGCACCTGGTAAAGTTTTTACTGATGTTTTACTTGATCTCCACCTTCTTTGCACTAAAATGTAATCTATTTGATTCTTGGTTGACTCAAAACTAGCATTATAAAAATATTATTAAAATATTTACCCACTGTGATCATTAAACTTCATTTTTAACCCGGTGAACTCTCAGTTTAAACTTGGTAAATAATTATAGAACTTGTTTTTTTTTCAATTTACCGTTTATATTAATTGTGAAGTAAAAAAAAGCAGGATCTCGGCCAGCATACTTGTACTTCCAAAATACGCACATAAAATGCAAAAAAAAACGCATGTGACCCATGAGCCGTGATTTGCCCACCCCTGCTATAACGGACCCTACTTAAAACAGTTTTATGTTATTTTCTGAATTAAAATTAAAATTGTTAATGAATTAAAATGTTTTAATTTTTAAAAAAAATTAACTAGAATATATGATGTAACCAGCTGTGGGGAAACAGAAGATATTAATTAAACCAAACTGTAAATATGGGTACCTAACATTTATGCTACGTAAACTAAAAACGTGAACATCTTCACTCGAAGATTTGCACGCCAGAATTCACTAAATTTGTTAAGATAAAAAAAAAAACTGCTATTCACGTGCTTTGTGTATTAAAAAATACACCAGAGATAAACTGAATACGAAACAAAACAAAATACAGACGAAGAACTAAGTAGCACCTGTTACAGTTGTTGTTTTAGTAGCCAAGGCCGATGCCAGACCACGCCAACTTTAGGTCATGGCATAAACACCAGTCTAGCTCAGTGATTCCCCACCTGGGGACTGGGAACCACAAATGGTCCTCGAAGTGGTCCTTCCTTCCTCGCCTTATTTACCCATATCAGTGGCATAGGTCATCAACATGAACTCGCCATTTATTTCTGGTCAGGGCTGTTTCCTCTCTCCGTCTCCAGGTGTAGTCTTATCTTTTTTATCTCTGCTTAAAGACTCCTTCTCTAGATGTTTCTATGTCTTCCTTTTTTCCTCTTCCCGTGGGGATTCCAGGTGAGAGCTTCCCTAGTTATGTTTATGGTAGGCTTTCGAAGTGTATGTCCTATCCATCTTCAACATCTTTTCCTTATCATTTCTATCACTGTCGATTGGTTCATTTTCTGCCATAACTCTTCATTACTGATGGTATATGGCCATCTAATCTGAAGGATCTTCCTTAGGCAAGTTCTAGCAAAAGTCGGCAGTTTATTGGTAGTTTTGGCTGAGCTTTTCCATGTTTCTTATCCACACAACAGGGCCGATTTAACGTTTATATTGAACAGTCTAATTTTTGTTGTTAGGGATATCCCTTGGCCTACCACATGTTTCTCAGCTGTAGAAATGTTCCTCTAACCTTTCCAATTCTTGCTGTAAATATATGATTTTGTACCATCTTCTATGTCTATAAAGCTGCCGAGATAGGTGGTCTGCTCTCTCTCTCTCTCTCTCTCTCTCTCTCTCTCTCTCTCTCTCTCTCTCTCTGAACCTTAAGTGCCCAGGGCACATGGGGCTTCCGCAAGGGTTTTCCACAAATGCCTGTCCTTCGCCTTTTTTTCTGCTCTTGCCCAGGTGAGCCCTCTATTGCTCTACATCCTTTCTGTTGTTCTTCTCCATGTCTCTTTTGGTCTACCCTTACTTCTGTTCCCCTGTGGTGTCCATCTTAGTGCTATTTTTGGTAGTGAGTTGTCAGTCATTCGGAGCACATGTCCCAACCATCGCCAGCATCTTTCCTCAATAATTGTTGTCAGTGCCAGGTTTCACCTGTAGAGTGTGAGACGCTGCTGACGTCTGTGAGGATGGAGGTGTCACCTGTTTTGCTGCATATGATCTGTCGCGACACCAACTCCACCACCCTAGTTGTGACTTGTGGGAGCAGTGTTTGGTAAGCAGGTCACTGAAATCATGAATGAATATCTTTTATATTACACAAACCAGACAGACACCATATGTTTGCAGGCAGTCAGTGAACAGATATAGATTGTATATGTAGAGAATCAGTAGACATACATTTAGATTTACAAGCAGCCGTTCAGTAGACAGACATGTATATAGAGTCATGAGCTAACCAGTAGAATGTACACACAAGCAAGCCAGTTATAAGACCGACAGACAGACAGCCAGACAACTATCATTAGAGATCTCCTTCCTTCCAAGCCTTCTTTTCCCGTGACTGGGGCATAGGGGATCAACATGTGCTCTCCGTGTATTTCTGTCCTGGCCTGTTTCTTCTATCCGTCGCCATGTTTAAGTCAATCTTTTTTATCTCTGCTTCAAGACTCATTCGCCAGGTGTTTCTAAATCTTCCCTGTTTCCTCTTACCCTGGGGATTCCACGTGAGAGCTTGTCTGGGTAGGCCTTAGAAGTGTATGCTCTATCCATCTCCAGTGTTTTTTTCACTGTCATAGAGATTTGCGACAGAAAAATAGGCAGACAAATGGACGGATAAGCAAACGGAAGGATATCAAGAAAATATGACAGAAGTCAGGTAATATGAGAGAGTGAGAGACAATCCAGAGAGGGTCATTTAGATAGAAAAACAGAAGGACAAACGGATTCAAAGGACAGACAGAGATACCGAAGGGTGTATGAGTGGAATGAAGGATGTGTGAATGATTGATGATCGTGAAAACAGACAATACCCAAAACGCTAAAATTCTCGGTCACTGTATATTTGTTTTGGTTTTAGTATGTAGAATCAAAAGAAAATAGCGATAATTTGGAAGTAAGAAGTATTATGGTTAATGAATACTGAATATGGCCTAGCTCTATTGCTGGATTGGGGGAGCAGCTTCATTACACTCGGGGCATGCCAATGAGTGTTCAGTATTCAACAATCAGGATGTCATTTAGTTTTTTAGCTGATATAATAACATCAGGATGTCCTTTAGTGTTTTAGCTGATATAATAACATCAGGATGTCCTTTAGTTTTTTAGCTGATATAATAACATCAGGATGTCCTTTAGTGTTTTAGCTGATATAATAACATCAGGATGTCCTTTAATGTTTTAGCTGATATAATACTAACGCCGTGTTCGTTGTAAATGTCTTGTGAACCCAAATGTTTGAAGTAAGAATGCGTCAGAAGACTATTGACAAAACCTATGACTTTACTATAGAAATGTACTTGTCTAGAGTCAGCTTATTTTATGTTTCAGGTATGAAAGAGTCACCGGATTCTGCAGCAGTTATGATCTGAATATCGGCCAGACTTTTATGGTAATTTTAAAACAACGAAAAATCATTCATTATATCCAGTGATATGATTAGTATGTCAAACAACGTGATGTTTATATCAAACAGTATGGATATAAACATCATGTTTATATCCAACAACCTAACTGTAATATCAAACATTATGTTTATATCCAACAACATGATATTTATATCCAACAGCATTATTTCTATATCCAACAATATGATGTTTATAACGAGCAACACAATGTTTATATCCAACAACATGATGCTTATATCCAACAATATGATGACTAATGAAACAACAAATAAGACATTGTTCCTTTGAAACATTTAAAACTCTAACCACAACACTCACTGAAGCAGGCGTCCTTGCAAGATAAAGAGAGGTTTTCTGTCTGGCACTAACGATTACAATTTTCTGTTCAGAGCATGGCATGTGGGTGAATATATGTGAACACGTTCTGTTCAGAGCATGGCATGTGGGTGAATATATGTGAACACGTTCTGTTCAGAGCATGGCATGTGGGTGAATATCTGTGAACACGTTCTGTTCAGAGCATGGCATGTGGGTGAATATCTGTGAACACGTTCTGTTCAGAGCATGGCATGTGGGTGAATATCTGTGAACACGTTCTGTTCAGAGCATGGCATGTGGGTGAATATCTGTGAACACGTTCTGTTCAGAGCATGGCATGTGGGTGAATATCTATGAACGCGTTCTGTTCAGAGCATGGCATGTGGGTGAATATCTATGAACACGTTCTGTTCAGAGTATGACATGTGGGTGAATATCTGTGAACACGTTCTGTTCAGAGCATGGCATGTGGGTGAATATCTGTGAACACGAAGAAGAGGGAAAAGGGTATTTAAAAAATCAAAATGGTCAAGTCTTCATCTCCATTATTTCATCATCATCATAATATGGTTTTTAGTCTCATGTGGAGCATAAACATCAGCCATTGCTCTCTTTACCATCTTACACTTGGCCTTCCAACTCTTTCCAAGTTTTCATGATTTCTGAGTATTCCTCTGTTTTCCTGTAGCGCATGTACTAACAGGGGAGACTATTCAATATATTCTTCCACTTGTTATTTATAAAATATGTAGACATTGTCTTCCTTTCTCCTCCCTTAGTTGTCTTCTTATTTTCAACTTCAATTCTTGCTTTCTAATTCCTGAAATCACGTATTCCTATTGTGTTTCTATTGTGTTTCTTTTTTTCTTTGTTTTCATAATTATTTTCCTTATGGTGACAACCCATATATAAACAACAAATACTCAGATCCTATCTCATTTTCTAACACATGTAGAAACACCCATTTTTTTATTAAATCGTGTCCTGTATTTCTTATCTTTCTTTTTAACATTTACAAAAACCAGATATTTTAATGTCTCCACCCAGGACCAACCGCTGCTGTCATCAACCATCACTCTACAGTTGATTAAGTCCGGGGAGGTATTAGACGCTGCCAGAGTGGCCATCTTGATCTCGGATCATCTTTTCCACTACAGAATATCCGTGTGGGGAGACAGAAACACAAGGTATGGATTCTCCTGCTCGTGTAACTCAGTTTATCTTTTAAACGTAGATTAAGATTTTTCGGAATGAAAAGTCAAAGTTTTGCCTATTAACCCAGGCACTAAAAAGAGATGATATTGGAGTTCCAGTTGGCAAAGGTTGCATACAAGTCCTTCATGGGTAGTCTTAACACATTAAGTCACAACCGTCAAGTCTCAAATCCTTTCACATAGCTTCAAATTCGAGTCCCACGTCAAGTCTTCAACTCCTTTCATGTACCTTCAAGTCAAATCTCACTTCAAGTCTCAAGTCTATGGGTCAAAACACTTTTGGTACCGTGTGTTGTGTCAGTAGTTTACAATAGCACTCGCTGGGGATGTAAGAAGCGAAAGTATTCATTCATTCATTCATTCATTCATTCAGTTTTCTGAGCCACTTGTCTCCATTTCTTTCTGTTCTTAGTCTTCTCTTATCAGTCGTTCATTTCGAGGGCTCATAGTTCTTCTTCCAGGTTGTCACACTACGGTAAAAGTATAGTAAAGTGAATTAAAGTGACTATAAATATATATATCTGAACCTTAAGTGCCCAGGGCACATGGGGCTTCCGCAAGGGTTTTCCACAAATGCCTGTCCTTCGCCTTTTTTTCTGCTCTTGCCCAGGTGAGCCCTCTATTGCTCAACATCCTTTCTGTTGTTCTTCTCCATGTCTCTTTTGGTCTACCCTTACTTCTGCTCCCCTGTGGTGTCCATCTTAGTGCTATTTTTGGTAGTGAGTTGTCAGTCATTCGGAGCACATGTCCCAACCATCGCCAGCGTCTTTCCTCAATAATTGTTGTCAGTGGCTTCATCTGCATTTCTGCCAATAAGATGTTATTTCTTATGGCGTTTGGCCAAAATATTTTTCTAATTCTTCGTAAACATTTAGTCTGGAAAGAATTCAACTTGTTTTCTATGGTTTTGGTGATTTTCCAGCATTCACTTCCATAGAGTAGTACACTTAGAACATTACTCTTAAATATCCTGATTTTCATATTTATGCTTAGTTTATATATATATTCTTCACTTTATCGAGTCCCTCGGCAGTAATTTGCATGTTTTTATGTTGAACTGTAATAAAATCTATTAAGAACAATTTCGGTTATTAATTACTCATCTGTATATCAACAATGTCCATTAGACTCGGTTTTTATTTCTGAAATAATTTTGTTAGTTCCTTCTCCTTGTAAGGATAAAAGCTCATGGGCGCTCTTCCTATAAAGTTGCTACACAGATCCAACTATCCCTCTCGCTTTACGAGGTGCGCATAATAAAACCGGCATGTTACTGACATGTCAATAGTTAGTTATAAAAATCCTTTGGTTTACTGGTATTTTAACAGGCTTTACACGATCTACACTACTTTCTTATTATAACTTTGCCAACACTTACAATGATTAGACGTGCATAATGGAAAACTCAACAGACCGTTTGCCAGACGAGCTCGTTTGCTCAGCTCTTCACCTTTCTAAAAACAAAGTTTGTTCGTTCGTTGATCCTAATTGCATAGGCCTATGTTCAACAGCTCAGGTTATTTAAGTAAGCGTTGTGTTACAAATACCATGCTGAAGAAAGTAGATACAGCTGTCGAATTGAGTGACAAAAATTTCAAGTCGCAAGTCCAGGTCGCTAACATTCACTTTCAAGCGGAGTCCAAGTCTAGTCTTTAAAGTGACTCGGGTTGCACTCGAGGCCAGGTCGATCGACTAGATTCTACATCTCTGCCATTTCATCTCTCTAGTATTTTTTCTGGTTCCAGTTCAGTGGTTCGTGATCAAAAAACCACCGGAACCTCTCAGTTTAATTAGTCTTCGAACACCCCCGATATTTACATAGAGTAATCTAATACTTTTGGGCGTATATTAGACAGACAGACACACACGCGCGTGCACGCGCGCACACATACACACGCCTTTTTTAAAAGTCAGAATAAGAAGAATTCAAAACTTAATACTTTTGATTCGTATTACTTGGTTAAAGTTCTACATTTTAAAACCACTAGTTAAATAAATGCACGATTTTACAAAAATCGTGTAGCCTTTCGTTCAGCAGACAGTTGTTAGATGGAGAACTTGTGGAATTTATTATCTGTTGTCTAATTATTTGTTGTTTAAATATCTGCTGAGATTAAAATCCGACACTTTCACGGACTATGGCACGCAAAAATGTACTCTTAATCATTTCAGATTCGTTCTTGCGATTGCGAAAGAATGTACACCAAATCAGAACGAGGCATCATCTGGTACAGTGTACAATGTCCCGCCAAGATTTGCAGACACATCTGCACAAGAATTACCTGTAGAATTACTCACCAAGAACCAGCCACCTTTTCAAGGCCATAACTCTTGGCAGAATCTGGAACGACCTCGAGAAGCAGGTGACAAACTTCCCATTGTTCCAGAATATTCTCGTGACAACAGTCTGAAACGATATCAAAACAGAGATGTAAGAAAGATCTATTCACAGCCCACTGCTCGAAAAACAGAAATGTCCAATTATGGAATACATGACAATGTAAGTCTCGACGATGCTACAAAAATGGAAACATATCGTTCTAAATGGTACACACGTAATAGAAAAGAGAATACTGTCGGTACAGGTTACATCCCTCAATCTGAATTAGGAATAGATAATGATGATGAGGAGGATGATGATGAAACAACAACGCCGGAGAGTTCAGAAGTGGCTAAACTTCGCTGGATGGAAGAAAAGAGAATCCTGTTTGAGCAGAAGGTTAAGTTTCTGAGAAGTTTTTATCCTGAAACTTCGGACAACGAGCGCAGTAACTGGGAAGATATTCCCCCAGGAGATGTTGACAACGTGGAAGATGACGATATCTTGCCTGCGTCCGCACCTTCACAGAGTTTTACTGAAGACTTTGATAATTATGCAGCATATTTTCCTAACTCTGGTTCTTCGAAACAGATTCAGACATCTGTCCAGGACGAGGATCTTTATACAATTTTAACAAAGCAAAAGTTAGACCTGGAACGGAAACACGTCCAGAAGTCACAAAATATGTCGAAATCGGACAAAGACGTTTCCTCTATCACAACCTTCTTGGGTCTTTCCGCAGGAAATTATGAGCAGAAAGGTTCTGAAAATCCTTCAGGCTTAACACCAAGAGAGGTCACTTCAGATTATAAGACACTGTCAGTAAATTCTGTACAAGCATCAGCAAATTCTGTTCAGACCCTGGTGAATTCTGAACAATTTCCACAAATGTTTCCAATAAATGGCAGTAGAGATACATTTGGAAATGCTATAAGAGAACAGTCAAATACTTATATAAGAAATACATTAAAACCTACAATTCCAGCTGGTCTGCAACGATTTGCTCAGAAAATACAAAATTCCGCTTCAAACATGCCAAATGAAGGCATGACAGGTACAACAGAACATCAGAAAACGAGAAATTCTACCATAATAGCATTATCGACGTATAACGTAAAACTCTTGCCAAAGCCAACGTCTGATATATTCAATGAAAATATATCAGATAGTTCCATTAAACATTTGTCTCAAAGTGGTTTTCAAAGTTTACAAAGTCCTGCTGAGGACATGCCAGGTAGAAACTTTACATTCACAACTACTACTTCTGCAAGTCCGGATATAAAAAATTCAGCGCCAATAAACTTATCTGCTTATATCGTCAAACTCCTGCCAAAATCCATGTCTAGTGTTTTTAATAAAAATACATCAAGTGATCTTGATGCTCAGTTACCTGGAAACATGACTGCTGTCAAAATTGTACCTGGCATTTCTCCTTCTGAATTCAAGGCGACACTAGAATCAGAAACTACTGAGGACTATTTTTCAACTGAAATGGCTAATACCAATTCTACAGTCAGTTCAACAGGTACGCCTCCAGAAGGAAATCATGGGATAGTTGTAACAACTCCAGAAATTTCAAGCAATAAAGAATCATCATTGTCTAGCTCATCATATATAAAGATGAAATCTTCTGAACTCCAAGAAAATCACGTCAGTTCAGAACAAGATGATATGTTGAATGTGAATATGGTGTCATCAGAGTCACAGATCAAATCAGACAGAAGGCGTGATTTGCCGCAAGTGGAGACAAGTGAAGCAGGTATTGCATCTCGGATGAATGCTAGTGATACTCCAGTACTTCGAAGAGTTAAAGCAGTTGAAGCTACGGATTTATCACTGCTACAGTCTGCGCACCCACCACTCGTTGAGACTTCTGTTTTTATGACACCAAAACCTACCACACTGTTAGAACCAGGCAGCCAGACAGACTCCCTCACCTCGCTACTTCTAAATACTTCTGCTGAAGATAATGTCCAATCAGATGACACCACGTCAGATCATATCCAAGCACCATCCCCATCTCTGGTGTCCAAGACTTCACAAGCTCCAACTAACACTGGCACACCCCAGGCCAGTGATGACAGCGAAGAAGAAATGAAGGAAGATTCCTTCTGGCCAATAGTAGCTGCCCTTGTAGTCGGGATACCGGCCATTGTTGTCCTTGCTATAACTATCACCGTGATCTACAGGAAAAGGTTGGAGCAGCCAGTTCTTCTAGCGCGCCAAGGAGTATCTACTGCTTCCTTGCACCCTTTGCTCTAGCACTTTGTAATTTTTGCACTCTTCCAGTTTTTGCACAAAGGTATTTCACGAACTTGTATATAGCACATTATATACTCATATGTTATATATCATTCTGTTTGTTCTATTATATATTCGTAAGTTATAAATTATTCTCTTTGTTCTATTATATACATGTACATTATAAATTATTCTCTTTGTTCTGTTATATACTCTTATATATTATTCTCTTTAATCTGTTATATACTCGTAGGTTATATATTATTCTCTTTACTCCATTGTATACTCGTCCTTTATATATTATTCTCTTTCTTCTGTTATATACTCGTACATTATTTATTATTCTCTTTGTCTACAGTTATCATCTTTGCATCCAAAACCTATTCTTTCATCTTTGTTGGACGCAGTTATATTTGTTGTGAGCGCCAAGTTTCTGCTCTCGTGCTTATAACGGTCATATTTGCCATATAAAAGCAAACCATTTCATCAAAATCATTTTCTTGAAATGGTGAAATTATTGAAAATAAAAGTAGAAGCAGCTTTTTTTTAGCTAACGAGCACAAAGTTGTACGGTTAACTTAATAAAGTTGCTCCTAGTTTTGTTTTAAGTAGTTTTAACATTTTATTATCGTAGTTTTACCGCAGTGGCTTTGTGTGGATTTATATATTTAGTCTTATACAAATATCCTTATATCCAAAAACTATTCGTGTCTTAAAATGAAGAAGAAAGAAACAGAAAATGATAAATTGGGAGAATTTGTTGCTGCCCTGCAAGACGTCACAAGGCGACTTTCTTTGAAGTGAATAAGTGGGTGAGAAACTGGTGTGTGCTAAATTTATGAAAGGGTTCGTGACCAGACTGCGCGGATACTTATAAAGATATAATGGATACTGCAATGAGAGAAGAACAAGCAGGATTTCGAAAAGGGAGAAACTGACTCGACCAGATCTTCACTCTATATTTGAAGAACAAAAACCATTAATTCTGAACTTCATAGACTTTAAAAATGCATTTGATAACATACACAGAGATTCATTGTGAAGAATTCTGAGAAGAATACCATCTAAAATTGTCAACATCATTAAAGATCTCTACAACGGGAATGTTTGCGCAGTCGACACATAAGAAGGAATGACAGAATGGTTCCAGATTGAAAAGGGCGTGAAACAAGGATTGATACTATCTGCCTTGCTTTTTGGAATTGCCACAGACTTCATAATGAAAAAAATGCTGCATAGGTAAAACGGACATTGATTGGGTACATGGTACCTAATTAGAAGATCTTGATTTTGCAGATGACATAACTCTTATCAGTGACAATGTGAAATCGATATAAAAAAAAACAAATACCCAATAAAAAAAAATAAAAAAACTCACCAAAATGTGACGTTAAGGTACCAGGTACAACCTTGAGACAAGTGCATACATTTTATTATCTGGGCACTCGAGTAATATCACATGGGATATGCGCCTCTGATGTCAAGAATAGAATACGCCAGACCCAAAACAGCTTTGCAACAAATGAGAAACATCTTGTGCGATTCATTTCTGTCAAAGAACACCAGAAAAGAGAGTTCTAAAATACAACAATGAACATGTCCTACTCTATGGAAGTGAGTCATGAACAGACAATAGATCAACGGAAAGATAATAAAAGTAACGGAAAGATAATAGAAGTAACGGAGATGTAGCTCATTATAAAAATGTTAAGAATACAACGGACAGCTAAGATGAAAAACATGGAATGTCTAATAGAAACAAATCTAGATAGGAACCTAATTAAATCCATAATAAAACGGCAGTCATCATTCACTGGGTATATAATGAAAAGAGGAAGGCTTGAGAACATCATAACAACAGGGAAGATAAATGGAAAGAGATGCAGGGGAAGACCTAAAGAACAAAAAAAAAGTCCAGTATAACACGATGGCACGACAAAATATCAACTGAACTGACAGAAAATGTCAAGGAACGACATCCGTGCAGATGCACATCAGCGCCAACGCCCACCGGCACGACACATGATGATGATGAACACAGTATCACCTATGTACCACAGCGGCGTTAAAAAGCTAACTTTGCTTCTCCCCCCCCCCCCTTTTTAAAAATATCTGAATGCGATGATGCTCTTTCACATACCATTTTGGCAGTTATCTTTGCGCCCACAGTAGAACAATCATTGCAAGCTTACCCACATCTTAACAGCTTAGGCTTCATCGACTAACTTGTGTAGATCTCTCTCTCTCTGAACCTTAAGTGCCCAGGGCACATGGGGCTTCCGCAAGGGTTTTCCACAAATGCCTGTCTTTCGCCTTTTTTTCTGCTCTTGTCCAGGTGAGCCCTCTATTGCTCAACATCCTTTCTGTTGTTCTTCTCCATGTCTCTTTTGGTCTACCCTTACTTCTGCTCCCCTGTGGTGTCCATCTTAGTGCTATTTTTGGTAGTGAGCTGTCAGTCATTCGGAGCACATGTCCCAACCATCGCCAGCGTCTTTCCTCAATAATTGTTGTCAGTGGTTTCATCTGCATTTCTGCCAATAAGATGTTATTTCTTATGGTGTTTGGCCAAAATATTTTTTTAATTCTACGTAAACATTTAGTCTGGAAAGAATTCAACTTGTTTTCTATGGTTTTGGTGATTTTCCAGCATTCAATTCCATAGAGTAGTACACTTAGAACATTACTCTTAAATATCCTGATTTTCATATTTATGCTTAGTTTATTTGATTTCCATATATTCTGTAGCATTGCAAAAGCCTGGTTTGCTTTAGTAAGTCTGCTGTTGATGTCCTCTGTGCTGTCTCCATTTTCTACTACTCTGCTGCCAAGGTATACAAATTCGTTGACCTCCTCCACTAACTTGTTATCTACTCTGAGTACATTTCTGTTGTTCACATTTTGCTTCATTAACTTTGTCTTTCCTACGTTGATCTTTAGTCCTATGTTGTTTGCATTCTGGGTTAACTTGTTTATTTTATCTTGCATATCTTTGTGACTGCTTGATAATAGACAAATGTCGTCCGCAAAGTCAAGGTCCTCCAGCACTGTGTTAAGGGTCCATTGTAATCCTCTGCGTTTGTCTGATGTTGCCTCCTTCATTAACCAGTCTACTGCCAAGATAAATAATGTTGGTGATAGTACACATCCCTGTTTCACTCCTGTTTGTACCCTAAAGCTGCTGGAGGTATGTTCTCCACAGATAACTTTGCACTGAAAACCCTCGTATAGGGCTTTGATTACATTAACTATTTTATGGGGGAGGCCATGCCATCTTAGGATTTTCCACAGTGCATCTCTGTTGACACTGTCAAAGGCTTTCTCAAAATCTATGAATAATGCATATGTTGTGCTATGCCATTCATTTGCCTGTTCTAATATTTGTCTAAGTACAAATATATGGTCTGTGCATGATCTTCCTTTCCTAAATCCTGCCTGCTCTTTCCGAAGTTTTTCCTCAAGTGTTGGTACAATTCTGTTGATGATTATTCTGCAAAATACTTTACTAGTGAGTGGCAGTAGGGTAATGCCTCTCCAGTTCCCGCAATCTCTGAGGTCACCCTTCTTTGGTAGTTTTACTATAAGACCAGTTTTCCACTCCTCTGGGGCTTTTTCTAAATCCCAAATTTGTTGTAATATCCGGCAAAGTTGTTTTGGTGTTTCTGTTTCTTCTGCTTTCAACATCTCAGCAGTCACTTCATCTTCACCTGGTGCCCTGTCTGATTTTAGCATCTTTATCGCCTCTTTTACTTCATTTATTGTTATTGGTCCTGTATTGATGTTTAGTTCCGCTTTTGCTTCAGGTATATCTATTGCTTGTGCTGCTTGTGTTCTGTTTAGTAGGGTGTTAAAGTGTTCCCTCCATCTTTCAATTTTTTCTCTTTCTCCACTGACCAGTTGTCCATTTTGTGTTCTTACTGCACTTTCACATCTTGTATTGAAGTTACCTGTCATCTGCTTTGTGATTTTATATATGGTTTTCATGTCATTTGTATATGCTGCTTTCTCTGCTGTCTGCTAAGTTGTCATAATACTGACGTTTATCTTGACGGCATGATTCCTTCACTTCTTTGTCTTTTTGTGCATAATTACTTAAAACTCGTTCTTTAAGCCGTTGTGATTTGGTGTTCAGTAATTTTTTCTTGATTTCTTTTCTTTGTTCTATCTTTTCCCATGTGGTCTCACTTATCCATTCCTCTTTTCTCCTTTTCCGATATCCCAGCACCTCTTTTGCTGTTTCCTGTAGTGTTTTATTGAACTCTAATATGGACATTTCTGCTTCGTCTTGTAGGACACTGAAGCGGTTCTTAAGTATTATTGAGAATTCATTTCTTGTTTGCTGGTCTATCAGTTTTCTTGTATCAAAATGTATCTTTCTGTGTTCTCCGATTCTGGCTTTCCTTAATTTTAGTTTTATTTTTGCTACCAGAAGGTTGTGATCACTTCCTATATCTGCTCCTTTCCTTGCTCGCACATCTTGTAGTGACCGTTTCCACTTGTTGTTTATTAGTATGTGATCGATTTGGTTTTCTGTGGTTTTATCTGGTGACCTCCAAGTCACCTTATGGATGTTTTTGTGTTGGAAAATTGTCCCTCCGATGGTCATCATGTTTTCTTCACAGAAACTGCACAGTCTTTCTCCATTTTCATTTATTTCTCCGATTCCTTCTCTTCCCATGATTCTTCTTCTATCTTCATTTCCTTCACCTACTTTTGCATTGAAGTCACCCAAGATGAGTAGCATATCATGCTTGGGTATTGTTTCTACTGTGGCTTGGAGGCTGTTGTAAAAATCTTCTTTTAATTCCTCTTCAGCTGCTTCTGTTGGTGCATAACAAACTATAATAGACAGCTTCGTGAATCTTGAGTTGAACCGTGCATATAATAATCTCTCATTTATTGGGGTCCATTTCAGCAATGCTCTTGATGCTTCTTTTGTTATAATCAATGCTACTCCTCCTTCATGAAGATCTTCTTTACCTGACCATATTATTGTATCTTCTGTGTGCTGTGTTGTTAATTTCCTTCTGCCTTGTCCTGTCCATCTTGCTTCTTGTATTCCTAGTATGTCTAGTTTGTATCTGTGCATTTCCTTGATGGTTTGTGCTAGTTTTCCAGTCTGGTTTAGTGTTCTTACATTCCAGCTACCTATATGCATCTTTTGTTTAGGTTCCAGGAGGTCTGCAGTCGGGCTGGGGACTTCCAGTGGCTGGCTTTCATCCACAACCTTCATGGGCTCAGTTTCCTGATACGCATTTCTCCTTCCACCTGCATTTGCTTTTTCCCTTGCTTCTGTTTCTGTAGCAGTCTGATAGTTTTTTACCAGATAGGGTTGCTGGCCCTATGCTGAACCCTCCTTAGTCGCCTTTTACGATCATGCATGGTAGGGTACAGTGGTCCTATTCTTTGCAGATCCCGGGTACCACACGGGTAAACTTGTGTAGATATAATGTAGATATTAACATCCGCTTTCTTAACTTTCCAGCTCGATTAATATTAATAATTTGGGGGCGGGGTCTGATTTCCTTTATCAACCAAATATGTGAATGGCTTATGAACCTGATTAACTCTTCCACTCGTGAATTAATTTCCATGCTCTGGTAGAATACATTTTGATGATAAATTTTGGTAAAAATAAACTAGAAAGAAGTTATTGTACAGTTTATAAATATGCGTTCAGTTAGAAATGTGCTACTTTTCATTTATTTGAACTTCTCTTAAATATAGTTCTGATCATTGCTTCGCAAGATCTACTAACACTGCCATTGTTGTCTTGGAGACGCAAGAGTTAATTAACTACACACACTGAATCAGTCATTTATTATAGGGCTGGTCACGAAAAACCAGACTGCTTCAGGTGTTCCGCGATAATGCTGTCATTGTCTGGATGGGCACGTTTGTAACATCTGTAGATGTTATCTGTGCTGGGTTATTGGGACGAAGTGGTGTTTGTTGCCCAACCTGGACTAAACGTTTTCAGAAATATACTTGCAACAATCTTGTTATTTATTTTATTTTGCCTTTCATTATCATATGTTCTCATCAGTCTTATCAGCATGTTCAGATAGTATCACCAGCATCCAGAGAGAGAGAGAGACAGACAGACAGACAGACAGACAGACAGAAGGGGTTTATTGAACTAAAGGCCAGCAGACTTCATATTCCCGCTTTTGTCACCCTTCAGTATCACAGTTATAAAAATAAGTATTCTATTCGGCATTCTGTGATGAGGAAACTCATGCACAGCGAGGCGCACTGGATTACGCTGTACACATTACTATGAGCGAATGAAGGGGAAAATATGATACCACGTCCTCAGATCCACGAATGTGGTACCTAGTTAATGTCTTAGCCAGTATTCTAAATCATTTCCGTTTAGTAAATCACTTGCGTAACATGGCGCTTTTCACAAAGATTTTTTTTTCAAACCTTCTTTTCCTTCACCTTCTGCCTGCCCTTTCCTTTGTGTTAATCTTTTGTATCGCTATGTGACTATACGAGTGGCGTTCAGAAAGTAATGCACCACATCGTTTTTTTTTCAGCTAATAATGAAGATTGAAGGATGAAATTCTGCACACTTTAAATATAGCATTTGGCGATTGTGTGAACCAAATTGCACCGCAACCGGCCAAAGAATATGGCTGCCCTATCCGTTGAAATGGAGCGTGTTAGCACCTTTCGGTATAAGCAGCGAATTGTGATAGAATTTCTCTTTGCAGAGAAGGAAACTGTTGTGAAAATTCACATGCGCCTATTTAATGTGTATGGAAGCTTTGTATTCGACAGAAGTACAGTCAGTCGCTGGGTTCCGAAAATCAAAGAATCAATAAGTGAAGATAAGGAGTTGCATGATCGGACGCGCTGTGGAAGTCCTGCCACAGCCACCAAGGCAGAAATGTTGAAATGCACTGAATGCATTATTCTTACTGATAGGCGTATCCCTACTCAACAGTTGGCCTCAGAGCTGTCAGTCAGCAATGATAATGCAAATGCATTATAAAAGCTCTCGGATTTTCTAAGGTTTGCGCAAGATGGGTGTTCCTCGAAGTCTCACAAATGGCCATCGATTACAAAAGAAAGCAATTTCTTCTGAATTGTTGGAGCGTTTCAGTGCTGAAAGAGAGAACTTTTTGGCTAAGATCGTAACAGGTGACGAAACTTGGGCACATCATTTTGAACCTGAGACAAAAAGACAGTCAATGGTGTGGCATCATCCATGATCACCACGAAGAAAGAAATTCAAGACAACTCCTTCAGCTGGAAAGGTCATGATCACTGTCTTTTTTGGATACTGAAGGCGTGATTCTTGTGGATGTTATGCCAAGAGGAGAGAGAATCATTTCGCAAGGTTACATTAAGACACTAAGAAAACTCAGTCAACGTTTTCGCACAGTTCGGCCGCACAAGAATCCAGCAAACCTGCTTCTCCTTCACGACAATTCGCGCCCTCACACAAGTCTGGCAACACGAGAAGCAACCACCAAACTGGGTTGGACTGTACTACCCCATCCACCCTATAGTCCTGATTTGCCACCCTCAAATTTCCATCTGTTTGGTCCACTTAAAGATGCACTCCAAGGGGTAAGACTTGAAGATGACGAAGGAGTGATTCATACAGCGAAGAAATGGCTATATAATCAAGAGAAAATCGGATACGGGCTAGCAATACGAGCACTTGTTTCGCGCTGGCGTAAAGCCGTACAGGTTTATGTGGATTATGTTGAATAATACCGATGTTTACGCGACATATCCATGTACATTGTATATAAGTTTCATGTTTTTTTAGAAAACAGCTCCTGAGAAAAACGATGTGGTACATTACTTTCTGAACGCCCCTCCTACTTGGTGATATTCACATCCAAAAGTGGTATCCACATCTAATCATGAGATTCCACATCAACCAAGCGTGGACGTATGACAAAGTAGTGTATTAGTAACTTTAGTAGAACAATCAAATCTTTTATCTGTTATCTCTTAACTTTTTTTATGAGTGGAAAGTCTGGAGTATGCATTATTTGATATTGTATAAATTGTACATACTGAAGAAAATCAAGTATTCACCGTTAAATTTACTGTACTGTTAGAAAAACTATAGTATAAAATTATTTCTGTAATCATCATTAATCTGTGCGTCCCCCCTCGGAAAATTGGCTGCAGGGGCCCGCCAACTTGCCCTGTTCCTTGTTCTATCAGTGCAACCAGTCAGACTGAATCCACTCCCTATATGTTGCCCTTCTGCTCCTTGTTCTATCAGTGCAACCAGTCAGACTGAATCCACTCCCTATATGTTGCCCTTCTGTTTCTTGTTCTATCAGTGCAACCAGTCAGACTGAATCCACTCCCTATATGTTGCCCTTCTGTTCCTTGTTCTATCAGTGCAACCAGTCAGACTGAATCCACTCCCTATATGTTGCCCTTCTGCTCCTTGTTCTATCAGTGCAACCAGTCAGACTGAATCCACTCCCTCTATGTTGCCCTTCTGTTCCTTGTTCTATCAGTGCAACCAGTCAGACTGAATCCACTCCCTATATGTTGCCCTTCTGTTCCTTGTTCTATCAGTGCAACCAGTCAGACTGAATCCACTCCCTATATGTTGCCCTTCCGTCTTTATCGTTGTTATCTTCATGCTCGTTTTTTCCTTCTACTTTGCCCTGGGGGTATGCTTTCCTCTATTATATTATCCCTCTTGATATAACAGAAATGTTTAAATGTCTGGTTATTATTTTCCTTTCATTATTTCTCTATTCAATTCCAATTTTGATTATGAACTTTGCTTTCTTTTCTGCTCGTGGAATTTGCTCTATACTTGTTGTATACCAACATTTGAAGTGCCGCAAATTTCGTTTCCATTTCCTTTTTTTTTTTTTAATATCCATGCTTCTGTACTATCGAGAAGTGTGGAACATACATCACATTCTTCTGTAATAACCTATTTTAAAACTCAAAACAAATCAAACGCTAGACACAATATTTTTTAGACTGGTGCAACGGGATCACAATAGTAAAATCTCAAACAAGACAAATGGCTGCAAGTTATTTTGGTACATCTATTCAAGTGCAGTTACTTTGTTTTCTCATTTGCTGAAAGAACAAGTCTAGTATTTTGTTATCGATTAGAAAAACGCGCCGCAGTTTCGAATACGCAATTTTTCTTTCTTTCTTTTTTTTAATGGATCTGATATTGTTCATACCATTTTCAGTGTGTCAAATCAGTATTTATTTTCTTTCATTGTGAATATGTGATTATTATACATACTAATTCATACTGTTTTGTTACACTATAGAAGCTTTATATGGATGTGAATATGTGATATACTAACTTGTGATACTAAACAGGAAAACATTGGTTAGAACTTCAAGAATGTAGCAGGAAGAAAAGATACTGTGACCGGGTCATAAGTATCTTGTCACCTTGTGGCTGGGCGCTTGTTCTTTTTCTGATGTTCGAGGTTCGAACCTCAGTCATTCTGTTATTACTATTCTACTTCCGAAATATATAAAACGCACTATTAAGTATTAAGACTCTTTCTTAAGGTGACTGAAGACTTCTCCCAAGGTGACTCATTACTTCTCCAAGGGTAACAGAAGACTTTCTTAAGGTGACTGATGACTTTTCCCCAAGGTGACTCATGACTTCTCCCAGGTTGACTGAAGACGTCTCTTAAGGTGACGGAAGATGATTCTCCCAGGGCGACTGATGACTTCTCCCAAGGTGACTCATGACTTCTCCCAGGGTGACTGAAGACTTCTCTTAAGGTAACTCATTACTTTTCCCAGGGTAACTGAAAACTTTCTTAAGGTGACAAGACTTCTCCCAACGTGACTCATGACTTCTCTCATTGTGACTGAAGACTTCTCTTAATGTGACTCATGACTTCTCCCAGGGTGACTGAAGACTTCTCTTAAGGCGACTCATGACTTCTCCCAGGGCGACTCATGACTTCTTCCAAGGTGACTGAAGACTTATCTTAAGGTGACTGAAGACACTTCTCCCAGGATTACTGAAGACTTCTCACAAGGTGACTCATGACTTCTTCCAGGGTTATTGAAGACCTCTCTGAAGATGAGTCAATACTTCTGTCAAAGTAATTCTGAGAGATGCTTCGTCCATGGAACCGCTTGTGTCGACTCGAACTCTGTTCATCTGGGAAATGATAATGCAGTGAAACTTTTCATCAACCACACACTTCTCTCTCTCTCTCTCTCTCTCTCTCCCTCTCTCAGCCACTTTTCTCCGCTCTCAGGCAACTTCAAGCATGAAATTTTGGAATTACTCATAAACTCATAACAGGCAGCCGTGGCTTAAGGATGGGAAGCCTTTCCACTCTGCGTCTTATTTTTCATCTCTCGTCTGCCTGCCTGCCTGCCTGCCTGCCTGTCTGTCTGTCTGTCTGTCTGTCTGTCTTACGTGGCATTTCTCGCACGGCCACACATTCCTTCTCTCAAGATTAGAGTGACTCGCTTGGCAATACTTTGTGGAGGATTTCTATGTTCCACTTTATGACAAGAGCTCTTTTTTAATGGTTTTGCTGCATAAGATGTCAGCTGTTCGTGGAAAGTCCCTAGCATCACAATACAGAGCAACTTCTCTTGTGGCTGATTCTATCCAGATCTGAGTGCCATAGTTGGCCACAGTAGCAAGAAGCTGTGTTTGTGTCACAAGGTCGAGTCTCTGGGCGCTTGTGTCTTTCTGAGCTCGAATTCTGGCTGACGCAGCGCTGCTAGCAAAATAGCCATCCACGTGACTCCATTTTTCACCAGCCTCTCCCACTGATCCAAGGAAAAAAAATCTCTCATGAATATGTGGTTTGTCTGAATTCCACTTAGTAATTCTGAATGCCACTTAATGGTTCTGAATTCAACTGAGGCTTAAAGAGAATACAACGCCCATGCCCATATTTTCCTTTGACATTTTGACACTGTCAGTATCATGCTGGCCTCCCTTCTCTTTCCCTCCTCTTGGAGCAGCCAGGTACATATAAATACAGCTGGGTTGACTGGGACGTCTTTGGCTGAGATGGAACTTTCGCCATAAGAGATGATGCAATAACCATTTGATTTTCAGGTGTCCTTACAAATGTAAACTCATGTTAAAAAATTGGTTTTTGCATTCCAGTTTTTGCAGTTTTGAGGGTATTCAACTATAATTTGAAAAGAAAAGCAGCTTGGGCATGCCTTTGTGTTTGTGCCTATACCAGAAGCTACAAGTGTTTGCGAAGGAAAATCGTTACCAAAAGTACTGGGGTCCTATGGGGGCGGCTAACGAAGTGAATGATACATGAACAAAAAATTTCTGAGCACTGCGTTCAGAATCAATAACAACGGTCCTTGCTAGCTTTATGCCGAAAATTATAGAACAAACTGAGAGAGAGAGAGAGAGAGAGAGAGAGAGAGAGAGAGAGAGAGAGAGAGAGAGAGTAAATATTTCGTATAAAAGATTTTGTATTTTTATTAAAATTGTCACTTTTTGTAGTATCATAAACATATGTATGTCACTTTATGTGCCTATTTTTTACATTTGTATTTTATACTTTTGCTAATGTTATATATATATATATAATATATATATATATATATATATATATATATATATTATATATATATATATTTCTTATTATTAACTTTGAAATGGAAGTAAAATATGTGTCATACTCTGTGAATGGGAGAGAGAGAGAGAGAGAGAGAGAGAGAGAGTTTCAATAAACAAAAACGTAGCTAAATGGCTTGCCTTGATTGCTTCTTCCATCATAAAGATGCCGTTATTTGTTTCACTGTTGTAAGCCGAGATTATACGAAACAATGACAGCAAAGAAGACATAATCAGGATTTAGCATGCTAGTTATGATTAAGTCACACACACTTCAACGTTTCCGTAAGTATTTACAGCACTAACACTCAGCTGACATGACAACCAGACCACCGTACCAAATCTAACCAGCAAGCATTTTCCGTCCGTTGGAAATATAACAAGAATGAACTGAACGATCCGGTTTTGAAAGTCTTACATATATTATTTGGTTGCGAGCAAACATTACAGCATTTCGAGAGATATTTTAGTAACACAAAAATCTCCCTGGAACTATGAGATGGTGATCTTTGCAGCGGATGCGGTGAAGATGTTGAGGCGCAGCATCGAGTCGGATCATGACAGCTATTTTCTCAGTCTCTGAGTTCAGATAAAAGCCAGGGGGTGCACAGTACTTCTTTAGCAGACTCCACTACCTTGAGGATTATGGCGATCGCTCCCTGGTAGCCAGATTAGCCCTATACTTGGGGAACCAATGGAGAGGCCTTCTGGTCAGCTATGGTTCGCCAAAGTGTCAGCAATGAGTCACTGATTGCTAAATCTGACAACGACTTTGAACCCTCTTTCCCCCCACCCCCCTCCCAAAGGATGTAGTAGCCCGAGTCAAAATGTAACCACACATCAAGGGACGTAACCATTAAAAATATGAAAAAAACTGACTCGCCCATGACTCTTATTGTATATCGAAAAGAAGTCAGATTCTATAGTATGTTGTATTAGTAGGATGTTGTACAAGTAACGTGTTGTCGTAGTAGGGTGTTGAATAAGTCGTGTGTTGTAGTGACAAAATGTACAAGTAGTGTGCTGCAGTAACAAAGTGCTGTACAAGCAATGTGCTGCAGTAACAACGTGTTGTACAAGTAGTGTGCTGCAGTAACAAAGTGTTGTACAGTAGTGTGCTGCAGTAACAAAGTGCTGTACAAGTAATGTGCTGCAGTAACAATGTTTTGTACACGTAGTGTGCTGCAGTAACAAAGTGTTGTACAAGTAGTGTGCTGCAGTTACTTATTCTTCTTCTTCTTCTTCTTCTGCTTCTACCACCAAGACAGCCTCGTGTTCCTACTGAATTTATTCTTCTGGTCCTCGATAGGTCCCATGGTCCTCCTATGGTTCCCGAGAAGACCACACGAGATCCCCAAGAGGACCACAAGAGGTTCAGAGTATCGCAGGGATTGGGGCTGTATTCTATGTGGGTCGCAGAAGCAGGATTGCGTGACACAGCGGTTTTCGTTGCACCAGTTTAATCTAGAGTTGGACTTTCTCACCGGAAAACCTCGACGTGTTTTGGGATATCCGTGTATCCCCGCCGGGTGAGAGGTGGTTGACCATCCAGTCCAGCGTTGGACTTTCTCACCGGAAAACCTCAGCGAGATTTGGATACGTATACATCTCCGTCGGGTGAGAGGTGGTTGCTTATCTAGACTGCACTGGTCCAGTGTCTCCAACTTCAGCATTTTGTGGTCGTGGGCGCTACCCTTCCTAGTTGTGACCAGGACGAAGATTTTGTCCAAGAGGACGAATCCTCGCCACTCGTAAGTTTCATCCCTGGGTTAAGCCGGTTTAAGCGTATTATCCCAATATGGGCGTGTTTAGGACGTGACCGACCGACCTCTAGAGCGGAATACCGTGACATGAGTAGTCACAAGTTTCACCCCTGGGTTAAACCGATTTAGGCATTTTTCACTAGTATGGGTGTATATCGGACGTGGCCGGCCTCTAAAGCAGAAGTGCCGTAGTATGAGTAGCTCTCGCCGCGAACTACTGGACATACCGATTAAACTTCACTTTATCCTTTCCATCACCTTTTCACGGCGGGACCGCCCGGCAACCCTAGTCGCGTTTTTCCTCATTGTCCGGGAGGAGTTTCATTCCACGCGCTGCAGCCGAAAAATCTCGCCAGCAATGTCTTAGTTTAACCCCTGTGTTAAGCTGGTTTAGGCAATCTGCCCCAGTATGGGTGTATATAGGACGTGCCCGGCCTCTAGAGCAGAGGTGCCGTGATTTGAGTAGTCCTGACCTCGAGACTACTGGTTACTTCACTTAATCCTTTCCTTCACCTTTTACACGACGGCGCTGCGCGGCAACCTTAATCGCATTTTTCTTCATTGGCCGGGAGGAGTTTCACCCCACAGCTGAAGAATCTCCCCATCATCGGGTTTTAAATCAGTTTTCCTTCTCCTAGATGAGCTACCAAACATGACTCTCATCTACCCGAAGCGTCTGGTTTTCAGGCGCCAGATATTCGCCTTCGCCCTTCTCCTGTCAATTTAAACAGTTCCGCCATGAGAAGTCAAAATTGGAGTTTGAATCAATTTTGGAATTGGAAACTTCATTCACATATTTCTTTGCTGCCCATGTTATTCACAGCACTCTTCTAAGGAACCACATTTCAGTGGCTTCCAGTTGGCATTGTACTTCATTAGAGACTTACCATGCCTTGCGTCCGTAAATTGAAACTGGATCAATGTAGCACTGGAGTACTCTTTTCCTCACTTCCAATGACAGTGGTGGAATGTTCTTCATTTTCTGAAACATTATTCTAGCTTGTATTATTCTCCTCTTTAACTCGGTTAGGCATCTTCCATCTGAGGTGAGTAATGTCCCCCAAATATCTAAACTTGTAAACCTGTTTCAGCACTGTGCTGTTTACTGTTATTTTACATTCAGGAATCACTTTCTTCTTTGAGATTAACTTCTGTTTTCTTCTTGTTCAGGGTAAGACCCCTGTTTTAACATTCTTTTACTACTTCATTCATTCATTCCTTTGCATGTCCCTTGCGGAACTTTGCCTCCCAAACAGCACTCCTGTAGGCCTCTCGGTTGTGAGCAAGATGGCCTGCTTCTGCTGCATCCATTTCCAGATCATCAACGATGTCTTGCAGCCATCTTCGTTTCGGTCTTCCTCTCTTTCTTTTTCCCATTATGTATCCTTCCAATATGGTCTTCTCTAAATTATCATGACGTTTAATGTGGCCAAAATATTTAAGTTTTCTCTCTTTAATCCTCTTTACTAGCCAGCCTTCTTCAATATTAAGCTCTTGTAGTATAGATATATTTGTTCTTTTTTGTGTCCACGATATTTGGAGAACTCTTCTATAGCATTTACATTCAAAGGCATTTATGTGCTTCTCAGCTGTTTTGTTAAGTGTCCAGGTCTCACAGGCATATGTTGCGATGGGAAAGATGCATGCCCTTAAAAATCTTATTTTTGTGGTTCTGTCTGCTCCTCTCCACAGATTCTTTATTTGTTTTACTTTCTGAAGAGCAATAGATGTCCTCCTTTTAATTTCCCTCATTGTATCTCCATTATTAGTTAGTAGTGATCCAAGATATTCAAAACTCTCCACTTCTTCCAGTTTTTCCTCATTGATACATATTTCAGTTGCCTTGTTTGTTTTGTCAGTTGTCATCACTTTAGTTTTCTTTGCATTAAGATAGAGGTTCTGCTCTTCGCTGTTCTTGCGGACTGACATAATTAGTTTTTCCATTCCTTCTTGTGTTGTGGACAGCAATACTGTGTCATCAGCATATCTAATCTCTGGTATTTCATAACCTCCAACTGTTATGGCATCGTAATATTCTTTGTCTACATCTTCTCTAACATTCCTCATTATATTTTCAGTATACAAGTTAAATAAGTAGGGTGACAATATGCACCCCTGACGGACCCCTTGTTTTATGTCAAACCAACTTGTTGTTTCACCATTTATTCTTACTGCTGCTTGTTGGTCTAAATACAGCAGTGATGTTAATTGTATCAAATGTGTTGGAAATCCCATTTTTTCCATTATTTCCCAAAGTTTCTGGTGTTGTACACAATCAAATGCCTTTGAGTAGTCTATAAAGGCTATCACTTACTGGATTGTAGCCTTTTACTTTGTAGTCTTTTACTACTATGTTCAGCAATTCTTGTAGTTCTTAGATCAAATGCATCAGATACCCATAACAGAAACAAACTCGTAACAAGGACACAATGAAAGAGAAAGAAATCAAATGAGGAATGGAGCATTAATACACAAACCTTCTACCTGCATAAAACAGTAAAGGCAACATGAATTTTCTTATTTTAAGAATTAACTTGAAAAGCTCCCTCTGGGAACAACTGTGTTAAGAACACACTTATCTTAACATAGTGTTTCTGAGACATAGATCTGTTTGCTTAAAAACTCTGACCTACTTCTGTAGCCCAGAAACCTGTAGCAATCAACACTAATTGTAACTGTTATTTTTATAAAATGTAATGTCAGGTTGGTGGACGGATGGGGACATGGAGATTTCTGGCAGGGATGAGGAAAATCTGGTGTGAAACCAATGAATCCAGGACGTGACAAGCCTATGGGTCTTTACAACAATGGCTATCAGATCAATGTAAACTAAACAGACCCAGCAGACTATAGGTGGTAGGGAATGGATATCACTGAACCACTCATCGGATTCCTCATCCCAAAGTTGGAGTGTCTTTGTGGAAACTGCCTCAGAACCGTCTGACACGGAGAAGGGACTTAAGTACAGCCACAAGAGGCTGGAAAACAATGTTTTGGCCAGGCCAGCCTACACCACTGTCTTCATGGCAGTCCGAGCAAGACCACAGTCTGCCCTAGCAAGGAAAGGTGCTGAAGTCGGAGGTACACAACCAAAAGGCGCATCGCACAAATCAGGGTACCACACATTATCGCTAATGAAATGTCTCTATCTGTAGTTTTCAAACATGGTGCTCGCCTTGTGAAGACTATCCAGGAAGGTGCAGTGCCGGGCCCCCTGTCTCGAAAGGGTCCACTCAATGCTACTGGAGGTCCTTTCAATTCGTCTTGTGGAGCCAGGAGACAGGAGAGCAGAGCTACTGGCCAAAAAATACAACATCAGAAAACTGCTAAAAAGCAAGAACTTAAAATAATGCAGTGAAATTCTAAGAGTGTCAGCAGTGTTAGAGATGGCTATAGCAAAAAGATGAAACGAGAGAACATTTTTGCAAAGCAGGTACGTACATATATGCTGCATACGGGAGACACACCTAACCAAAGATGCCACCTTTAAAATCAGAGGCTACCAGTGTTTTAGATCAGACCGACAAGACAGATGAAAAGGAAGAGTACTCACACTTGTTAAGAATAACATCAGCGCATGTCAGGTGGGAGTGTACATGGAAGGAGCCGAATACCAGATGATCCATCTAAAAACCAGTAATATAGACTTCCACCTCCTTAACTATTACTGTCCTAATGACCGCCCACTTGTTCTAGAAACAATCAAACACAAAGAGAGATTGATGGTCTGTGGCGATTTTAACAGCCATTCCCAGAGCTGGGGAATTGGACAATGTACAGACATCGTACAGGTATCCTGGTGGGACAGCTGTCCAAAGAAGGTAAGGATATTAAGAGCATAGTGAAGGAATTCAATACTTGTATCCTTCATGCCGCCCGTGAAACCATTCCCAGAGGAGCTCGTGGGGACTATAAACCATACGCGTCTAGTGAGCTGGGAAAACTCCATGATGAAGTGGAAATAGCTCGAAAGCAAGCAGAAAATAGACCATGCCAAGAACATCACAATAATTATCAACATTCTAAGGCCAAGTTTCAGAGTGCCAAGCTGCAAGCTAGACGGGAAAGTTGGAGAGAGAAAACAGAGTCCCTAAACTTTTAAAAGGATGGAAGAAAACTGGAAACTAATCAAACAGTTAAACGATGAGAGCACTGAAAGAAGTACAAAGATTACACTAATAGAGGATGGGAAAACTTACAGGTAAGCAGGTAGCAGATCACTTTGTTCGCATGTTTGCACAAGACTGCAACATTGATATCCGTCCAAAGAAAGAGATACAGTAGGCACTGACCCACAGAAAGAAGAGGAATAAGGCAGAAAAATGGAGGTCGTGGATGCACCAATCACGAGCAGCAAGTTAGACCTAGCAGTCAGTAAACTGAAACCAAGGAAATCACCAGGACCAGATGGAGTGTCCAATGAAATGATCAAGAACCTGGGAATGGCAGCAATGGGAAAGCTGTTGGATATTTTCAATATGTGCTGGAGCACAGGTAAGTTACCTCAAATCTGGAAGGAAGCAAGCATGGTACCACTGCTAAAGCCAGGGAAAAACAGTGATACTGCCTCCAGCTACAGGCCAATCAGTCTCACTAGCTGCCTATGCAAAACAGTGGAACTGACCTGAGGCTAAAATGGTATCTCTCTCCCTCTCTCTCTGAACTTTAAGTCCCCAGGGCACATGGGGCTTCCGCAAGGGTTTTCCACAAATGCCTGTCCTTTGCCTTTTTTTCTGCTCTTGCCCAGGTGAGCCCTCTATTGCTCAACATCCTTTCTGTTGTTGCCTTCCACCTGCATTTTTTTTTCCCTTGCTTCTGTTTCTGTAGCTGTCTGATAGTTTTTTACCAGATAGGATTGCTGGCCCTATGCTGAACCCTCCTTAGTCGCCTTTTACGGTCATGCATGGTAGGGCTACAGTGGTCCTATTCTTTCAGATCCCGGATACCAAAGTGGTATCTAGAAAGTGAAAACCTTCTCATTCCTCAACAAGCATATTTAGGCAGTACTACAGTACAGAAGATCAAGTGACCTATCTTTCTCAAGAGATTGAGGATGCATTCCAAGAGAAAAACCTTGTACTAGCAGCATGGATAGACCTGAAGAAAGCCTTTGATAATGGAAAAAAGGTCTGCTGTGGAAACTAAGAAACTACAATGTGAATGGAAGGCCGTACAACTGGATAAAGTCCTATTTACACAATAGAAGAGCTAGAGTAGTAATGGATGGACACAAAAGCCAGAAAGTACAGCTGCAACATGCTGTACCACAAGGAGGAGTCCTTTCACCTGCACTACTCCTGGTATTCATTAGTGGCCTGGTCAAGGAACTTCCCTATGGAATCAAAGCGGCACTGTATGCAGATGATCTGGTCATGTGGTGTACAGATGAATACATGACAGTTGCTACACAGAGACATCAAAGAGCAGCAGACATCTTGACATCATGGACAAACAAATTGTGTGTAAGTATCAACACAGAGAAATCAAGTACCACTCTGTTCACTCTCTCATCTAAACAGAAAGGAGGTAAGATCTTTGTAAATGAAATATCCTTAAGAATGGACAACCAACCCACTTACTTAGGAGTGACTCTTGACTCAAAACTGACCTGGAAGCAATACATCAGCAGTGCAGATGCAAAAGCCAGAAGAAAACTAGCCATATTAAGAAAACTGAGTGGAACCACATTGGGAGCTAGTGAAAGAATCCTCAAGAATGTATATCAGCAAAGTATCCTACAACATTTAGAATGTGGCTCAACATCTTGGTGCACAGCATCAAGCACTACGCTGCATAATCTAGACAAGGTACAAAAGCAGTCACTACGGATTATCACAGGTGTCATGAGGTCCACACCAATAGTAGAAATGCAGAAAATATTTGGTGTTCAAGTGCTGAAAGAACATGGAGACACAAAGGTCATGACCTTGGGAAATTCCTCAGCCCTGTAAGCCATCCCCTGAAAGAGAGATTCAATAACTTGGAACTAAGACAGCTTAAAAGAAACAGCTTCATTCATCAGGCCAAGCGTATGTGTAAGCTGATACCTGACCTTCCAACTGTAGTTGCTCCATTATCATCTGTACCAGAGCATACACCATGGAAGGAAGCAGATTGTACACAAATAACTATTCAGACTGAAGTGAAAGGTGTGTAGAATGGTGAGATGCAAAGCAGTCTTGTAAGATCAACAGCCACACTTAGTGTTTTAGATGACAAATACCCATGTGACACCTGGATATGTATGTGTACAGACAGATCTGCACACAATGTCATAAAGAATAGAGGGGCAGGAGCACATTTTTAATATCCAAAAATGCCACTGGCAAGATTTCCATACCCACTGGAAAATACTGCAACAACTATGATGCAGAAGTTAGGGCAATTATTGCTGCAGTTGAAAAACTATCAGACTCCAGAACTGATACATGCTCCATAGTAATTCTAACAGATGCAAGATCAGTACTGGAAGCTCTTCAGTGTAACTACCAGACCTTAAAGATGCCTTGTCAAAAGTTGGCTCAGAACACAGTCACCTTGCAGTGGATTCCCTCCCACTGAGGGATACTAGGCAATGAGAAAGCTGACCGTCTGACCAAAGAGGGCACTGAAATGGAGCAACCAGACATACCAATCACCTATAATCAGAAGAAAAGCATGATAAAAACCTACAGGAAGCCACAAACACTACCACATGATGACTATCACATGCTAAACAGAAAGGAACAAGTCACCATTTTCCATCTCCAAACAGGACACACCCGACTCCGAAGTCATATGTATACAAAGTTTAAGGCTGGTACTACTAATCTTTGTACATGTGCCCAGGTGCCCCAAACTGTGGAACATATCCTCCAAAACTGCATGAGCTACGAGTCACTGAGAAGTAATTACTGGCCTAATGAAACAACTTAAGACGATAACTCTATGATTCCATACATGAATTACAAAAAACAGTGAAATTTATCAGGACTGCAGATATAGACAGACAATGCATAACAAGAAGAAGAACAAGAATAATAAGAAGAACAACAAGAAGAACAAGAAGAAGAACAAGAATAACAAGAACAAGAAGAACAAGAACAACAACAACAACAACAAGAAGAACAAGAACAAGAAGAACAAGAACAAGAACAAGAAGAACAATAACAAGAAGAACGAGAAGAAGAAGAAGAACGAGAAGAAGAAGAACAACAACAACAAGAAGAACAAGAACAAGAAGAACAAGAAGAAGAACAAGAACAAGAAGAACTTGAAAAGTCATGGTTAAGGTTTATTAACATTACATGACTCTAGTTACAGCACAGACTGCTACAGAAACAGAAGCAGTTACAGCGCAGCCAAAAAACAAAACAAACAAAAAAACACAGCATAAATTTGTAAGATGAAGAAAAGAAAATATTACTCCAGCCCTTAGTAAACAAAACTTTAACATCTTAAATCATTTAAATTAGTATGAATTCTTACACTCCCCCCCCCCAAAAAAAAAAAATTACATATTCTGAATCTCTCACAGGTTGCTGATAGAAATGTTGTGTAACTACTCAAACAGTGTTTCCCAACCTTTTTTTGGACCAGGCCCCTACCCTCTCCAGCATAACAGGCAACCAAATTCTGAATATATATACTATATATTATATATTCTAATTGCCCTCTCTCCCCCACTAAAAAAAATTATTTAAACTGGCCCTCTCCCCCGCCCCCATGGGGTGTACACCCCATGTTGGGAAACACTGTGGTAAAGTTTAAATACCCTCTGTTGTAACAACATCAAAATGTCATCGAGTTCAGAGTAGCAGTCTATGTTCAAGGAGTAGTCTAAATTCAGCACTTCAACAAAAAAAGGTGTTAAACTTAGAACTGCTTGACTGCTGGATCAAAGAACATCAAATTTACATATATCGAGTATAATTACATACACTGCTATTTTAAAATGTTGAAGACATCAAAGATGAGGTAAATATTCTTCTTTTTGAGAAAATACCTGAGTTACTTTTAACTTATTCAAATGTTTTAACTGTTTCCTAATGGAAAACACATGCTGTGACACAAACTGTTAGGTGCTCTAGAATGTACTCATGGTAACTTGGATTCAAAGTTTCTCAGAATTAGATTTCCAAATGTTTTGTTCACTTTTTAAACAAATTCAGCTTTTACTGTTCTAAATTTATCTTGGTCTACAGAATAAAACTTTACTTGTGCGTAGAAAATAACTTGGAGGACACAAAAAAAGGTCAAACTGCTTTAAGACCATGAATTATACAAGTAGACTGATGTTGCAAAGCTAGGTTGTTGTACAAGCAGGATGTTGTATAAGTAAGGTGCTGTATTAGTAGGGTGTTGTACAAGCAAGGCAGTGTACTAATATAGTGGTGTATAAGATGGTTTAATAGCAAGGTGTTGTATTAGTAAGGTACTGTATTAGTAAGGTGTTGTATTAGTAGAGTGTTGTATTAGTAGGATGTTGTATTAGTAGGGTGTTGTATTAGTAGGGTGTTGTATTAGTAAGGTGTTGTAATAGCAGGATGTTATATTAGTAAGGTGTTGTATTAGTAGGGTGCTGTATTAGTAGGGTGTTGTACAAGCAGGATGGTGTACTAGTAGGGTATTGTACAAGCAGGATGATGTACTGGTAAGCTGTTGTATAAGCAGGTTTGTGTACTGGTAGGGTGTTGTATAAGCAGGATGGTGTACTGTTAGGATGTTGTATAAGCAGGATGGTGTACTGTTAGGATGTTGTATAAGCAGGATGGTGTTCTAGTAGGGTGTTGTATAAGCAGGATGGTGTACTGTTAGGATGTTGTATAAGCAGGATGGTGTTCTAGTAGGGTGTTGTATAAGCAGAATGGTGTTCTAGTAGGGTGTTGTATAAACAGGATGGTGTACTAGTAGGGTGTTGTACAAGCAGGATGGTGTACTAGTAGGGTTTTGTACAAGCAGGATGATGTACTGGTAAGCTGTTGTATAAGCAGGTTTGTGTACTGGTAGGGTGTTGTATAAGCAGGATGGTGTACTGTTAGGATGTTGTATAAGCAGGATGGTGTTCTAGTAGGGTGTTGTATAAGCAGGATGGTGTACTAGCAGGGTGTTATATAAGCAGGATGGTGTTCCAGTAGGGTGTTGTATAAGCAGGATGGTGTTCTAGTAGGGTGTTGCATAACCAGGATGGTGTACTAGCAGGGTGTTATATAAGCAGGATGGTGTTCCAGTAGGGTGTTGTATAAGCAAAATGGTGTTCTAGTAGGGTGTTGTATAAACAGGATGGTGTACTGGTAGGGTGTTATACAAGCAGGATGGTGTACTAGTAGGGTGTTGTACAAGCAGGATTGTGTACTGGTCGGATGTTTTATAAGCAGGATGGTGTACTAGATGGTGTTGTACAAGCAAGGTATTGCATGAGTAGGATGTTGTAAAAATAGTGTTGTAGTATGTTGGACAACAATTATTGAGGAAAGACGCTGGCGATGGTTGGGACATGTGCTCTGAATGACTGACAACTCACTACCAAAAATAGCATGATGGACACCACAGGGGAACAGAAGTAAGGGTAGACCAAAAGAGACATGGAGAAGAACAACAGAAAGGATGTTGAGTAATAGAGGGCTCACCTGGGCAAGAGCAGAAAAAAAGGCGAAGGACAGGCATTTGTGGAAAACCCTTGCGGAAGCCCCATGTGCCCTGGGCACTTAAGGTTCAGAGAGAGAGAGTATGTTGGACATGTAAGCTGTTGTACAAGTAGGGTGTTGGATAAGCAGTGTGTTGTACACAAACAGCATGTTGTATAAACATGATGTGCATTCTGTTTAGAAACTTCACATAGAGAGTAAATGTTTGTCAAAATATTGCCACACAATATAATAAACTGTTTTTAGGCATCTTTCAATTTTATAAATAATCACAATTGATACTTTTTTAATTATGCTTTTTTAAAGTCACTAGCTGTCCTGTATTATATGGGACAGGTCAATAAATTAAGGATTTCTCCTGGGAATCATTATTTTCAGTCATGACCCATAAATGTCCCCCATTTTAAAATATACTGCCCCATATCCTCATCTTTGATCGTCACATATTCAAAAATACCCAGAATTTTAAAAATTATCTTAGTAGAAATGTTGGTATTTTAAAGAAAATTCATTCTGAAGAGAAGTACAAGTAGATTTTTTATTGACACATTTGTAAGTATAGTTATAAACTTGGCCTACTGATTAAAATTTGGGGTTAAAATTTAAATTAACCCCCACAATCGAGTGTCCTGTATTTAAATTCAGAAAAGCTGGTCAGGTTAGCTTTAGTGAATGTAACATTTTTTTTAAAAATGTTCTTTGTGTGTAGAAGAATACATTAGGAAGAGTGAGGTTTAGATGCTGGAAAGCTGCATGAAACTGTTGATGACAAGTCTGGTTTAACAGTATAACAATGTTATTTTGAAAGCTTAATGGCTTGAGCATGTAGGTCCACTCAACATTCTGTCATAATCTTTCAACTTTCACATTGTTTAATCACCTCACCTGCACACATTCAACAGCAAATTTAGTAGAATTAGAAGAACAACATGAAAAAAGTGTGTTAGAAATTTTTAAAGTGTTGAAGATAAGCTATTTAATATTATATGAGGCCAAGTCCAGAAGTAACCTTAATTTTTCTCTAAAAAAAATACATCTAAATCGAGCAGTAGAAACTTGTATTACAGACTGTTATCCATCCCTCTCTAGATATATGAGAGCAGAGGCACGTCAGCCATTTTGGAAATATGATGTCAGCAGACCAGATCAAAGATGGTCATGATTTTGGAAGCACACATAAGAAAAGAACACCATGTACTTATTCAATTCTTGGGTGTCTGATGTTTTTAAACTGAAGGAGATGGCTTTCTATGATGTGTAGAATGCTGAGTACATTGCAGCCTGAGACAAAGTGTGCCAGCAAGGAATGGTGACATTCTTCCTCACAGAAACCAAAGTAGTTCTGCACAACTCAACAGGCTGGAAAATTGATTCACATACACTTCTGGGATTGTAAAGGCCCAATCCTGAAACATTACATGCTCAGAGGAACCACTATCAACAGCGTGGAACACTGTGATCTGCTTGAGAAACACTTGAAATCCTACAATAAAGTCAAAATGTCACAGTTTGCTCAGTTCTGACGTGTTGCTTTACAGCATGCTAATGAATGGCCACACACAACATGTGCAACACCTCAACAAATTATGAATCTGTGTCTAGAATGTCTTCCATATCCTCCATATTCACCCAGCCTCACACCATGTGATTATCTTATGCTTGGAGCCCTCAAGAAGACTTCTAGGTGGGAAAAAGTTCAGCACTGGCAGAGAGATTAAAGAGGTCATGCATAGTTGGATGCAGGGTCAGCCAGGGCATTTTTTTAAGAATCTAAGCATTAGTGAAGTGGTAGCAGACCTCTACTGAATGTGGTGGGAACTATGGTGAAAAGAAAGTGATAAAGAGTTTTTAGTCATCGGATCAGATCAGTGCCATGCCAATAGGTGTAGGTGGTCATCTCTCTCCATCTCGCTCAATCTTCTGTGTTTCGAATCAATTCAGTTGTTGTTTTCACACTAAACCATGCAGTCAGGCCATCTAGGTATGTCTGTCCTTTGCCTTCTCTCTTTTGCCATTTACATTTCCAGTCATGACCAATTTTTTTTTTAGACCTTCATGTCTGAAAAACTTTGATTGTCTTTTTTTCAGTCATATCTGTACATTTTACTGAAATTTTAAAAAAAATAATAATAAGGTTACTTTCTGACTAACCCTCATATTCTGAGCACTCTTTCTCTCTGATTTCCACTGCTTGTCAGTAGATTTTCAGTATTTACTGTTTTATCTTACATGAAATTGTGTTTATGCCCATATTTATTTTTTTGTATGTCTGATTTGCCATTCTCAACCTGAATAGAAATAAACACAGAATAACTATATTGTGAAATATTTTAATTTTTCTTTAGTTTTTATTAAATTCTTCTGTTCACACAAATTATTTGTTTCTTACACTCTTACACAAATTTTAATGTTTTGTCCTTTATGTTATTTTCTTGATGTGTTTTTCCACTTTTCTAACTATTCACTTTCATCTTTCTTCAATTTCCATAATCTTCTTTCAGTGTGTTAATTTATTTTTATGTTGACCATGGAAATACAGAAGTGTTATAATTTCTTGTCAGCCCAGTGGCATATTTTCAGGGTAACAAAATTCTCCATACAGTACAGGTGTGAACATTATTTCTGTATTATCTGGTTGTTTAACCTTTTAACTGTCTGAACAGTTTATTTCCACAACTGCTTTTGGTCTGCCATGTTTTATGTCTTCTTGTGAGGAGTAGTCCATGGCATGTCTCTAGTTACCAGTTTTTTGTAACACATACACACACCTGATCAAGCCACTTTAAACTCCTCTGTTTGATCCCAAGGATTACATTATTTTTTCTAAGATAAGTGCTAATCAGTAACCTTTCAGAAAGCTTTCATAAAATTGGTATTTATTATATGGAAATATCTGTGTCCAGATGTTTGTTCATTGTAAGGTCATTAAAAACAAAACAAACTCTGCTACATATTATGCACTACAAAAGATGACAAAGCTGTACTTATTTAAGCTATCACATGATGGAAATCCTGGCCAGTCTGTCATCAGGTGGGTGTTGTGGAAACTGGAAGTTCTGCTGAAAGAACTTCTGTCTCATATTGGCATTTCTGTTGCCCCAGCCATTGAAAAATCTGGCATCTTTCCTATTGAGCTGTCGTGTCAGGTTAGCATTGCCTCTGTGAGAGCTGCCCACACGATTCAGCTGCTGCTGTAGCTGGCCAAGTTTGTGGTTCAGAATATTCTCATACTGTGGAAAATGTCCAGGGTTTGAAGGTCTATGGTTCCAGTTTCTGGGAAACATCATCTAAATTTAGAAACAGAAATATTTTAATGAACAGAACACTTGTTTCTTCTTCCATATTTATAATCTAAAACCTGCAGTTCTGCCTCTTTGGCAGATAAATTGGACTTTTTACACTTCCTGGTAGAACCATGGAGCTTACCCTCGTAGGTCATTTCACTAGGATATTTGTACATGTACTAATAGAAAAGACAAGGCCTAAAAAAAAATAAAACTGGAGGTGAATCATGGTTCTCTCTTAGCTGCGCGGCTGTGCACAGAAAAAAATCATACCATGCACAAAATTTTTGGAGCCATGCAAAAAATTTAAAAATGAAACATATGTTACTCCATGCTATAATTTCAATCATGAAAAATACAATGATGGTACATATTTTTCCTTTACTGTTTCTTTCTTATTGAGAAATGACTTTCAGATCAGATGTTTCAACTGGTCTTTTATCTTGTAGTTTCGACAGTACTATAGCAGAATCATGACGAGGCAAGTGGGCACGCAGAGAATAGAGGGTAATTTAAATAAACGGGCAGATGAATTTCTACTGCTGAAAAGCACAGCAGGTCTGTCCTGTTATTAAATGTACAAGCCCTTACAAATGTGTATATATATATATATATATATACACACATTGTTACTACGCACATTTGCACACATAATTATCTTTTTTACACATGAGCTGAACATTTTGCACGCAGACCGCAAACCCCTAGAGGGAACATTGGTGCTAATCAGAAATGGGTCAAAAGTCTTGATTAAAAGATACAGTTCAGTCAAGTTTTCATTTCAAAACTCTTCAAGATAAACTGAGGTCAGTTCATTGGTTTTTATAGTATTATGTATTTACTATAAACCTACTGTTGTCTATCCTCCGGAAAGCATGCATAACATTCTAGTCTATGTGACTGTTTTCTTTCCAACTTTTTCTTGCTTTTAAACAATGATATTTTTTTGGGGTACAATGCCGTGCCATTTTTCCTACTAGATTTTGCTTTCTAGGGTCTGTATTGTATTTTCCTGGAAGATAACAGATTTTCCTATAATTTGTTCACCTCTTCTTTTCAATATGGTCTGGAGTATTTGGAGCTGATTGATGGGCTGATCTTTATTTATTTTTTTTTTTTTTGCAGCTTTATTTTTTTACATTTTTCTATTTAACTTTCATTCACTTGTTCACTGTCAATCTTTTCTTTTTCAATATTTGTTGGTTAGTTACATGAATGTTTCCTAAATGTATCCATGTTTGCTTTTTTTTTTGTACATTGTATGTAATAGGAATTTCCTGCTACTGTGCATATGTGTTTATACCTCTCCTACCTAGCGACTGTTTGCCTTTGTTCACATAGTCTTGTATTATTATGTGTGTTACATAATGCTAGGCAGCTTGAAGCAAGAACCACAACTACGTAATTTATCTGCCCCTTGAACTGCGGCACAGCAACAGATAATACATTGTTAAGCAATCAAATTCTATTTTGAAAAAAAATTATCAAACAGAAGCACAGTAATTTACAGAACAATAACATATCAAAGAAGATTTTAATACAGGAAATTTGATATGCATGAATAAAGACAAAATGCCACAGTTAAAGCCAGTACCAGCATAGACACAGTTTTGTTTTGTAATATTTTTCAATTTAAAAAATATCACTACAAGAAAAAGAGCAAGTTTTATAAAGGAGTTAAATTAAAACAAAGACTACACTAAAAAATGCAACAGTTTTGTAAAATACTTCAACTGCACACAAAAAAAATACTTTAAAAAGTATTTAATCTAAGTACCTGGTTTGTGTATGAGGTTCTTACGCTACTATGCATAGAGTATACTTCATTATCGTCAGCTGTCTCTCCCAGTTCTGAAGGGAGATTCACATCATCCTCATCTTCTTCCGATTCAGCATAGTCAGGCACTGGTTCCAGATTCTGATGTTTATGTATCTCTTGGACCACAAACCTACAAAAACATGACAGATTTGCAACATACTTCATGTATTCTATGCTGTTTCATACAGGCAAGTTTTTTTCAGATGATTTTTCTTTTTACACGTCAATGATCTCTAAATTCTTTCTTTTAAATTTAACTTTTACTATTTCATATATTTTTTGTTCTCCAGAGTGTGTCAAAACAATGATGCTTCAGAAAACAGCAATGGATGAGCTGCTTTTACCACATACAGTCATATGCCAATTTATGGCCAACCAAGTTACAGCTTCCGTGTGGTTACTGGGCCACAGATCTGGGAAGAAAAGAACAGGACCACTGCCACCTTCCACGTATGTCATAAGAGGCGACTATGGATAGTTGGGGGATAGGCCAATGACCTGTTTTCTGTAAAAAAAAATTGGAGCGTTTCAGAAACATGGAAAGGAAAACCAGGAAACTTTGTTCTAGAAAAGGAAGGGACTCTGATAACAGACCACATGACATTATGCAGTCAAAGCCGAAAGGAAAGCTGCAGAATCAACATCCCAACTGAATACCAGGACACCTTTTACCACTGCAGGTTAATTGGCCACACTCTGAGGAAACCCGACACCAGCATAGCAAGACAGGCACTGACATGGAATCCTCAAGGAAATAGAAAATGAAGAAGACCTAGACTTACTTGGAGAAGGGAAATTATGACAGTGCTCAGAGACAGGGGATACAAATGGAAGGAAGCAGAGAATAATTCCAAGAACACGGATGACTGGAGAGCCTTTATCCATGGCCTATCCTCTCAAGGGAGTGAAAGGCAATGATGATGATGAAGATGAAGTTATAGCTGTTCGCACTTATGACTGAGGTTTCACAGATATATTTTATTAAAGAAATAATAAAATAGAGGATACAGTGAATATGTGATAAAATAAACCAATTTCTAATTTACTGCCGTCTTTCTACCGCAGAACTTGTAACTTGTGAAAAGATATTTAATTTTTCATTACAATCTACAGCATCAGCATTTCTATATGCGCTAATGAATACAGAATGTATTTATGTGGGTCATTATGTGAGTCACTGAAAAAGTATTACAGTATAATTCTTTGTTTAATGTGTTGTGATTCATATTTTGTGATTAATCTCCACATTTGCTGCACTGATTTGCATTCAGCTATTTTAAAGTAATGTGTAAACATGTCTATTTGTCTTGTAACATTTTTATAACAGTGAACTGTACTTAGTGTCTGACTTTCTCCTATAACAACCAACGTAAAGCCAAATCAATTCCAAATAGGGCTGTAAAGTTAGTGCATAACTGTACTGTGGCTGCATATTTAATTCTGAATCACCTGACAAAATGAATCACCACGAAAAGAACCAAATGTTTAATGTTAAGCAGTCATACTGGTCTTTAGAGCAGAAAATTTAATGGAAGAAATAATGCAGTGAACAATTCTTTATCTTGGTGAATATCATGGTACAGCATAAATAAGAAACTAGAAAAAAAAACAAAGAAAGACTGTTGGGAACTGTGAGCATGATGTTCTTTGCAGTTGATGTTGTGAAAATGTTGAAGCACCGCATCATGTAAAACAGGGAGAGTTGCAATGGCTGTTTCTTCAGTCTCTCAGTGGAGCTTACAAGTGGGGTGGGGGTGGGGGGAGGTGTGTGTGTGTGTGTGTGTGTGCAATATTTCTTTAGCAGACTCCATCACAATATGGAGCACAGCAATCCCTGTCCTATTAGCCAGTTTTGGCTTGTCACTGGAGCTGTCAGTGGAAAGCTGGAACAAAGTCTTAGTTGGCTATGGTTCACCTAGCACGTCAGCAATGGGTCACTGAGCATCAAATTAGACAATGTCTTCCTCTCCTTCCACCCAGTCTCCTAACATGAATAACATGTAGATCCTTTCACTACCGAACTAAACATAACAGATTCAGAAGCTCCAATGCAAGATGGTGTCTTGGGAAGCTCTGTCTCACAGGCCCTGGTAACCACTGTTGTTTTCTTTATTCCTAAAAGTTAAGCAAGCAAAATTTCTTGTGGATCACAAACTCTTCACCTTGCAAAGTCCTCATCTGAATGCGCACCACTTAACCAGTCAATGCGAGTGCTGGACATGAGATGCAAGAATGTGCCCCATCTGTGCATGATCATCCCAAGGAACTGAGGATGAAAGTATTACCACAGCTGTAAACTGGTTTTTAAAAGTCATGAAAAACAAAACAAAAAAAACCAAAAGAACACACACACACACGCACGCATATGCACACGCATATGCACGCACACATGCGCACACACACACATGAGGGGTGATTGATAATTTCTCGGCATAAGGTACAACAGATTATTTGTGGACAACTTTTTGGGGGTTATTTCTCAACATAGTCCCCTTGCAAGTTTATGCACTTAGTCCAGCGATCCTGGAGCATATGGATTCCTTCTTTGTAATAGTCAGCATCTTGTGCCAGTAGAAAGTGGTCTACAGCATGAATGACGTCATCATCTGAAGCACATCTATGATGACTGGGCTCCCTTTTAAGTTTGATAAACAAGTAATAGTCCAAAGGAGCCAAATCTGAGGAATAAGGAGGATGTTCAAGAATCTGGAAGCCGTATTCATAGATGGCAGCCATTGCCACGGCCGACTTATGAACTGGAACATTGTCTTCATGAAAGATGACTCCTCTCATCAATTTCCCTCGATGCTTTTCCCTCACTTTGACCCGCAGTTGCTTTACACGATTAATTTAATAGGCCCTGGTGACTATTCTGCCCTTCAGAAGATAGTCTACCAATAGCATACCTTCTGAATCCCAAAAGATGGACACCATCCCTTTGCCTGTAGACAGAACCACCTTTTCTTTCTTTGGAGGTGGGAATCCATGATGTTTCCACTGCTTTGACTGTTCTTTGGTTTCTGGTTGAAAATGATGAACCCAGGTCTCATCCATAGTTATAAATTGCTGAAGAAACTTTTCAGGATCTGCAGAAAAATGGCCAATCTCTTGACATGCTGAGATGCTGTTGTTTGTGATCAGCTCCAAGAAGTTTTGGGACCCATCGTGCAGAGACCTTTGTCATTTGAAGATCATTGTGAATAATGGCATGAATATGTTCCCGGGAGATGCCCAACTCAGTAGCACTGTACTGCTCAGTTAGTCGTTGATCCTCCATTATCATGTCATGGATTCTGCCAGTGGTTTCACTGGTGGTTACCGTTCTTGGTCTTCCTGGATGGGATCATCTTCCAGATTCTCCCTTCCATGTTTGAACTGAGCTGCCCATTTCTTCACTGTGCTATAAGAAGGGGCACTCTCCCCTAGAGTCTCCACCATATCCTCATGGATCTCCTTCGATGATAAGCCTTTGATGCTGAGGTAGCAAATGACTGCTCAATGAGAAATTTTATCCATTTTATCACTTTCTGCCACCCCTTACCACTTCAGTAGCCTATAAAAAAAATTGGTTACAGTTAATTTCTTGAAACTTTGTGTTTAATCTTACCTGATCTACAAATGCATCTAATATCACCTGTGCCTGTGTGTTTCAAGTATTTGTACCTTATGCCAAGAGCTTATCAATCACCTCTTGTATATGTATATATGCAATGTATATATATATAACATATATTTGTATATATGTTTCAGTTTGCTAGAAGAAGAAAGACAAAAATGAGAGAGGACAAACTAGAGAAAAAAATGAAAGAGGAGTAGAAAAAAAAGGCAAGAGAAACCTAAAAGGAAACACTTGGAATAAGAATACAAAATAGAATATGATCTGTTTAAAAAAAAAAAACACTTCAGATTGTCTTGGTATTGAATTATCTAGAGCTTCACTTGCAGCAAAAAAAAAGCAGCTGATAATTAAGCTTTGTATTTATATAAACTGTGATAGCAGTGCCAAATACTGACCCTAACCAACAAACACCAATGAAGATTGTGCAGGTAAAGTGATGTGTCCAAAAACAATGAGACAAGATTAACAGATCTGAAACAAAGCACAACACCCATTCTTGACCAATACAGAATGACAAAAGAAGAAATGGATGAGGTCAGAACAACCAGCTACAACTGCCTAAAAGAAGCAACCAGAATAAAGTAGATTGGTGGGGTTAAATGACATCTCAGAAATATCAAATGTAACTGTGTATCATGCAGCACACCTTGCATTAGGCTACATACAAAATCTTCAGAGACTATAACACTTCATGGCAGCAACAGTACACACAATGAAAATGTAAAATGCAAAATACTGTATAACAGTGTTTCTCAACACCTCCCATGAAGGAATTTCACATCTAAGGTTTTATTTGTTATTTTTTGGTAAATTGTCTATATTTCAATAATTTGTGTGTGTGCACAGTTGCATGATGATGGTCTGGTGTCACCTGGTGTATATTACTCTCCCTACCGGATGAGGCTGCTACTATGGAGTCTACCTTGATGCCTTTGACTTTATTCATTGCAAGATTTCAATCCATGACAAACTAGAGATTATACAGCCTTCTGCCCAGTTGTATATGGTATTCTCTACTAGTCTTTGGTTCTAAAAAAGAGTCTAACCCACAAGGCAGCAGGGGGAGAGAGTATCGCGCCTCTTATTTGGTGATGGTCATATCACTGAGTTATGAGGTATTTTATGAAGTTAACAATCAAAGTTTCTCGGAAACATCAGCAGATGTGGAGGTCTCGAAAAATTGATCATGACTACAAAAATAAATGGCAAAAGACAGAGATGGCAGTGATGACAGAAATACTTGGATGGCTTGACTGAGTCATGGAGAATCAAGTGAGAGAGACAGAGATGATATGCATATTGGCATGGCACTATCTGATCTGATCAGACCTTCAATAATTACCACTATAAAAGTAGTATAAAGGTGAAATCCTTTCTGGAAGATGATTTTTTAAAAAATGATACGGTTGGATTCAGGGGTGGCCTGGATTGAAAAGGGAGGATTAGGATCTTGAAAAGTGAGGATTAGGATCTTGAAAAGGGAGAAGCAGGATCTAGGACACTGAGAACCACTGAAGTATATTAAAATGTATATTAAGGAAGAAATTAGTAAATTGGCAAAAAATACACAGAACAGGATAAATATAGAAAGAAAAAGAAAAGTTAAAGGGAAAGAAAGAGGCTTAGAGCAAGAAAAAGGGTATATTAAAAAATAGAAAAAAATGGAATCTGAAGATGAAATGTGATGGAACAAAACACTGGAAGTGAATGAACATATCCTGAAAAAAAAAAAACCAAACAAACAAACAAAACAGAAAGTCAAGGAAAAATAGTTCTTATATGAAAACCAATACATTAAAAACAGCAACTGAACAAAACTCTCTGTTGTTTGTCTACAAATTTGTAACCGAGAATAAAAAAAAATAAATTCTAAGCATTTCTTTGTCTAAAACTGTTTCTCTCTTACAAACTGAGGATGAGCGCAGACTTTACATAAATTCAGAATAAATCTGGTGTCAAACATACCTGTACAACAAGAACAACTGTGAAGATAGACAAGAAGACTAGGCTCATTGGCTCATACTTCTCGATAATATAGTAATCCTTGAGAACATCTTCAGATGCTTGTAGCTGAAGTGAGATCACTGTCCATAAAAAATTGAGCATAATGTATATGAAGACCACATTGTTGCGAACTTCCAGTAAATCGCTGGCTATCTTTTCTTTCTGCTCTTTGTTCTCCTCCAGAGGATACAGATATTTCTTGATGAGAAAATGCCAGAATTTCATTTCTGGGTCACTTAATCTTTCCACGGACCCACTGCCCATTTCTTCAAGATGGAGCCAGAAAGGATTACTGGGATCAGGCTCACTGCCAATGACTTCTTGAGTCTGTTTCTTTTTAGGTTGGGGTTCTGGCTTCTCCTCTTTCTGTGTGATGGGGTTCTGTGATATTTGCTGATTGTTGAGGTTATTAGAACCCTGGACGTTCTGGAGATCATGTCTCAAGCCCCAGATGTTTCTGATGACTTCTCGCAACTCGCCCACGATATTCATTAAACCTATGGTGGTGAAAATATTCCAGGACTTTTTCTTTTTCTTCCTCTCTTCCTCCGCAGCCTTAACTGACTCCTCTTCTTCTGCCGTCATCTTTTTTGGCATCTCTCTTGTTCCCCAGGAGACATTGTTGAGGTTGCATAAGTAGAAGATGGTGAGAAGAATAAATGTAGAAGGAACTACCAGAAAGTAGATGGCCCCAAAGATCAAGCAGTAGATTTCTTGAGGATGTAACAGAGCAGCCATGACAAATATAATGCCCAGACCACTAAGAAACACAACATTGGGGCTGCTGAAGTTCTCTGTGGCAATGCTGATGACTGTACCAACTGTGGCTATCATCATAACCACTGTGTATATGGCAGTGAGAACAGCACCAACCTTTACCTACAAATTGAAAAAAAAAAAATACAACATGTTTCAAATACAACATAACAGACTGTGGGCAAATAAATATATTAACGTTTCCCATTTTCAGCCCAACACATTTCATTACTTCATTTCCAGACTCAAACCTGTTAACAGACATGTCTTTGTGCTGTACTCTTTCCTGAAAAAAAAAAGAGTTTTGCAGAAACAGAATATTTTACAGTAAACAAATTTCTGTTTCTTGGTTGTGAATGAATCTTCCATGTTGTTTTCTTTTCTTATTTCCTCTCCAAATCTTCTGTAAAACTGCACTCTGTATCCATTCTTACTCAACCATAATGTATATCATCAAATGACTGTTGTTGTAGATAAACTTCTGTAGTGGATTAGTTAATACATGTTAGTATCTCCTTAGAGTTCTTGTTTGTACTATTTGAAAATATGTATCTATAGCATAATATCTATTTATAGTACAAATATAGAAATAAATATACCATAAATATATTTTAAAAATTTTTATCACTTTTCTGGAAATATTCATTCTCTCTCTTTCACTCTCTCTTTCACTCTCTCTTTCTCTTTCACTCTCTCTCTCTCTCTCTCTTTGTTTTTCTTTCTCTCTGAATGAATATATAAGAATGAAAGGTGAATGATGAAAGGGAGAACCATGTTTCTATATATCATTTATTTGTGCTTTTGAATTTTCATAAAACTTTTCTTTATCACTTTTACATACCTGTGTGTCAGTTTTTTGAGTGAGACATACCACAACATATATAGCAACTGGTATGACCGATAGCACATATGACCACCAGTTGCTTAGTCCAAGAACAGAATGGTAAGAGCTGGTGATCATCAGAATGACAGTAGATGGCGCTAGAATTGAAGACGCCATGAGAGTAAACTGTGGAAGAGATATGGCTTGTTATGAACTTGAACTGTAGGATGCTCACTTGCAGCACACTTGGCATTATGATTTGCAATATGCTCTGATGTTAAGAACTTTACATCCATCCATGTCATTGAACCTATCTAATGAAGCAATCACTATCAAGTTCATTTTGCACTATTTTCACAGGGTAGCAATAAATTCTCTTCACTTCCCACGATCTGCAGCCAGCTTGTGTATGGTATCCCACTGGTGCTGCATGATACCCATCATGGCTTCCACTATCATTTTTTCATATTGCTTTTGGTTGGTCTCTTCCTACTTCCTTAGGTGACCATCACTTGGCTGTGATGGTAACAGTGTTGGAGTTTTCTTGAAGTATATGACAAATCCGTTGCTAGTTGCAATAAAAAATTTTGTATAATGCTCTATAATTTGGTACTGAACACTAAGACTGACTGTTAAGGACTATCATTGGGATTCTGTGTAATATTCTATAAGCACGTGCCAATCAACTGAATTTTGTATAATATTCTATACTTATATGCCATTCACAATAATCTGTATGACATTCTACATGTATAAGACTTTCTATAATTAATGACTGATTACTAACTTTTTGATGACGCTGTGTTACAGACACAGTTGAGATTTACATGAAATTTTGCTGAAGGTTAAATTTTCAAATTTTCATGGTAGGCTGGTAACATTTTTACTATGAAGTAACCAAGACAGAAGGCATGCAAGCAAAGAAAATATTAAGAGGGATAAAACTATTTTGAAATGTTGCAGGAATATAAGAAAACAGAATTTGCTGCTGCAGTATTGCTAGAAACAGGAAAGAGGTTGAAGACATAGTCCAATCTAAGTCAGCAAATCGTAGATGACTACTTACATCACTGCTGGTGAACTACTGTTGATCTAGACTCACTTTTTCATTGGTAACAGGCTCAGCCTGGCTAATGGGACAGGGATTGGTACAGTCCCCATGGCAGTGGAGTCTGCTAAAGGAGAACTGTGCCTCCTTACTTTCAACTGCACTCCAAGTCTGCAAGAATAGCCACCATAATCCACTCCCCATTTGATGTGATGTCTGTACTTCAACCATCTTCACTGCATCAGATGCAAATAGCACCATGCCTCAGTTACAGGGAGATAAAGCAACAACATAATAAGACATTATTACTAATTATAAAGTTTAACAACTAAATGGTCAAGGGTTGGAATCCCCAGCTGAGCAGAATTTTTTTCTAACCAATACGGCACTGGGGTCAACCCAGCCTCGTAAAATGGGTACCAGAGAAAATCTGGGAAGGAAAGGCAGCGAGGAAAGGAACTGGCCAACCTACCTCATACGCTGATGGCCCGGCATAATAAGGTCTCTAACACTTCATCCCCTATGGCATTTGCTATGGGACTACCTATCTATAAAGTTTGTTAGAGGAAATCTTGTGCTCTTTTACCTGATAAAGAATGTACGGCCTGCTGATATTATCGTTAAGTCTGACAGTGTCCCGCCACGATGCAAGCAGGTCCATCATGTTAGCCAGCGTGGATGGTGACCAGCGACGTCTTTGGTTGAAGAACTCATTGAATGTCTCAGGTGCAAACGTCAGTGCATCAGCTCCAGCGCTGTAGTCTATACGATGTCCTTGTTGGAGTAGAAGTGTGCACAGCCATCTGTCTTCACCTGCATGAATTGATGGATTTCTGGATACTAGATTTGAAAGCATTTACAGAAATGAGTGCCATGATTTACTGGTATTCAATATGGTGTCATGAAGAAGAGGTGGATGTTGGGACCATGATTACTGGTGTACAAAATGGTGTCATGAAGAAGAGGTGGATGTTGGGACCATGATTACTAGTGTACAAAATAATGTCATGAAGAGAAGGTGGGATATAGGGATTTCCACAATAGCAAGACCTTTTCAGTAACACTGGGGTTTTTTTTTTTTTATGCTATGCCGTATCAGTTTTTCATTTTTTTGTCCTTTTTTCATCAGATCTTCCCATCTTTGTAAAACTATACCATATAGTGATCTCAAAATGTCTGAAGGCACAATATTAAGAGGAATACTGAGAATAACCTAGGAAGACACCAGAAATCAAAAAGTAATAAAATGAAAAAAAAGACCAAGATATCACTCATGAAGATGGCAAATAAAGGGAAAGAAGTGAGCATCTGGTCAAGGATATATGGAAGCAAAATGTTTCTAACAGAACTCCAAAGAGAAAGGGACAAAAGACTGATGAAAAATATAAAGGCAACCCTAAGAGCAAATTTTATGAAGAGTTTTTTTTGTTAGTCTCTGCATCATGTGCCTTTCAGTATAATAAGGATTATTGTGTTGATAACTTAGATGGTGCTGATGATATAATTTATGTCGTTTACAAAGACAGTGACAGTTACAACCAAATTAGGTTCTAAGGACTGCTATTGCCAGAGGTGGGGTGGAGAATTCGATCTCCATTCCAACGGCGTGCATCTCAAACAGCCTCTGGCAGTCAAGTCCAGCTCCTGGCCTTCCCGTGGCAGAACTGTTTAAACTGACAGGAGAAGGGGCGAGGGCGAATATCTGGCGCCTGAAAACCAGTTACTTAGGGTAGATGAGTGGCACGTTTGGTAGCTCATCTGCCGCTGTTGGCGAGATTCTTCAGCTGCCGTGCGTGGAGCGGTGCTCTTCCCGGCCAATGAAGAAAGGTGCAAATGGGGTTGCTGTGCGGCACCACTGTGGAAAAGGTGGTAGAAAGGATAAAGCGAAACAAACAGTCAAATCACAGCACCTCTGGTCTGGAGGTCGGCCATGTCCTGAGTGCAATCATATCGGGTGAAATGCATGAACTGGCTTGTCCCAGAGGTTACGACACTGCTGGCGAGACTCTTCAAATGCTGCGCGTGGAGTGAAGCTCCTCCCGGTCAAGGAAGTAAATGCGGAAAAGAAATAAAGGTTGCTGTGCGACGCTGATGTGAAAAGGTGGTGGAAAGGATAAAGTGAAGTTTAATCAGTATGTCCAGTAGTATCGCTGCGAGAGCTACACATACCACGGCACCTCTGCTCTAGAGGCCGGCCACGTCTGAAATACACCTACACTGGTGAAATACGCCTAAACCGGCACACACCAGGGGTGGAACTTGAAGGCTATGCATGTCACAGTACCTCTGCTCTAGAGGTCGGTAATGTCCCAAACACGCCCATACTGGGATAATATGCCTAAACCGGCTCAACCCAGGGGTGGAAGTCACTAGTGGCGAGGATTCATCCTCCTGGACAAAAGCTCCATCCTGGTCACAACTAGGAAGGGTAGCAGCCACGACCACAAAATGCTGAAGTCAGAGTCTAGATAGGCCACCACCTCTCACCCGGCGGGGATGTTTGCGTATCCTAATCACGCTGAGGTTTTCCGGTGAGAAAGTCCAACTCTGGACTGGATGGGCAACCACCTCTCACCCAGTGGTGATACACGGGTATCTCAAAACACGTCGAGGTTTTCCGGTGAGAAGGTCCAACTCTGGCCTGAGTGGGCTACCGCCTCTCACACAGCGGGGATGCACTGATATCCTAAACATGTCGAGGTCTTCCGGTGAGAAAGTCCAACTCTAGACTAAACTGGTGCAACGAAAACCACAGTGTCACGCAATCCGCTTCAGAGACTCACCAAGAATACAGGCTAAAGCCCTGCGGTACTCTGAACCCTTGTGGTCCTCTCAGGGACCACACAGGAGACCACGGGACCTAACGAGGACCACAGGCGTAAATTCAGTAGGATCACAGTGTGGTTTTGGTGGTAGAAGTGAACGAAGAAGAAGAAGAAGAAGACAACCAAATTATATTAAGAAAAGATGCAATAAATCACACAGATTTTGAATATAGAAGTCATTACTACAACCCCTGTATGATTTCTTTTTTTTTTTCATTTGAACCAAATGAAAAACTTACCTTGTTCAAACTGGATAAAATGTCTGGCCTCTGTAGGTTTTGTAGTATACATTTTCAAGACATTGTCATCCATTACAGCAGAGCCCCTAAACAGGCTAAAACAGCCAGGGCAGCACAAGACACAACCAAAGACATGTTCAGCTGCTTTCTGAAGCCAGTGGCCAACAGCATATTCAAATTGCTGGTACCATACCATAGGGCCTGTGAAAAGAGGCAGGATGGCTGGAGAAACAAAGACTATAGTGAAGTTCAGAATGACAGAATAAGAGATGAGTATTTCTGAGAAGAAATTGTCATTAGGAGCAATGAACAATAGACAAAGCTTCCGCCATAAATGAACCAAATATGCAAAACAATTAATAACAACATAACTAATGTTTTCCTCTAGAAAGAAATATATCTGTGCATCAAGGGTATGAATTACAGGTATTCTACATTGGATAGCTAAATAAAAAGAAAAATTATGAAGCTTTAAACTAAGCCTGTAAGTAAAATATGAACATTTTCTGAATTACTCTGTTTGAAATACTGAACATGTTCACACAAAAAAATATTAAGCCAGTTCTATTTTCAAGCTTACACATACACTACATGCAATGTAAGACAGCACCGGTAACCACGCTTCTACAACTTGTGCAATCCTTGGTGTTTCTGATCAATTCAAATACTTTTATTCTTCCATGCCACTTGGTCAGTCATTTGAGACACTTTTCACTAAGCCTCTCTACTTTTTGCTTTTGAATTCTCCAGTCATCATCAATTTCTCCAACTTCTGTCTTCTCATGACTTGTCTGGGAATTTTGGATGTTTCTGATATCATTTTAACTAGTTTTCATTGTTGTGAAACTTAAGGACACCATTTTCCTTTAGTGAACTGATCATCCAAGTCAAAAGGGAGCTTGTGCAGCACAGGCGAAACACTTTCCTTAAATCATCTGCCCAGGTTAATTATCAAAAATGTTTATTACTGGGGGTGAAGATGCCATCTGTTTTGGCAACCAGCAACTCATAGCTGATAATGTTAGTGTCAGGGCTGACAAACCACAGCTGACCTCTCCTTTGGTATCCCCAGTAACAGGCTCAACCTAGCTAATGGTGTGGGGGCTGCCATAGTCCCCATGGCAGGGAATCTGCTAAAGAAGCATTGTACACTCCCTGCTTTTTAGCTGCAGTCAGGAACAAAAAAAAAGCTGCCAAGACCCACTCCAAAACTGACATGATGCTGTGCCTCAACAACTTCACTGCACTGGCTGCAAATAACACCAGCTCGCAGTTCCTTGGGGGCTGATGAAGAAGAATAAGACGAAATGCTTGTTGTCATCTACCTGCTTCAGTTACATCTCCAGAAATGTACAAAATAATAATATATTTCAAAAGTACATAACCTTCACCCTACCTGAACCAATAGGATGAATTCTGCCACACACAGCTCCTACTTTCTTGTTTTTCTTCATGCGATCTACCAGTAGTTTCACTGATTCAGGCTTGAAATCCACATCCCCATCCAGTGTTAAAATAAACGTGCTCTCTGCGGTCTCAATAATCTGAGACAAGGGAAGTAATACTACAAAATGCTGTCTAATACATCAAATGTTTTCAGTCAAAGGAGAGTAACAATTTTTAGCAAAAGAACATAGAACGTGGCTGAGGAACAAAATTTTGCACAGACATAAGAAGTTAGGGAAGCAGAATGCAGGTCATATAGAAATGAGCAACTCAATCAGTCATTTGCATGTCCCTTGCGGAACTCTGTCTCCCTAACAGCAAGATGCCCTGCAAGAGACATTGCGAAAACAGAGATGATGAGAACAGGAAGACATCTGCAAATGTTTTAACAGGCATATGAGATGACTTTGGTATGTCAATCATGAAATTATCAAGGTCTATGAAAAAATTCAGCCAAGACCATAACTTAGGTCTATATTGTGCATTATTGACATGGCAGTGAGTCAATTCAGTCTGTCCACAAGAATAAGAAAAGATGTGGAGCTTATTTAGAAGTTTCCTTATTTATTGAGAAGTTTCCTTGTTTTATTAGAAAGCTTCCTTCATTTATCAAGAAATTTCCTTGTTTTATTGAGAAGTTTCCTTGTTTTATTGAGAAGTTTCCTTGATTTGTTGAGAAGTTTCTTTGCTTTATTGAGAAGTTTCTTTGCTTTATTGAGAAGTTTCTTTGCTTCATTGAGAAGTTTCTTACTAGGAAGCTTCCTTCATCTGTTGATAAGCTTCCTTGTTTTATTGAGAAGTTTCCTTGTTTTATTGAGAAGTTTCCTTGTTTTACTGAGAAGTTTCCTTGTTTTCTTACGAAGCTTCCTTCATTTGTTGATAAGCTTCCTTGTTTTATTGAAAAGTTTCCTTCTTTCTTAGGTCTGATTAGGCAAATTATGAAAACAATTGTAACCATATCTTGGTCCAGCTTTGTGCTTTCCTTCAATATTTTCCTTATGGCATCAGCTGCAAAGATGTAAAGCTGACAACTGTATGAAAATGGTTAACTGGTATAAATAGATATTGTAAGCTGAGAAACATTTAATGATCTTAACAACGATTTCAGAATCTGAAGGTAATGATTATAACAAACTCAGAATCCTGGGGTACTGATTATAACAGGTTCAGAATTTGGGGATAATGATTACAACAATCTTAAAATCTGGGGGTACTGATTATAAGAATTTCAGAATCTCAAGATAAAGATTATAAGGATCTCTAAATCTTGGGGGAAATGAATCTACCAATCTCAGAATATGGGGGTAATGATTATAGAAATCTCAGAGTAATGATTATAACAATCTCTGAATGTTAGGATAAAGATTACAACTATGATCTCAAACTCAGGGGTAACAGTTATAATAACCTCAGAATTTTGGGATAATAACTATAACAAATGATCTCTGAGTAATGCTTTTAAAACACAGCCCCTAATGTTTTGTTCACATTTTCTAACAACATCATTAAACATTTTGCAACCACTCACTTGCTCATACTCATCAGGTGTAACTCTCATGAGTAGTTGCCTCAGAGGCATGTTTTTACGACTGCGATGGTGACTTCCCTTCTTCTTCCTATGTCGCAGGTGTGGGTTGCTGCTACTGCTATGAGTCCTCTCTTCCTCTCTGACATCACTTCCACTCCCAAAGCCCAAGAGTCGATAACCAAGCAGGTAGTAAAGGTACATAACCTAGTGGATGATTATGAAGTTTTAAATGTCTTTAAAATACTTATAAAACATGTATTTTCTCAAGACACTGAGAAGTAATTACTTTGCCAGTGAAACCCCAAAGAATATAAAGTCTACGGTTCCATACATGAATTACAAAAAACAGTGAAATTTACCCAAGAGACAGGACTGCAGATATAGACAGACAATGCGTACAAAGAAGAAGAAGAAGATGTATTTTCTTGATATATGAGATTAAGGTAAAATCCCCATTTCCATGCCATTAAGGCATATTGGGAATATGGTGTTAGGTCTATTTTTCCAAGACCTTCAACACATGAAAGTGTGATGTGGGCAATATCACACCTGGCTGGCCACATTTACCTTCCCAGATTTCTCTGGTACCCATTTTTTTAGTCTTGGTGGACCCCAGTGGTACCAGAAATAATCCCCACTCATGAGACTTTAACCTGGTACCACCATATTAGTAGACTGAGTGCCCAACCATTCAGTCAACCCAATATATAAGATATTACTCATTATAAATGATGTATATATGTATAAATGAAAAAACTATTGTTACATGCTGAAGCAGACATTATTATAAATGATTTTTTCCCATATGACTCCCTCACTCTAGTTACCATCTCATAATATGTGTCACAAACAGTATAGACATTCCAAGCACTCGTACAAATTTTCGCGGTAGATTTCCTAGAATTTTGCCTGGGTAGCAACGATTAGGTCTACTCTATTCTGTGATTTTCAAATGCCGTGAGATTTTTAACATGCACAATACACACAGACTTCTAGCTCCACTACCCAGAATCATCTGGGGAATTTTATTGCTGGAGGATTCACAAGAAAACAAAATCCTTGCTACTTCTGGTGGGATTCAAACCCACAACCTCCACCATTTGAGGTGAAGGTCCAACCCCAAGCCCACATAGACCCCACTTTGAAAGTAACATGGAGAAACAACCACAAAACTTTGAATATTTGAGATCAAATAAAACATGCAGCACATGTCAAAAAAAACTAGTGACTGAAGTAAGCACTACAGGGGATCATACAAGAAGAAGGCAGGCAAGTTGGAATGAATAAAACACATGGTGATGAACAAATAAGTGCAGAATTCAGAAGTGTTGGTCAAAATGGATGACACAGGGAGATGTTCATGAGGAAGCTGGGATGCAGAGTTTCTGATCTTTGCTGTTTTCAAAACCGAACACATTAAGAATTATTACCAGTGATGTTAAGACAGTGGTGATAATGGTTATAGCGAATGATAATGGTGGTAGCAGTGATGATGATGATGATGATGATGATGATGATGATGAAAGTATTGATAGCTATGATGATGATAAAGGTGATGATTATGATAAGGTGATGGTGACAAAAGTGATGATGATTATGATGATGATAAAAGTGATGATGATTATGTTGATGATAAAGGTGATGATGATAATGGTGATAAAGGCTGTGATGATGATTATGATGATAAAGATGATGATGGTTATGATGATAATGATAAAAGTGATGATGGTTATGATGATGGTTAAGATTAAACTCTAAGCAGATTTATGGACCTGTGACCATCTCTTCCTGTGTCTAATCTTGTTCTTGTCTTTCATGTGCACCACCATTTTGGTTTGTCCTGGCATTGTCCAGATCAAGCGTCCACCATATGGGGTTGGCACCTTGATCGGGGAAGGAATGATGATGAAACCTTTCACCACTGACCTGTTGAAACACACAGCAACAAGATTGGATGCATTAAAATCTGCATAACATCATCGTGTGATACACAGCATTGTTTATCAGTCCCAAGTATGATAATGAACAACGATGCTCTATTTTTCTGCAAGGATAGATGTCAGAAATGAACACTCCTTCCCCCCCCTACATCTCTATACACCTATACACGCAAGAAAATTAAAGTTAGCAAGTTCTTAAAATTTTGCCTTCATAAAAAAATATACTAGAGCTTCATTTCTCAAGAGGAAAAAAAAAGTTCTGTGAATATGTAGTGCTTATCTACTGCTCAGTGATTAATTAGATTAGGTTAAGCCATTTCAACTTGTTTAACTAAATTATTCAATCTCAGCATTTTGAAACCAACTGGGTTAGCTCTTAGGCAACCAAACAGCACCCATGACACACAAACATTTTTCTGATATTATTCATTATATTCACCATACTTTACTGAGAAATGATGTGGTCATTTTTCAATACTTACAAAGGTTTAAAATGATAAACTTCCAACTATAAGACAAAACTATGTGACGATAAGAGTTTAAAATATTTCTAGAAGCTGTTTAAATGGCTCATGGCTGTATAAGAGTTAACTTAAAAATTGTCTTGCCTCATGAAACTTGAATATGAAATTCATTTCAACATAAAACTTGCTTCAGTATGAAACTCACCTCAATATGACTCACAAAATGACTCACAATTTTTTTGTTGAGACTGATAAGAGATGGTCAAGTATCATTAAAACAGCAGTCACTGTGTTAGCAGCCTGTTTATTCCTCTTTCTCCTACCTCCCCCACCCTCCTTCCTACTTCTCCTCATACATAAACCATCCCCTAGAAGACACTGCTCTTAAGGCATTTGAAATTTTACCAACACATGAATAATTAATGTATAAGTATATAACTAACACAAAGCCACTGCCGTAAAGCTCTGATACCAAAATGTATGAACTAGGAAAAAAGTAGTAACAGCTTTATTAATCAACAAGCACACAGTGTGATGTTTCAGTATGAGCCTTAATCATGCAAAAACACACAAGATGAAGAAATAGAGAGAGAGAAGATAAAGTATAAATTCACATTAATGCTGTGTAAAAAATATGAATGGAAAAACAAAATTAGAATAGAATAAAATAAAATGAGTGGAGCACATAGCTGTGACTTGTAAGAAGCTGTGGCTTGTAAGAGGCTGTGTTCAGAAATGCACATGGTGGAATGTAGAGAATATTTAAATGGAGACTTGTGATATGTGATAGGATTGGGGGGGGGAGGGGTTGGGGTGGGGAAGAGAGTGATACAATGGTAGTCTAGCTGGGAGAAGGTGAAATACGTGATTATAGTAGGGGTAGGTAGAGGGGTTGTAACGTGATGGTGTGAGGAGGTTCTGAACTATTGTAATAAGTGAGAAGGGAGTGGAACTAGTGCATAGGGATTATGACTGTGAAAGAGGGAAATTTTAGGTGTAGCTGAATTGCAAATTCAAACCATGTGATTCAAGATTCCCATATTCCTGAATGTAGTGGTTCTCAACAGCTAAGCGGCTTCTGTCATCAGCGTGACATTGTTTGATGGCTGTTACTAGAAAATCAGATTTGCTTCTGCGGTTGGGGCCATTGAAATGATTAGGGACTGGTTTTGAAGCATGTTGGGTAATATTGTACAGTTGTTTCTGCATGCGGTCCCCTAATCTGAGACCATTTTCACCAATATAAGTTATCCTGCATCTTTGGCATATATGTATATCACATTCTGGGACTTGCACGTGAATCCGTCTGAGGACAGTCTTGGGAAAGGTGATCATTTTCATTTCCCAGACTACAGGCCAGGTAACACAGAGGGGAAATTTACATTTTCTGGTGCCAACATATGCAAGGTTCCGCTTCAGGTGGCTATGGATTAGGAGAAAATGATTACCTTTCCCAAAACTAGCACTTGAGAATGGCTACATTCAGGAATATGGGACGCTCAAACAACATGGTTTGAACTCACAAATCAGCTACACGTAACATTCCCCTCCTCCACAATAATAACCCCTATGCACTAAGTTCCACTCCCTTCTCATTTGTTACAATAGTTCAGAACCTTTTCATAACATCACATTATAACCCATCTACTTCTACTATAATCACCTATCCCACACCTTCTCCCAGCTAGATTACTATTGTGTCACTCTCTCCCTCCCCCCCCCCAACCATCCTCATTTACAACCCATCTATCACACATCACAAGTCTCCACAAATATTCTCTACATTCCACCATGCACATTTCTGAACATAGCCTCTTACAAGCCACAGCTTCTTACAAGTCACAGCTAAGTGCTCCACTCATTTTATTTTATTTTATTCTAATTTTTTTTCTCCATTCATATTTTTTACATAGCATTCATGTGAATTTAATCTTCTCTCTCTATTTCTTCATCCTGTCTGTTTTTGTACGATTAAGGCTCACGCTGAAACATCACAACTGTGTGCTTGTTAAGTAATAAAGCTGTTCCTACTTTTTTGAAATTTTACCATACTAGGAAGAGTGAGAGTGGGAGAAGTGGGGGGGGGGGCTAACAGATAGGAGAGTGAGGAATGAAGAGGCTTCTGCCACGATGCCTGGAGTTTTAACAAATTTGCCTGACTTTTATTAGTAGCCTCAAAAAAAACCAAAAAAAGTATGTGTTCATGAATCTTACTTTTTTTTCATTTTCTGTGAATTCAATACTTACATACATGCACATTTCAAGTCTGTGGAATGAGACACTCCTTTCGTGCATAAACTTAGCTCTAAGTCTAGATTTAGATGACAAATTCTCTATTATGTGCTCCTTGCCGTTTAAAATTTATGACAAAATGAAGAAAAAAAATACTGTTTATTCCTATTTTCACTGTGTATTCATGGGCAACTGATCAATCAATCTATTAAGAAGTTTACTGATCTACATATAAAAAAAGGTAACCGATTTGTAGCCAGGATCTTAAACTTTGAAGAAAGTAAAGGGAAATTCTAAGAAGACAAAATGAAAAATTTCAAGTCATTTTTAAAGGCACTTTTTTTGTTTTCAGAATTCCCTAATGTTTTCAAAGTTTGTGGACTAGGTCAAACAAAGTTCTACTGGTCACAGTAATGTACTAAAACTGGTCAAATTTTGTATGCTAGCCTTCAATTTTAGGACTGGCCCCTGCATCATGAAGTAGATTTGATTTGAATCTGTAATCTAAACTTCAACTGATCTTAAAAAAGAACTTCTTTATCAAAATTATATACATTACTGCAATGAACTGCAGAAAAAGGAAGGATTAAATATATATTACAAATATACTAGCTCCAAAAGTGGTCACATCCAAATGTACTGAATAAGGTCATTCCACCAACCACTTTTATGAAGACCAAAGTATTTAAAACAGGCTGAACTTACCGAGCTGCATCCTCCATACAGTCAATGAATTGACGTACGAATATGTTTGGAGTGTATCTGTTGGCAGTAGTGTCTAGCTCAAATGCATCATCAAAGATTATGTGAACTTTTGAAAGAAATTATAACAATGAAGAAATAAACTTTAATTCAATCAAATTCATTGAAAAAAAAAAAAAAAAACAAGGAAAAAAACTATGAAATCATTTTTTTTCTTAAAAATAAAACTGCGAAGCCCTCTTTATTCAACAAAACATAACCAGTGGATCTGAAAGAATTATATGAGAAAAATACATTAAGATTTGGGTAAAAATGTTTCAAATGCTCTTTAAAATACTGCACAGTTCTTTAAAAAAAAACAAAATACTATATACTGAATTATCTCCCAGCATTACACTCTTCCTGTTCGTTTTGTTTATACCAATTTATTCAGTTATAAATATCAGTTTTCACTACACTTAACATTTTAACTCATAGGTTATAGCAAACATATTTCTTTGGTTCCTCCAAAGTAAAAGTGTTGAGAAATATTGCACTAAAGTAAACTAAAAAGTAAGATCACAGAACACATATCTTTATGGTGTGGAATGGGCAAAGATATGAACACAGTAGCAGAAAAACATAAAATTGCTACTGAATTACTGTATTTTGAAATAATACAGTTAGTATTCATCCTACATTTTTGCATTTAACAGAATCTGAACATATTACTGCACACAATGAAAAAATAAGCAGCTTACACTGCACTATTCTATGCTACCAACAAAGCAAATACTCAGTACAACAGTTCTCAATTCTAGAATTTAATACTCTGTAATATCATCATCTTAACAATGTTAAGATGTTAAGCTGATGATATTACAGAGTATTAAACCATGTCTTTCCCACTTCCTTTAGTTCTTCCTGTATTGTGCATCTCCATGTCCCCAATGGCCTGTCCCTCTTCCTATTCTCTTGACGTGTCCAAACCAAGACGGTAAAAGGGTGTCTTATTCTTTCCATTTGTAGAACGTGGCCTAGCTATTTCCATCTTCATCTTTTGACCTCTTTAGTAATGTTCCCAATGCCCATTTGTTTAATTATTTCCTCATTTGCCACATGTTCTTGCCTGTGTATTCTTAAAATTTTCCTGAGGCATCTTCCTTCAAATCCTCTAAATCTGCTTTTCATTCTATGATTGGTCCTTCATATTTCAGCTACATATAAAAACTTTGAGCACACACTGGATTGACATTAATATGTCGGATTGATTCTGAGCTTGAGCTTCTTATGAAGAAAGGGAGATGTCCATATATTTGCTAATTTACTGAAGGCCTGAGACATCTGTCCAACTGTTGTAATTCTTCTCTGTAATATAGTGTCTATGTTCTGAATTTTAAAAATGTGGTCTACAGTTTTAAAAAGTTACTGTAAAATTTAAAGTTTATGGTCTTGAATGTAGTGTTCCATGTCTCATAAACAGAGAAGTATTCAATTTTTTTTTTTCAAAATTCTGAGAAAGAAAATATGAATTGTGTGTGTGTTCTATAGTATTTCTTCTGCTGAACATAACAATTAATATTCATATTTATAATACTTTATGACAATACATTGCAAATCTTACTGCTTTAATAGAGTAAAATAATTTACTTCACAAATATTTATGTATTTAAATAAATATTTTATAGCAAAATAATTTACTTTCTTTGAAGTTAATAAAAGCATCTATAGATGAAAAATTATAGAAAGATATAACGTACTCTCTATGTCAAAGTAATCAGGATCTCGAATATTGAACTTGTCCTGAGCTAGTTTGCTTGCACAGTGACCATAATCTAACCTGAGGAGACAAACAGCAATTGTGCCACTGTGAGAAAAAGTTGCATTTTTACAAATCTACCTTGCTTCTTTATTTTTTTGGGGGGGGGGGAAACGTTTAAAATTCAAGTGTGCATTTTTATTTATGATAAACATTTTTTTCAGATTTAAAATCATCATTTTCTTCACTATAATTTTATTATATCAACTATTCTCATTACCAGGTTTATTCTCAGGACACATTCTGGTTCAGTGGTTCTCAAACAGTTGTGAGGAAGGGGGGGGGGGGGAATTTTGTGGTTTTTGGCATGGGAAATTGGGACCACTGATGGAGAGACTCACACTGTTGGAATGTTATATGCATATTATTTGAAATGCATCTTCTGAGTTAGATACATTTTTTTTTTGCGGGGGGGGGGGGGACCACTGCTGCATAAATTAAACCTCTTGCAGCAAAGTTTGTTTTAAACAATTGCTTTATGACAAAATTAGCTATACAAATGATTCATAGCTGTGATAATTTTTTTAACTGATTACTGACTTCAGAATCTTTTACCTATTATACTGACTGTAGTATATTTGATTTCAAACTGAAATAAGGAGTTACCATTTCACCGGAATCAGAGGAAAAAAAGCTAGTCTAGGCATAATCCAGTTTTTGCACAGCTGTAACAAGATGATTTGTTACTACATACTGAACATGTCTGATACAGAAAGTATGGAATACACTGTAGCCCAATCCTTATCTGATAAATAACTGCAGCATTAGCTGCAAAACATTTCCAGTTCAAAGCTATAGACAGACACCGAAACAGCAACATCAAACTTACAGAGACAAAAAAAAGTACACATTATTTTGTGGTCTTTTGATGTTTTTTTGTTTAGTTTCTTAGTATGCTTTCATGTTTTTCTAAATTTGTTTCATTTCTTTTCTGAGTACCTGAAAAGAGATTTGAGGAGCTGCGTCATTTCCCGCTTTGTCTCATGCCACATGGTTGCACACACAAAGATTGTGGGCGTGATGTAATCAGATATTGCTTCACTTGTTATGTGGTCACCTCCATTCTCGCCTACAAATGTGAAATGGTCAAATCGAGAAGCCCTGAGCTCTTTGTCATTTCTGCGTCGCCTTAAAGTCAAGTTAAAGTCGGGCAATATAGCTGTGAAGTGTGGTGTTAAGAAAAGCCTGTTTAAGAAAACAAAATAAATATAAAATTCAGTATCATTAACATCTGCAATTTTCATAATAATGTTGGTTGTTAGCACAACCTTGACTCATGGTTTACTAATTTTCATCAATTAAAACTGTCCCATCGACATTTTCAAACAATCAAAGTTAAGTAAGAAAATTAATCTATGACATGATTAAACATCTTGAAGAAAATTTGCTTATGGTAACTGCTTTCATTTTCAAACTATTATGCTCAGTTGGTACTGTCAGTGTCCTCACTGAGGGATTAGCAGTTACTGCACATTTGTTTAACTATATCACTCACTGTAAAATGAGCAACACTGACTTAATTTTCACATGCAATTCATAATGCAATGTAAATTTACTTTTTTTTTTACATTACGCAGCCCTATCACAGTCCAACACATCTTACAGAAAGAGCAACGGAAAGATGGTTGTGAAAATCAATGATGACCAAGATCTGATTGGCATGGACCAGAGAGAGAGAGAGAGAATTTAATATTAATAATTATTACTACATATTCCAAGATTCTAAAAAGGACATTGTTAAGAGAGGCCTGTTTAGTGGGCATAACATCCCTCGATGAGGTTGAAAAGCTCACAAAAAAAAAAAGCAGGAAAACTTGGCAAACTACCATGCGAGCACTATGTGATGTTTAACGACATGAGAAGGATGTAAGATATTCCAAGAGAAAAATAATTCTTTTGGCCTGACATAACTGAGAAACAGATTCTTTATAAAGATATACAAAAACAAAATCTGACAGGGCTCATTTTTATACCTTGACACAGCTGTTTACATACAGTTATTTCTGCTCATACATAGATTATTATTTTAGAGTCAACTCTTTTGTTGCACTACCTCTCAGAAATATACAATGACAAAATATACAGTGATATAAACCATAATTCAACTTTTTTCTACCTGTGGTCCACATTTTAACATTAAATTTTAACTTCAGTTCAACTCCAGTCATGCAGGTTTAGTAACATTTATTTATAAATGTTAGTTATGGACCATATAAATCTGCCTACCTCCTCCCCTGGGGAAAGCATATAACTCCTTTTCAGAAACCTTCATACAACCTATACATTAAAGACCATTTGGTTTAGTTCTTGAAATGGGACAATTTTCTTTTTAAGAACTGTAACAAAGACAAATTCTGGCATTTGTTTCAAATTTTTAAAGCTTGTATTTGTACCAACTTTTCAATCTTGGCCATGCGCTCACTTCTTGGAAACCAGATGTGGGAGACAACAACACAATAGGACAACCACAGTGCTCCAGCCACTGCTATTGGCTGGATGAGATTTTCTATGTGAATGTCTGGGCAGTACCATGATCCAGTGTGCCAATGCACAGGCAGAAACTAAAACATAAACAAACTGATTAATCACTTGTAAAAGCATTAAATTTAAAATTAGTGGACATCTGAAGGAAATAAACAGGGCCAGAGTTATTTAACGCTTAATATGTATGCACCCGAGGCCGAAGTTCCACGGCTCAGATCCTACAAGGTCATCTTCCTACAAGGTTGCTCAGGCATTAATAACAGCTTAGTGTTATCACTCATAAGAAACAAGGAAAATTATAATGAAGGTCAGAAAACGGCAATCCAAAATTGTGGGGCAAGTTTGGAGGAGAGGCGGGCTAGAGCTCCTATTTGCAACAGGCAAGACTGAAGGTAGAAGAGACAGAGATAGGCAGAGAGAAAAGATGTTTGATGGTTTGGCATGGGAAATGCTTAGTGACAAGCCGGTTGAGATGCACAAGGGATAAAGTGTTATAGAAGGACATTTTAATCCTACACCTGTCAGCAGAGATCTTGAGATAGACACAATGACATTGACGGTCAATGATCTCAGAAGGCAGCATCAGTGCAACCTGAACATTCCCATATCTCCTCCATCACCCATTCCAGTAGCCAACATAAGGCATGTAAATTGACTGTCATCATAACTTGATAGTGGTATCATATTCTGATCCAATAAAAAGTGCCACTGGTTATCTAGCCATTGAAAATAGAAGCCTTAACTGTCAGTGTATCAAAAGATGAATTAATGTTTGTGGAAGACTTAGTCCCATGCACACGGGATCATACCTGAATCCTAGAAGGTCACCAAATAAAAAAAGATCTTGAGTTCTATAGGGAAAAATATTTAGTTCTATTAAAATCCTTTAATAAAAACTGTAAATTCTTTTACATTTTCAAGAATTATTGAGAGAAATAAAAAGTGTTCTCAACTCTCAAGTTTTTTATTCAATTTCATCAACTGATTTATGTGGTGTTTATATTTAACCAATACTGTGAAAATACTGTTTGATGCAGTTCCCTTTTCTTAATGGTTTAGAATTAAAAAAATATGTAACTGGATGAATAAATCAGCAACTTTCTTAACTCTTTCCGTGCCAGAGGAAGAAACACGGATGTGTAGTGGAGTGCCAGAGTAAAAGCGCGGGTCTTGATAGGGTTAGGGGGTATAGTTGTAAAATGGAATGGAAAACAGTATTTCCATGTACTTCCGTATACTTATTATGTTTCAAAGTATAACTAAATGAATGAAAATTTCATAAATGCAGAGTTTTTTAGGAAAAAAGAAGTAATGTGATGTTTTTAGACAATGCCCAGCTCACCATCGGCTAGGTCTAGATATGCACTACTTACCATCTGAGATGTCTAGATCTACTTGTCGATCTCGTATTGTGATTCTGTGTTGCATTCTCGCTAAATTAATGTCTGAAATAACCTCCTAACTACTTCTCCAGTCGTCTAAATATGTCTAGATCTACTTGGGATACATTCAAGAGCAGTGGTATGGTCACAGGCCATGTCCATACCCCTACCTATGTCATCAAAAACTGAAAAATGTCCATGTTTCTCGTCCTTTTTCTCACTTGGCATCGCTCGTATCTAAGGACTCTTTCACCATTTTGAAAAGTGTCACTGGAAACGCGGACGAAATATGTACAATCTAAATGTTACACCGGTTGTTTTATTTAAACAAACCAAGCATAAAAAATTGACGCCTGGTAAGCAACTGGGGTACCGGAAGCGTAAAAAATTTGATGCCCGGCACGGAAAGAGTTAATTATTAAATACACAGCAGATACTGATAACAGTGGAACAAAATTTTCTGATTCACTGAATAACAAACTCTGCTTGAGTGACATGTTAAGTGGGCTAATACAGTACCTCATATCGACACTGCAGATAAACAAGCACAAGTGACACAGGTGGAGACAGTATCAGTGGAAATGCAAAGGCAGTCTTCTGCATATGAAGTTTACAAGCAAGTCCAGCAAGGTATGTGCATAGAATGGCAGATCCTAGCTGGATATAAACCAAACTGCAGAAACAAAGAAATATATTTCAGGTATCTACTCATAGTTCACATTTCCTTAGTGCATTAAACGTACTTTAAATATTTCTAAGTGAGCAGCTAATAAGTATATTACAAGTTGTGATGACTATAGGAAGAATACACTGTTCTCAGATTGAATAAGTAATCAACAACCAACAGCCGAATGATTGCATCAGGGATTGTGATCAATTTGGGGGAGGAGGGGGGGGAGAGAATGATTTTGGTAGTTTCTCTTTAGAACCATAGAGTTAACCTCCTTGAGTCATTTCTTTTGGCCAGCAGGAATGTCTCAGTGTCTGATGGCTGATGCAGTTTTGGAAGCTGTGAACACATGCATGTATGGCAGACCTGACAACCATAAGCTTTATGATGATGATGATGGCTGTAAAATTTATGGTAGTACAATGTCATCTACATGAACACAACATCAGTAATCAAATACTTCTATTTTAAAATGGCTGGAGAAAAATTATGGTGATTTACAAACAGGATGCTGATTAAAAAATATAACAGATGAGAAAAAAATGGCAAAACAGATATGTAATATTAAGTGTAACAAACAGTACATAATGTAAAAAAATGAAATAAAGAAAAACTTTTCACAAACAAGAAGATATCAGATAAATTTTAAATCTCCATTTTGTCTTATCTTCATCTCTTCTCATTATCAAACATTTTATAGATATTTTAAAATCTGTTTTGTGGTTGTTTTCCAAGAATTGCATCTGTTTTATTTTTTTTTTTAAAGGAGAAGGGATGATGTGGTGTGTAAACATCGTACATATTGTCAAATTATAAAACATGAAACTTCAAAACTGTAAGCTTCTTGGAGTCTAAAAATAGCAACAACATTAAATAAGTACTGAAATTAATGAAAACATTTTTTAAAAAGTGCTCATCATGAGAGATAATTCTTCTTCTCCAAGTTTTTGATCATCCAGGGTCTTGTCATCTGGATTTCATACCTATCTCCATAACTTCTGCATTAAGTCTAGTCTCTCTGGCTAGGACAGCATGAATCGAGCACTTCTGAAGCACATGTTCTGAATTTAGATTCTTTTCTGATAAGAATATACTAGATCATGCTTTTATAACAGCAGTAAAGACAGAGAGTTTGTAAATCACATACCTATATGAAATAGCATGAAATTCTGCTTCAGTTTTCTTTGTGCTTCTGCTCCACACTGGCAATGCAAAGTCTGCTTGGGCCAGGTACTTGCTCATAAGTACTACTAGAGCAATTTTAAAAGGTGTAATAAGGAAATTGCTAGTCTCTCTGGTTTCCTGTGGGGGAAAAAAACAGCTATTTCTTGATTTGGAAAATGGCAATACTAATCAATATTAAGTCCAAGCAAAATGGGATTTATCTGTGAAGAGATTCATAAACTCTTGCCAAATGAATGAAATATTACATTTTTTAAGCTTCACTTAATGATGGAATACAAGTAACAAACAACAATTTTGTTCATTCATTATGTAACGAGCATATGTGTGTAAGTGATGACCCTTGTCATAGAAATTAGTGTTTTCTATCTATATTTCTATCTCTTTTGCAGGTATGTGTTTACCTATTCCTGTTTAAATGTGCTTTAAAGAAAACTTTTTGTATTATACTGGGATCATCTCCTTATTAACTTAAAATAATTGTCACTCCATATGGTCAAACTAGCAAATCTGTGATAAAAATCTACATTCATTTCTTAAATTTTTATGAAGAAAAATAAATGAAAAAAATGACATATCCTTTGTGATATTATGTAACCCTAACTCCCATGAGAAAATCTGCTGTTAAAGAATCACTAACACCATTGACATATACCGACACTTAACTCTTTGTCTATTTTGGCACGCGTCCTGCGTGGCTGTATCCCTGTTAAGACCTACTTATAGTCGCGCAGTGCGATGATGGTTTGTAGCTCTTTAATTTTGAAAATAATCAAAGTATCTTAAAACCAGCAGTTGACTTCCTTCCGGTCTTCATTTGCACGTGGTTTGAGAAACAGAGCGATTCTGTGTTACATTTTACGCGAGTTTTTCAAAATTTATCGTCGCTAGGCTTTTGTTTATCAACAAATATGGCTTCCAGTGCTAGTTTCTTTCATCCAGAGCAGCATATTTCTGCATTACAAGCTCAGAATTTAATTTAAAAATGTCTAGACTGTGGTGTAGAGAATGCAGCAGTAGAGATTGTGAATTTTCTGACCCACATGGCACGATTCAAAAAATCTTTTGGTTTTTTTTTTTTTGGTCCAGCAGCAAAATGTGTTAGAAGGGTAGCTGGTAATACTACTTCTCAGCTTTTTGCTAGTACTAGCTGTAATATCACAATAAGTAATGCTGGAGATTGTGTAATTTAACAAATTTAATGTTGTAGAATGCTTCAAATTTTAAAAAAAACAAAAACCAAAACACAATGGCCTGTTTTCTGGTAAATATTAGTCAACGACCGCCCACTTGTTTTCATGTAAATATTACCTACCCACCTGGTGTTTTTAGTTTGCTGTGAATGCATAACTAGTGCATATTTTCATGCAAATTGTGGAAGATATATGAAGAAAAGGTGTTTGTGTACATTTTTATTCATTATGGAATTATATGACCAACTATAGTGGATTAACTTGATGGGTAAGTGACAAAAAATTTATTTTATTCCTTCATTTTCCATTCTTTCTTCTCAGTTCTTAGCTCTTTTTTTTGGTTGTATACTAACAAAATGTAAAAAATGTTATTTGAAAAACAAAATACATTTTTTTCTTCTTCAAAATAAGGTATAATACTTCATACTACAGATCAGATTATGCCTTTGTCATTCTTTTAAATGTGACAACCATCCCATTTCACATTGTGAAATTTACCCCCCTTGGTCTTTTGAGGGAAACACCCCCAGCAGACAAAGAGTTAATAACAGAATTTATGGTCTCACCTGCAGAATATGACGCCAGTGTTTGAATTTTAACTTGACTCTTCCAAATAAAGACCAGTCACTGGAAACATAGTTTTCCCACCAACCCAGAGATACTAGGATCAGAGAGACAGGCAGTTCCCACACATAGTCCTGTAGAAGCATCTCACTGACCTTTGTTTCCTTTGAGGAACTGAAAGAAATTGTGAAGGTCAAATATTCAGTATGACCAAGGACTGATACATGGGTGAGTCAAGATTTAACTGTAACTAAAGGACATAACCACTGAAAAATATCTTACATCTTACATCCTTCCTGTGCTGTTAAACATCAGACAGGGCTTGCATAGTTGTTTGCCAAGTTTTCCTGTTTTCGGCAAGTTTTTCAACTTCATCAAGGGATGTTATGCCCACTAAACTGGCTTCTCTTAACAATGTCCTCTTTAGAGTTTCACACAGTCGACCTCTTTTTCTTCGGCCTGTTGTGCTCCACTTGATAGCTTGTTTCAGTATTTTCTGATTGTTTCTTCTCATCACATGGCCTACATATGTCCATCTTCTTTTTCTGATCACCCATGAGTCCGGTTGTTGTTTGCTCATATGTCTTATCTCTGTGTTGTTCTTAAATCTGAAAAATATAACCACTGAAAAATATATGATAAGACTTTTTGACTCACTATCAAGTTTTTCCATATATTTGTCAGTAAATTTATACCTTCTGACTCATATACCTTATTAAAACCAACATGGGTGTGGTGGGTGTGTGTATGAATGCAGGTGGCATACTCTCTCTCTCTCTCTCTAATTATTTTACTGTCCATATTTTTATCTGCTTGTCTTGTGAACATGCCAGCATTTAACTATTTTTGGTGTTATTGATTCATCTATGTCCTGAAAGCTACAACTTTAATTTATTCTATGCAGACTTCTACACTTTACATATAGACTGATCTTTGACATATGATCTGAATCTTTGATAGAAATAGAGTTTTTTCTCCATTGCTCACATTAACACCAGGTATATATGTATTTTTTTAAAAAGGGCTGTATAAGTGGAAATTTGAATGATTTTGTTATCAAGCAGACACAGATATATATGGCGAAAGAAGCAGAGAAGGCAGCAAAAGATTTTGTTATCAAGCAGACACAGATATATATGGTGAAAGAAGCAGAGAAGGCAGCAAAAACAGGAGACAGCAAAACTCTATATAACATACAAAAGAGGCTAACAGGTACTATTAAATCCAAAGAAAGACCAATCCTTCACAAAACTGGCACACTATTAACATCAAGTAAAGACCACAAGCAAAGATGGGCCGAACACTTCCAAAAAATACTTAATCGACCACACCCAAAAGAACTGATAGACCGACTTACCATTCCCACAACTAAATGTCAACCTAGATGAAATTACATTGCATGAAACAGAAACAGCAGTGAATCTAATGGCTAACAACAAAGCTGCAGGAGAAGATGAAATAACAACTGAAATGTTAAAACAGTGACAATATAAAACAATTACAGAGAATGTTCAATAAAGTTTGGAAAGAAGAAAAAGTCCCTTCTCAATGGAAAAAAAGGAATCATTGTTAAGATATTTTTAAAAAGGAAACCATAGTGACTGCAACAACTGGAGAGGAGTAGCCTTACTATCAGTTGTGTCAAAAGTATTTTGCAAAGTTATTCTGAATAGATTTCAAGATATAGTGGATGTTGCAATAAGAGAAGAATAGGCAGGATTTTGAAAAGGGAGAAGCTGTCTCGACCAGATCTTTACTCTTTACTTGAAGAACATATTGAAAAACAAAGACCATTAATCCTGAACTTCATAAACTTTTAAAAAGGCATTTGATAGCATACACAGAAAATCATTATGGAGGATTTTAAGAATATATGGAATACTATCTATGATTGTCAAGATCGTTAGAGACCTCTACAATGGATATGTTTGTGCAGTCAACACAGAAGAAGGGATGTGTGAATGGTTCCAGATTTAAACAGCCATGAAACAAGGATGTATATTATCTCCCTTGCTTTTTGGAATTGCCATAGACTTCAGAATGAAAAAATGCTGCACGGGTAAAATGGGCACTGATTGGGTACATGAGACCCAATTGGAAGATCTTGATTTTGCAGATGACATAACTCTTATCAGTGAAAATGTGAAATCAATGCAAGTAAAAACAGATACCCTGTCTTCAATGGCTAATAAAATAGGACTTGAAATTAACAAGGATAAAAAAAAATAATGAAACTTCTCATTAACCACAAAGGACAAATATACACAGAAGGAACAGCTGTTGAAGAAGTAAACCATTTTGCATATATCAGCAGCTACATAGACCAGTAGAGCTACACAGAAGAGTTATCACCAAGGAGTGTTCAACAATGCTCATCAGAAACACCGAAGATCTAAAGCAAGTAGCAAGGAACTGCCAGACATGGAGAGCCTTGTCCTCTGCCCTATGCGCCGCCTTTGTCCCAAGAGGATCAACTACCTAACTAACTAACATAGAGCAGGATGGTGACACCAGAAAGGAAGTTAGAATTTGAATTGCAAAAGCAGCATTTACCTTCAATAATCTTGAGAACATATGGCATTCAAAAGTTATAAGCACAAAAACCAGGTTAAGATTATTCAATTCAAATGTAATATCCATCCTCATTTATGCATAAGGGGTGTCTGAGTGGCAAAGTGGTTAGTGCACTGGTCTCTCATGGCGAAGGTCGGGGGTTCGTTTCCGGCCGGAGGCACCCCAGTCACCCAGCTGTAGAAATGGGTACCCGACTTCTTCTGGTGTTGGGAAAGGAAAGGCGGCCAGGCGTGATACTGACCATATCACCCTCTAGTGTGCTGACAGGTCAAGGAAAATATGGGCACTAACACCATATCCCTATGTGCCTCTAAGGCACGACAGGATTACCTTTACCTTTACCTTTTTATGCATAAGAAAGCTGGAAAACAACTAAAGAAACAGACAAGAAATTAGACTCTTTTGAAAACTAATGCCTAACGAAAATACTTGGTATAAAGTGGAACGAATTCAAGAACAACGCAGAGATAAGACAGATGAGCAAACAACAACCTGTCTCATGGGTGATCAGAAAAAAGAAGATGGACATATGTCAGTCATGTGATGAGAAGAAACAGAGGATCCCCAAACAAGCTATCAAATGGAACACAACAGGCTAAAGAAAAAGAGGTCGATCACGTGTAACTCTAAAGAGGACATTGTTAAGAGAGGCCATTTCATTTGGCGTAACATCCCTTGATGAAATTGAAAAACTCTCCGAAGACAGGAAATCTTGGCGAACTATAATGTAGGCCCTATATGACATTTAGTGGTACGGGAAGAATGTAAAATGTAAGTTTGTTTAATGATTTTGTCAAGCTAATACTTGAGTGGTCATTCAATGCAATATTTTTACTCCACTCTAATAAATGCATAAAACTTCACAGAAAAAAATCATTGTCAGATTAGTAACAACAAATATTTAATAATTCTAAAAATGTCCTTGACAAACAATTTTCTTTGTAATTCTCTCTCTGTCTCTGTCTCACTCTGAACCTTAAGTGCCCAGAGCACATGGGGCTTCCACAAGGGTTTTCCACAAATGCCTGTCCTTTGCCTTTTTTTCCACTCTTGTCCAGGTGAACCCTATATTACCAAATATTGAGGAAGTCATGGCTGAAATTCTAGTGGTTAGTGCATTCACCTGCTGATCAGACAGTCCCTGGTTCTATTTTGCACTCAGGCGGAATTTTTTTTTTTTTTGGATTGACAGGCACCAGCCTCAGAAGAATGGCACTTGGGGTTTCCCTAGGAAAACAAGGACAGGTGCTGACATCCATACCTCAAATGCTGAGGTGGTCTCAAATTATGAAGGACCTAACACTTCAAATTTCTATGGATGAAAATGCTGTTGGGCATAGATCTAATCTAAGTGCTCTGCTGTGTGATGCAGGTGATCATTTCTCTCCACAGTTCCCTGTCTTTTACACTGATTATGAGATTCGCCAATGACTTTCTTCCTAGCCACACTGACAGCCCATCCAGTAACTTCTCTCTCTCTCTCTGCCTTTCTCTATCTCTTCTTCCCTCAATTTTCCCAATTGCCACAGATAGATGACTGAAATAAGGACCAAATAAATTTTATTTATCTATCCTATGCCTTTCTGAAATGCAGCTTTCTCCAGTCTACACTTGGCTAGCAAAATTACATGGGCTAAACACAAAGTTTAACTTAATTTCTGGTTATATCAGGGTTTCTTATTCACAGAGGGGGCAATCTGAATATTTTGACCAGGCAATTAGAATATATTTATATTATACTTTTTAAGAACTTGGTTGACTCTTATGATTGGGGAGGGGGGTGGGTGGGGGGCATGTGGAGTAATCAAAATCTTTGAGGCACTGAGGTGGGGCATGATCCAAAAAAGTTTGGGAAACACTGTGTTAGATTCAATCTCATGTAACTGAAATTTTAATGTAATACCAGTTTTGGGCAATCTGCAGAAAATAATTAAGAATTTGACATTTTACTGCTCAACTACTTTTTTCAAGTACAAATATTTGAATTTCATCACAGGATATAAATCTGAATCAAATATTTGGTATATCCTAGAATATGCTCTAATGTAGAAAAGAAACTTACTTGTGTACTGTCAGCATCTTGCTGTATTTTTCTACTGAGAAATCCATGATCATGAAGTAAGCCAGGACACCAATCTGAGCCAGCATGGCCAGAACTGAAGCACAAGATTTTGATACCACTTTGACCCCAAATCTGGGCTTTTTGTCAAGCATAAAGACCTGGAAAGTAATAAATAAATAAATTGCTGTAAGTTACAACAAAAAAAAAGAAACTTTTAAATAACTGTTCGAAGTTACAAAAACATGGCTTCTAATAACTGTTGGAAGTTATCAAAATGTACTTTTCAATAACTGTTGGAGTTACAAAAACATAATTTTGAATTCTTACTGGAAGTTACAACAACATATTTTTTGTAACTGTTGGACCTACAAAAACAAACATTTCAACTGTTGTTGGAAGTTAAAAAAAAAACATGCTTTTCTATAACTGTTTGAGTTACTTCTTCAGTCTCCTTGGAACTGCGAACTGGTGTTCTTTGCAGGAAGTGCAATTAAGATGATGAAGCACAACATCATGCTGGATTGGAAATGGGTTACAGCAGCTATTTTTTTTTTGCCATTAAGTAGAGCTAAAAAAGCATGGGATATACTTCTTTAGCAGACTCCACCACTATGGGGGCTATGGTGATCCCTGCTCCATTAACCAGGCTAGTTCCGTTACTGAGGGTACCTACAGAGAGGTAGGATAGGGTCTTGGTTAGCCATGTTTCAGCAACCATGATACTAACATGCCTATTATGGTTGGTGACCACCAAATTTTACAGCGTCTTTGTCCCTTCTGGAGTCATAAAAACATGTTTTTTCGATAACTACTGCATTGACATTACAATTAAAATGCTGGAGAGATACTAACTTAATTTTCATTGGACCACACTGAGGATATCTAGACCAGTCATAATGGATTCCTGATTGGCCTGTGATTATGGAGATCAATGCTCCACAAAGTGTACAGTATTCTTTTTCTTCTTCTGCTTTTATTTTCAAATGTTCAACAATCAATAAAAAGACGTGGGTTGCCTCCAAAAATTTCATCATCAGCAAGAGTTCTTTATACATGACCTACAATTTTCTATTGCGGTCTTTTTTTTAATAGGGCTAGGCTTGAGCTGTTTTGTCTCTTTACAGAATGGTGATTTACGGTAAGTATTCTGGGTCCAGGATTCAAGTTTCAGTTAAGGAATGAGTTTTTTCTTCACATTAAGAACTACAATTAATTATGATATCTACCTGTAGTTTCATATATCATGAAATTTAATACCTAGCCTCTAAAAATGGAGGAGCAAGGCAAAATACCATAGAGTATACTGAACACTTGGTTGCCAGTGTATTAATTGGAAAATAAAGGATATTCAAGAATAAATTAGTGTTTCTTTCCCTATAACACATGCCCAGTTCTTCTAAATATGTCTCTCTTAGTCTTTATTTTTGTCTAGAATTTTGCCTAGATAAAAGGTTTTCTAAATTCTGTCTTCTCATGGCATATCCACAAATTCTCATTGCTTTCAAAATGTTACATAGTGATTTTCTGAAACTTCTCTGAGTATTTTGCCCAAAATAATCTTTCTCTAACACCATAATTTTGCTGTTTCCAGTTTTGTTTCATTCATTCATTCATTTATTGATTGGGTTTCACTAGCGTATGGTTATAGTGGCTCTACACAACAATGTATTTTCCTCATTATTAATATCATTCTCTTATTTTAAAATGTTTAAACTGTACTGTAAAACCTGTTTCTACATTTCCTTTTCCTTGATTATATTTTGTTCACTTATTGACTGTTGTTATTGATGCTCATGTTTTAGCACTGCCTTAGTTCTTGCAAACCACTTTTTTTTAGCTGTCAGCACTATTTTACAAGCACATCTCAGACTGACATTGTGACCTCTCACTTTCATTCCCATCAAAGCTGTTACTGCTCACATGATGATTATGATAAATAATGAGAAGAGGTCATTCTAGACTTTTTGTTCTGCTCCATGCTTTTGATATTCATCCTATGAAAGGTAATACCTTAAGTATGCTGGGAATCTGGAACATAGCAAATGTTATTGTTATGCCACGGAAGAAATCAGTGGAAGGCATGATCTTGAACACCAGCAAGCACATTCCAAATGTGCAGACCAGCTCAAAGAACAACATCTGTGAAAATCAGAAAGTTCAAACATTTATTTTTATTGTTCTAGAGAGAAACCTGAGCGATCATTCAAGGCAATATTTTTACTTTGATGGGAAATTTTGGCGAATTATCATGCGGACCTTGTGTGACATTTAGCAGCATGGGAAGGATGTAAAATGTAAGTTTGTTTAATGATTTTGTCAAGCTAATACTTGAGCGATCATTCAAGGCAATATTTTTACTCCACTCTAATAAATTTATAAAACTTCACAGACAAAAATCATTGTCAGATTAGTAACAACAAATATTTAATAATTCTAAAAATGTCCTTGACAAACAATTTTCTTTGTAATTCTCTCTGTCTCTCTCTCTCTCTGAACCTTAAGTGCCCAGGGCACATGGGGCTTCCGCAAGGGTTTTCCACAAATGCCTGTCCTATGCCTTTTTTTTCCACTCCTGCCTAGGTGAGCCCTTTATTGCTAATCATCCTTTTTGTTCTTCTCCATGTCTCTTTTGGTCTACCCTTACTTCTTTCCCCCGGTGGTGTCCATCTTAGTGCTATTTTTGGTAGAGAGTTGTCAGTCATTTGGAGCACATGTCCCAACCATCGCCAGCATCTTTCCTCAATAACTGCTGACAGTGGCTTCATCTGCATTTCTGTCAACAATATGTTATTTCGTATGGTGTTTGACCAAAATATTTTTCTAATTCTTTGTAAACATTTAGCATGGAAAGAAGTCAACTTGTTTTCTATGGTTCTGGTGATTTTCCAACATTCACTTCCACAGAGTAGTACGCTTAGAACATTACTCTTAAATTTCTTTGTAATTCAGTTTCCCAAAATTAGCCATCCACTGTTTTTGGTTTTTTTTTTAACTCTTTCACTCCAAAACAACACTGGCAGCCTTGGTAGATCTACCACACTCTTGCCGATCAATACTCAGAGAGATATTTAGGCAAAGTCTAAAAATAAAATCAAGACTAAAGCATTTCTAACTCTACTGGTCTCCCCCCCCCCATCCCCTCACCAAGGTCAGCCCAAATATCAAATATCTCTAGTAAAATGGTGTGTCATAGAATTCTCCTTCTTCTTCAGCTTTCCACACCATTAAACCTCATTGCTGCAGATTAGGTTATGCTAGGCTGAAATTTACGAATCAAAGAACTTTATGGCCAGAACAAAAGAGGAAAACATGATTATTTACAGCATAAAAATTCATTTTAGTTTTAATAAAGGTATATTTGCTGAAATGAAATCTGTCTAGAACCAACAAACTTTGAAAATGGTAATTCTATAATGCTAACAATCTACAAAACTGTAATAAGACCAGCCATTATGTGTGGATCATAAATGTGGAGTACAACAAAGAAAGATGAACAACAATTGCAGATCTTTGAGAATAAGATCCTAAGAAGAATCTTTGGGCCCATGAAGGATACCAGCATTGGAGAATGGAGAGCTAGAAAGAACACTGAACTGAACAGCTAATAAAATCTCAACGAATTATAAATGTCTTGAAACTGAACAGATAATGCTGGTTGGGCCATGTAGAAAGAATAGAGGAGAACACAAATGAAACTTTATGTATGCACAAGAGATGGGGGAAACAAGACCAAGGGGTAGACCAAGACAGAGATGGAAAGATAACATAGAAGAGGATATAAAAGAAATTGATGTCACCAACTGGAGAGAAAAGATTAGGAATAGAGAGGAATGGAGGTGAACTTAAATTGTCTTTTTCAGCCATACCATGGAAAATGTTTTGATGGAGGGCCATTCCTTGCCTCCAAACAGAATTTTCATGAAAGAGTTGAGCCAGCTGTAAGCCATAGGAGCACACATGCAGATCAAAATGAGAGATACACTCCTTCCACGAGCTTCCTTGCTCTGGAGATTAGAAGATTAACATTTGAGATAAAACTTCTTTGCGTTAATACAAGGGCATGCACACACAAATATGCAGCTCAGTCTTTTTTGCCTATTCAGTCACTAGAGGAACGCACAAAGCTCCTCCTTATATATATATATAATATATATATATATATATATATATATATATATATATATATATATATATATATATATGCAGAGCCTGCTTTTCAACTTCATCATATTTTTTTGAAATTCTTTTTTTTTTTTTGCACCACTTTTTGCATCTGCCTAAAATATCTTCATATACTGTCAGTTTTCTTGCTTTTTTTCTCGTTCTCTGTCACTTTCAGGATATCTGTGACCCTCTGTATCACAAGTTGTATCTGTTCTTTTGGACCTGGTGCCACTGAAACTTGTAACATTTCTGTTGCTGGTTCCCATCGTGTGAGTGGGTGGGTGTGCGCGCGCGCGTGGGTGTGTATGTGTGTGTGTGTGTGTGTCTCTCTCTCTCTTTCTTCCCCCCCCCCCCCCTTTTTCAGGCAGCAAATCGAAGCATCAGCCCAGAAATCCTTCCTCAAGACCACGCACCTATGCACGTCTCAATGACGTAATCAAAGCTAGTGAAAGCAATTCCAGCTATGCGCTAGAACAAGAGCAATTTACAACAAACGCGCGAACACAGTATAGGAATTATATCAGCAAAAACACTAAAGGACATCCTAATGTCGAATGCAGAATACTCATGGGCATGCCTCGAGTGTACTGAAGCAGCTCCTGGGGGATCAGATACCGAGCTAGGTCATTTCCAGTATCCTGTATCCATTTATCTTTTACTTGACAGCTGGTGTCTATAGTGAAGATTCTGAAAACAGTCAAGTCAGCTTGAGAATGGACTGCAGCTACTATCTTTAATTCCTGGTGCTGAACTAAGAAACGGGCTGCTCAGAAATCTCCACTTCCAACAAGAATGCCATGACTCTATGCCACTGATCAAGGTCTGATAAACAAGAACCCATTTCTTGGATCATGGCCGGATAACATGGCTGGATCATATCCTGACAAGTGAGTCATATATACCTCATAGTCATAATCCTACCTAAGCAAGGCTGCATCAGATTCTATGTAGGGAAAAAAATACGATGCAAGGATGTGGGTGGGGCATACTTGACAAAAATGTCAATCACCCTCAAGGGCAGGGACGAACCAATGAAAAATCATTCACGTGGACCAGTTTGCGATAGTAGACAGAAGCTCAAAGAGGCTGGACCTTGCTGAATGAAGATCATGAATAATTTCCGGCAGAATCAGCAACCGGATAAGCTGTTCAACGACTTCAACAAACAGCAAACATCTACCAGCTCAAAACATATCTTCTAAAATTGAAGAGATTATGGGGAAAATGTAATCATCGCATATAGGCTATAAAAAAAAAGAGACCAAATACTGTCTCTCGGAAAAAGGGATAAGTTTTTTTTACTTTGTAGTCAGATTTCGTTCTAAAAGCGGGAATCGAGTATTTATTTTACAGACACAAGTAGTTCACATTCACAACAAAACGAGTACCTGGCTTATATCGCTGGCCAGCAGAAACAGAGAAATCCGGCTAGAGACTGTGCCCGCCAATATGATCGCGACGAAAACGAAATAAAGTGACCCCCGAATGACCTTGAGAATCTCCTTAAACACTTTATTGTCGTCTTCACTTTCTCGCTCTGAGACGGTGAATAAGTCATATGGGCGCCTGGCGGTGAGAATGATGGGTGAATGAATGAACATTAATATGAGTGCATATGTAAATAAATGCGCAAATAAGTGAATAAATATGTGAATAAATTCGTGAATACATACGTGAATTATATACATTATATGTGAGAGGACAAGTAAATTAGTTATTGGGTTTTTAAACTGATATACATTGGAGAATCAAAACGTAAAGGCACTTTGAAAATTACGCGGTAACAACAGATAAAAGCTGACGCAATACAGCACGTCCGCAAGGCTGATGGGTAGTTCAAACACACATAGTGCAGCGCTCTGTCCATAGTCTAAATTAGAAGTCAGATGTATGGTGCAGTTTTGCAAGGTGGCAGAGGGAGTGAGTAAGTGAGAAAAACGAATAGAAAATATGAGACTGAGATGAGAATGTATAAATGAAAAACATACAATATCCATTATTTCGGCGTGAGTCTTTTTCGAGGATTACATACACAAATAAAACACGATATGTAACTCTCTCTCTCTCTCTCTCTCTCTCTCTCTCTCTCTCTCTCTCTCTGAACCTTAAGTGCCCAGGGCACATGGGGCTTCCACAAGGGTTTTCCACAAATGCCTGTCCTTCGCCTTTTTTTCTGCTCTTGCCCAGGTGAGCCCTCTATTGCTCAACATCCTTTCTGTTGTTCTTCTCCATGTCTCTTTTGGTCTACCCGATATATAACTAACAGAATGAAAAACTTATCTTAGTGGCATCCTCTTAAGTAGGAAACACAAGAATGTGTGCCCCATTGACGAGACATAGAGACCACGGGGGGGGGGGGGGGTCATAAAGGATAGCAGATGAAGCCAATCGGAAAAAAAAGATGCGGAGAAAGGGAGAGAAACGGGTGAGGTGAGGTGGGGAGACGGGAAGGGCAATAGACACATGT
>CM019717.1:60893277-60995777 GCA_009760885.1 Achatina immaculata | reverse complement strand
CAATAGAGGGCTCACCTGGGCAAGAGCAGAAAAAAGGCGAAGGACAGGCATTTGTGGAAAACCCTTGCGGAAGCCCCATGTGCCCTGGGCACTTAAGGTTCAGAGAGAGAGAGAGAGAGAGAGAGAGAGAGAGAGAGAGAGAGAGAGAGAATTATTAGGAGATCAAAGAGCCTTCGTGAGAAATGTTTTTACGAGATATATAACAAGTCCAACTGAGAATTTATCAACTATTTTCCATAGAAGAATTACTGTTCATACGATGCTGTGTTTCTATATGCTCATGTGTGTCTTCTCCACGCATATAGTTTTTAATTTATTGCTCATGTTCAGTTTGATGAAACATATAATTTAATATTTATCCACTGGATATCTATTTCACTCATTCAGTCTTTCCTTGGTAGCAAATAACAGCTTTTATGATGACTTTAAAATTATATTTATAATTTCTTCGGCCAGCGCTGGCGTCTGAGGGATTTATTTCAACAGTAACAAGTAGGGAGTAAATCCGTTTCTTTCATAATATTAAAACATGAGAAAGCACAGCAGTCTGAAAGTTGACATTATTATGACAACCTGAGCGAGAGAAGATCTTCTTCATGCGCTTGTTAAAAATTCAGCTGGTTTCGTTTGCCATGTTTATTGTCGGCTGACAAGACTGACCGGCTACAAATGAAGATTCTAGGTCCAATAACAATCAGATTACTTCCCCTGACTGTGGACCAACGTACTCAGATCAAAGCTATAGGTGTCAAAGAGTGTTCCAGAGTGAATGTCCTTGCTTGTCTAGTTTCCAGCTTACAGAAAATCCACATTATGACTGGTTGTTCGTGTGTGTTTCATGAGAATTTCGGGATTTGAATACAGAAGTTAGGACCTGTGCGAGAGAGCAGACGTGTTAGTGATTCGTCTATGGTTTTTTGATTTGTAGCGTTGTTAGAATGTAAGAATAGTTGTCTGTTTCTCCTTTTTAGGACACTCATAAGAGCTTGTTAGTTATGCTGTCGTGCAGAGTTTTTTTTTTTCGATTTTGATGAATTCTCGATGTGAAGTTTTTATGTCTTTTTTTAATGGGGGGGGGGGGGGGTACATATTGACGAAGTCAAATTCGTCGGAATGCTTTGTGTATTACTATGTTGTTGATTTCTCACGTCGTGCATTGATAATTCATCTTTCCTCATTCATCAGGTTTCCATCCTCATTGTTTCTCATATTAAATTTGTTGAAAGATTTTGATAACTGCTGACTTTGTCTGTTCATACCAACGTTTTACTGTTAGTGTTGTTGAATGACTGATTAGATTGCAGAACTCCTGTGACTGTTCAGTCATTTATGTTACCTCCCTTTTGTTGTTGTTTTTCTCACCTGTATTAGATGCCGTTACCGAGTTCATATCTAAATAACGTTTTGCTGTCAAGTATTCTTACTTGTGTTGCTGTATCACCTACAGTTAATTAGTTTGTGCCTTCACTAAACAAGACCACTGTTCACACGGCTTTATTTTGGCGGGGTACAAGGCACAGAAAGCTTCTGCTTTATGTGTTCCGTGATCAGAAAACACCAGAGGATCCTTGTTCAACACGCTGACTAATGACAGCTGTTAGTCAAAGAGATAGACACTTCTGCTCCCCGGCTCTTTGTGTCACAAAATCTTCTGGATAATGTCACATATGTTTTATAGTTCATCATATGTATACATAATGTGACATATAATCACATTTGACACGTTGCAATTAGTCATTAGCCAGTTTGTAGTGTTGCTGCTCTTAATACTACACTAACTTATGGTTAAAAAGAAAAGGTAAAATACCCGATTCCATACCATTAAGACGGATTTGAAATACAGTGTTAGGCCCGTATTTCCACGATCTTCGGCACATGAAAGTCTGATGTGGTCAGTATCACGCCAGGCCGCATTTACCTTCCCAAATTTCTCTGATACCCACTTTTAGAGGCTGGGTGGATCCTGGGGACCTTTTTTGTGTGTACCAGAAAAAAATCCCCACCGCTGGGACTTGACCCGGGTACCACCGGATTAGTAAACCAATCGCCTAACCATTCAGCTAACCAGACCATAAACTATTGAGCTTGAGAAATGTTTTTCTTTCTCTGCTTTCAGTGTGTGCCTTTCCCACGAATATCAGAGAAGGTGTCATATGTTTTCCCTGTTACAGACACTAGTGTTACACTGATCTGAATACAGATCTTTCATCTTCAAAGTCATTTTCTCTAACAGAAGTTTCTAACATTTGCTTTTACGGATGAAGTGACTATGCTGATCCGGATGAAATGACTAGACTGTTCGGATGAAGTGACTAGGCTGATCCGGATGAAATGACTTGACTGTTACGGATGAAGTGACTAGGCTGTTACGGATGAAGTGACTAAGAGTGTAACACTACTCCATTTGAAATATAGTGGGAAAATGAAGAACAATAACTTTCTGAAATGTAATTTACGCGCGCCCTTTAAAACAACAACAGCAATACCAACAACAACAGCAATACCAACATCAAAAGCAAGTGTTTCCTGGAAAGACTTTTTTTAAAATGTTAAATCAAATTACAGGTGCTCAAGACCGAATATGGTTTTACGTTCCAAGTTCCAGTAAACTTACAACAGGGTTACGTTCCAAGTTCCAGTAAACTTACAACAGGGTTAAGTTCCAAAGTCCAGTAAACTTACAACAGGGTTACGTTCCAAGTTCCAGTAAACTTACAACATGGTTACATTTCAAATTCCAGTAAACTTACAACATGGTTACATTTCAAATTCCAGTAAACTTACAACAGGGTTACGTTTGAACGTTCTATGAACGCATCGTAAGTGGAAAATGCTTTTAATACGTGTAACATACCGGCCATCAGATCCACAAAAAAAAAAAATTGTGAAAACAAATGTTAGAAGACAAATGTTGCTTGCTGGTATGACATCAAAGTTGAGAGAGAGAGAGATGGGGGAGAGCGAGAGGTGGAGGGAGAGAGAGAGAGAATAATGCATATTGCTAGCCCTGGAAAAGATCAAAATTAAACATTCAAATAGCGCTTCTATTTATCGCTTTTCGCTTTTCCCATCATCATAAAGTCGAGATATTGTAAGTCGAACCATCGTAAGACGAAGATAAACAAAAAATACTAGTGCCCCCCTCCCCCACCCCCTTCTCTCTCTCTCTCTCTCTTTCCCTGTGTCCCTCTTCTCCCTATAGACAGTCTCTGCTCTTTATGTCTGACCAAACTCCGGGCCCTTCGACTGCTTTTTAATCCCCTCTTCACCTGCCTCTTGGGGTGCACGACGACGGTTTCCCCCCCCCCCCCCCTCGTTCTCTCCCAGCACACAATTAAATCTGTCGTCGCAGAGGCTGCTGGTAAATCCTAAACGAGGCCCAAATAACTTCGGCTGTGAGAGCCGTGCCACCACTGCCAAACAGAAATAGCAACTCATTTAGATCAATCAGTCAAGATAAGGAACAGCAAAAGACGGAGACGCCAAGTCTTTCTGCCTCTTTCTATATAAGCAAGGGGACATAATAAGTTCTGGTACCTCCTTTCTCAAGCACACTTTCAGAAAATGTGTGTATATGTGTATGTGTGTGTGTGTGTGAAAGAATGAAAGAGACAGAGGAGGGAGAGAGAGGGGAGGGGGGACGTACACACTTTATTTTCAAAGGCAAAGACAGAGCACACAAGCTTTCAGAAGGTTTTAAGAATGAGGGAGAGAAGGATCGGGGGGGGGGGGGGGGGTAGGGATTATATAAGAGAGAGAGAGAGAGACAGGCAGGGAGAGAGTTTATGTGAGAGAAAGAGAGAGAGAGAGGAAGGGAGTGTGTGTGTATGAGAGAGAGAATACGAATCTTATTTTCAAAGGCTGTGAGCGGGTTTTAGGAGAGAGAGAGAGAGAAAAGGAAAGAGAGAGAGAAAGAGAGAGTGTAAGAACCTTATTTTCAAAGGCAAAGACTGGGCACACAGGCTGTGAGGGGGTTTTAGGAGAGAGAGAGAGAAAGAGGGAGAGAAAGAGAGAGAGAAAGAGAGAGAGAGAGAGAAAGAAAGAGCGTAAGAATCTTATTTTCAAAGGCAAAGACTGGGCACACAGGCTGTGAGGGGGTTTTAGGAGAGAGAGAGAGAGAGATTGAGTAAGACATACAAAGAGAGTGGGAACACATAACATCCTCTAGCTAATTTATCAACTGTTCTTCCTTTAGAAAACAGGGGGGAAAACTCCAGTTCTTATTCCCACAAGGATGTGAATATGGCGGCGCTGTGGGAGAGTGTGGTTTTCTTTACACATTTGATAGATTTCCTTCACATTTTTACTTCAGAAACAGCCACCACGAAGAGTCTAGCAATAACACTGTCGAAGTCACAGACAGCAGAAAGATAGGCAGACAAGACGATATGATACACAGACAGGCATCTGAAAATAAGACAGATAGATAGATAGATAGATAGATAGATAGATAGATAGATAGATATAGATAGATAGATAGATAGATGGATGGATGGATAGATAGATAGATAGATAGATAGATAGATAGATAGATAGATAGATAGATAGATAGATAGATGGATGGATGGATGGATGGATGGATAGATAGATAGATAGATAGATAGACAGATAGATAGATAGATAGATAGGTAGATAGATAGATAGATAGATAGATAGATATAGATAGATAGATAGATAGATAGATAGATAGATAGATAGATAGATAGATAGATAGATAGATACTCAGTTTGCCTTCACAGAAACACAGCATGTCTACAGAACATGGCGGTGCCTGTTTCCTATTTTTGAAAAACGTCTTTTTTTTTACACTACATCAGTCGAGATCACAAGAAAAACAAGTAAATCAATTTAATGTGAACACGTTCTTGAGTAAGGAAGGCGGCAGTTCTTTCACCCTGGGCATGTGTCTTATTGAAAATGAGAAAAGCAATTAAGATGGGAAGAAAGACAATGAAATATAAAGTAGAGAGAAAAGAAGAATCGGGGAGGAATTCCCGGTAAGAAAAGATGCAGTGGAAAAAATAGAGGGACGCAGACATGTTTGTAGAATACCGTGAGCGACTATCTCAGAAATGCAGACATCAGCCCCGGGACAATGACAAGCCGAAATGTCTTATCCAAGACGTTTCTCTGTTCTGGTGTCTTGTTACTTCCACGGCTTTCTTTCCGTCCTTGAGATGTTCACCAGCTTCCTTTGTCTTTGCGTCTTTTTTCACGAAATGTTCAACAGCTTCCTTTTTCTTTCTATATTTTTCACGAAATGTTCAACAGCTTCCTTTTTCTTTCTATATGTTTCACGAAATGTTCAACAGCTTCCTTTTTCTTTCCATCTTTTTCACGAAATGTTCAACAGCTTCCTTTTTCTTTCCATCATTTTCACGAAATTTTCAACAGCTTCCTTTTTCTTCCTACTTTTTTCACTACTTTTCCTGTAAGGAACCTGACCATTCTACAACTGTATCATACAACTGGTTGTTCTTCTTCTATCTCTCTGGAACTCCGAGCTGGTGTTCTTTGCAGCCGATGCGGTGAAGATGTTGAGATAGAACATCGGGTCAGGTAGGGAGTGGGAGAGGGAGTGGGAGTGGGACATGCTAGCTTTTTTTTTTCTGGTCCGTGAGCGGAGTTAAAAAAAGGATCATGCAGTACTTCTTTAGCAGACTCCACCACCTTGGGGACTAAGGCGATCCCTCTCCCATTAGTCAGGCTAGACCTGTTACTGGGAGTAGCAACGGAGAAGTGGGGCAGAGTCTTCATCAGCCGCGGTTCGTCACTCCTAACGCCAGCACGTCCGCTATGGGTCGCCGAGTGCCAAAGCGGACAACAACGTCTTGGCCCCCTACACTAGGGACACAAACGTGCAAATTCTTCGTCAGATACTCTCTTCAAATGAGTCTCTCAGATGTAGCAGACTTTGCCTCCCCTATAATCTGAGCTGATCTTGTAGTGCACTCTTGTATAATGACGAAGGTGGTTCGAATCTCTGGTTCGAGTTATTCCAGTTATTCTGCTATAGAAATGAGTATCAGGAATCCTAACGGAGCTTGAGTAGGAAAGTGGGCGTGACGCTAACTAAATCATAGTCCAATGTGTTTCTAAGTCAAGGTAAATATGTGCATTAATACAATTATATATGGCGGCCTGGTTTGCTGAGTGGTTAGGAGTGACACACACACACACACACACACACACACACACACACACACACACACACACACACACACACACACACAATTAGGCCACGGGGTTCACTCACCAGCCTCTAAAAATGGGTACCAGAGAGGTCTGGGAAGGTAAATCGGCTAGGAGTGATACTGATCATACTTTCATGTGTCGAAGGGAATGGAAAATACGGGTATATATATTCAAGATTATTCAATTCAAATGTAATATTCACCCTCATTTATGCACGCGGAAACTGGAAAACAACTAAAGAAATAGATCAGAAATAAAGAAATAGACAACAAATTAGATTCTTTTGAAAACAAATGCCTCAGGAAAATACTCGGCATAAAGTGGAACGAATTCAAGAACAACGTAGAGATAAGACAGATGAGCAAACAACAACCTGTCTCATGGGTGATCAGGAAAAGAAGACGGACATGTATCGGTCACGTGATGAGAAGAAACAATCAGAGAATCCTAAAGCAAGAATTCAGGTGGATCACAACAAACCGAAGAAAAAGAGGTCGACCACGCGAAGCTCTAAAGAGAACATTGTTAAGAGAGGACAAATTAGCAGACATAAAATCCTTTGATGAGGCTGAAGAACTCGCTGAAAACAGGGCAACCTGGTGAACTACCATGCAAGGCCTATCTGATGTTTAATGGCACGGGCGGAAAGGATGTAAGATGTATATGTTTCTAGGAACCGATAACTTAACTCTTTCATTCCTGAATTAATTTCCATGCTCTTCCGGAAAAAAAAATGATGAGAAATCGTGGTAGAGAGAAAGTAAAAGGAAATTACTCTATAATTAAAAAAATGTGGGCTGGATTAGAAATGTTCTATTTTTCATTCTGTTTACCTGAATATCGCTGTGAGGCACTGATACGCATAAGCGCGCAAGATCTATTAACACTGCCAGTTTTGTTTTAGAGTGAAGAGTTAAGAATACGAAATAAATTGGAAATTAGAGAAGAACAGAGAGAAGTGGCACACATAATTATATTTATATAAGAAGATGAATAAGATACTGCTACAGAAGAGTTCTTCAAATATCATGGACACAAAAAAGAACAAATATATCCATACTACAAGAACTTAATATTGAAGAAGGGTGGCTAGTAAAGAGGATTAAACGGAGAAATCTTAAATGTTTTGGACACATCAAACATCATGATAATCTAGATAAAACCGTCTTGGAAGGGTACATAATGGGAAAAAGAAAGAGAGGAAGACCAAGGCGGAGATGGGTGTAAAACATCGTTGATGATGTGCAAATGGATGCATCAGCAGCAGGCCATCTTGCTCACAACCGAGAGGCCTACATGAGTGCTATTAGGGAGGCAAAGTTCCGCAAGGGACATGCAAATGAATGAATAAGAAAATAATATTCTCAATGTAAAGAGATTGTTTCATAGCTTACACAGAAGATTCTGGCAGAGTGAGGCTTTAAATCACATATAAATATTTTAAAATCTACATGCAGATGTTATACAGGTGTGCGAATTGTTAAAAACCAAAGGATTTAAGATTGAACGATGACATATGAGAAAGTAATGGACACAAAGCAAAGTAAAACCAGCACGTATCATGTCCCTTGACGCCTTCTAGAAACTGCCAGGAATTCTGCGCTTTGGACGAACTATAAATCTGGCTGGCTCTGTTCTTTGTTTTGGTTGGGTTTTTTTTTCATTAAAACTGCATTTCAGACAGTCTGTGAACCTACTGTCTAAAAAAGTACAAACTTTTGACAACCCAAACTCTGTCTTGTAGAAAAACCTTATTTTTGGACATCTCCATGAAAGAAGTCTGTGGGTAATCGATCTGGCCGGGATTGAAAGCGGTGTCACTCAAAGAGAAAAAAAAACCCCTCCAGGTCTTATTGTATTTCCGTCCTTGTCTCGGGTGATGGTGTCTTTATATGGCTGGTAGAAGGAATGAAACGATGAAAGCAGTGCAGGAGACACATCCTCCTACGGTGTAGGTGTATCTGTTGTTAGCAGTTTACGTCTTTGCTTGTTGTGTCATGGGACCACACATCTTGACTAGGACACATTTCAGAACTGGAGTGTCAGGCAACTGGGCCTTTGATCACCAGGGCTTTCCTTTTCTCGGCCGGCTCTCTGTGGTGGTGTGGGTGGTGGTGGTGGTGTGGGTGGTGGTGATAGTTTGGGAGAGAGGGGAAAGGGGAGGTGTGGGAGGAATTTCTTTTAATCAGACTGAGTTTTGAAATTAGTAAAGTTTTGCAAATATTCCTAAAATCGTAGGATTTTTTTATCAATATTAAAAGTATTAAAAGTATATTAGTAATCATTCTGTATAATCAATAAATCGAATGAATAAAGTTGAAAGATGAACAAGAAAACAAAGAAAATTATGACGATGATATTTTAAAAAATCCAAATTTGTGGGGCATATTTGGAGGAGAAACGTGATAGAGCACATCTTGGCAACAAGGAAGATCGAAGGTAGAAGAGACAGAGGTAGACAGAGAGATAAGATGTTTGATGGTTTGACATCCTGACACGGGAAATGTTCAGTGACAGCCTGTTGAGATGCACAAGGGATCGAGGGTTATGGAAGGACATGATGTCCTACGCCTGTCGGTAGAGACTTTGAAAGAAAGATAGACAACTGGGCAACATTATGCATTCGAAGCACAGACATCAGACTTTACTAAATTTTACTTTTTTTTTTCCTTGAAGACTCGAACAGACTATTAGAGAATTTTTTTTTAAATAAAAAAGGATCTTTCGTCGGTAATACCTACAACAAATTCGGTTTAGATGTCTTCATAATTTTAAATATTCAGCAAAACGTCTTCCAAATATCGGTCCATTATTTCTGTTTACTCAGAAACTGGACAAACTGTGAATTAAAAAGCAGTATTAAAACACTCGCTTTTTTGTCTCCCTTTTTATTATAAGACTGTCGTATAGGAAATTAAATCACGCATGCACAAAACATTGCCCTGAAGGCTTTTATAGTTGTGAAGTATTTATATTGTATTAAAAGGCAGAAAGACATGAAAATGATCTCCATTAAGTGTTCTGAACACACATAGCAGGTGAAAGGACCAACTGTTTGACATTGAATATAGGGCGGACATAAGACAGAATCAAGTCTTATGAGGTTTCATCAGGCACATATATTCCTTGCATTTAAGTTGTATAGTCCAGGTTTCGTCTGATCAGGTTCAAGGGATATACAAATATTAAGCGCCGTGAAAGAAGATAGAGAAAATCGGTGGATTTGTTTTTCCTCCGTTAGGTGGAATTTTGAGTGCAGCTTAGACAAAGTGGATCAATTGAGAGAAGTGAACCTCTTCGAAAGGCAAATGGACATTTCTGTGGCGTTTAAAAACCTTGATTGAATGAGTTCTTCGCTCAGTACCAAACTTACCGAGATTTAACTTTATAACTGGGATTTTTAGCCCGGACGAAGGTATTTATCAGCATTTCAAACTAAGTGATTAACAGGTACAAATCTCGTCAGCAGAAAATATCGAGGAAAACACTCAGTAAAGAGAGAGAGAGAGAGAGAGAGAGAGAGAGAGAGAGAGAGAGAGAAGAGAAGAGAAGAGAAATGACGATTGTGGTAAAACCGGTTCTAGTAATAAAGTAGATGAAAGTGCATGGTTCAGTTTTTTTTTACACACAAAAAAAAACACACACACACACACAGACAGACAGAGACAGAGAGAGAGAGAGAGAGACACAGAGACAGACAGACAGACAGACAGACAGACAGAGAGAGTTAGAAAGAGTGAAGAAAGTGGGCAGAAACAAGAATGTCAAAAAAAGTAAGATGAGCACACGTATAAATGAAGAACATACAACACCAATCCAATGCTTCCACAAGAGCATTTTTTCAAGGATCACATACAGAAAAAAAGAACACAACTTGTGTCCGTCTTTCTTTACAAAAAGGATACCAAAAAAAAAAGTGTTTAGTTTTCACCTATTTTTGGTATTTTTATTTGTTGTGCTATTTTTGCATTTTGTCCAATAAAAAAAAACTCATCGGACTATCAGCGTTGCAAAGCTGATGTGCGTTTTTTTGTTTTTTTTTGCAGCTAAACCAATAACATAACAATAACTGTGTCAAAAATAGGTTCATTGCTAATAACTGTATTATCTTACGGTTTTTTTGTGTTGTTGTTGCTATTTTTCTTGTTGTAGTTGTTGTTGTGGTTATTACTGCTGTTGTTGTTGCTGCTGTCGTCGTTGTTGTTGCTGCTGTCGTTGTTGTTGCTGCTGTCGTTGTTGTTGCTGCTGTCGTTGTTGTTGTTGCTGTCGTTGTTGTTGTTGCTGTCGTCGTTGTTGTTGCTGCTGTCGTTGTTGTTGTTGCTGTCGTTGTTGTTGTTGTTGCTGCTGCTGCTGCTGTTGTTGTTGTTACTGCTGTCGTTGTTGTTGTTGCTGTTGTTGTTGTTGTTCAAAACTGCGAACAGGATTTTCTTAGCTGCCGACGCTGTGAAGATGTTGAAAGATCAGGCATTGTGTAGAACTGAAACTGGATCAGGTTGGTTTGTTTGAAGACCCTGGCCGAGTCAAAAAGTCTTAACTTCCTGGCAGGTTTCATCGCCCTAGAGACTATGACTGTGTTCCGTTAGTCAGGCTAAGCTTGTTTACTAGAATAGTGGTTCTCAACCTCTCTATATCCAGGGATAACTTTTCCAGTTACATACAATTTGCGAACCACCATCTTATATGTAATACGAAATGATATAAACCCGCCTTTGCTTTTATTCAGTTTATACTTAATACTAAACCGATAATGTTCTTTAGATCATTTATAGTCCGTGGACCTTCTCATTATGTGTGACAGATCATTTATAGTCTGCGGACTTTCTTATAATGTACGAAAGATGATTTATAGTCCGCGGAACTCCTGCTAATGTTCTACAGATCATTTATAGTCCGCAGACGTTTTCATTATGTGTGACGATCATTATAGTCTGCGGACTTCCTCATAATGTACTACGGGTCATTTATAGTCCGCGTAGTTCCTGATATTGTGCTAAAGATCATTTATAGTGTGCGAAACTCCTAATAGTATGCTAGACATCATTTATAGTCCAACAATGACCACAAGTTTGGGACCAATGTACTAGGAACACCAACAGAGTTATGAAATAAGTGAGCCTTTTAACAAATACTCTCTAGTATCCAATTTTTTTTCTTACAGTCGATAAAAGTGAAATATATAAATACTGCACGTTTTATTTACAAATAGCATTTCTGTTACTGCATTTGAGTCGACTCTTTCACTTCTGAATTAATGTTATGCTCTTCCAAAAGAAACTTTGGTGAAAAAAGTTTGGTATAAAGAAACTGAAAAGAAGCTACTCTATAATTTCAAAATATGGGGTGGGTTAGAAATGTGTTAGTTTTAATCTAAATTAGACCTCTCTTTGAACATTGACCAGTATAGGTATGCAAGATCTACCAACCTTACCGGTGTTGGCTTTGGATTGAATGAGTTAAAGCGTGGGCAGATGTAGCGCACAATAAACAAGCACTTACAACATCAGTTCTAGGGAGGCAAAGCAAACTCCCCCAATTTTCTCCTTTGTGCCTTGGTATCCTGACTGTGTCGTGAGTTACGATGTATGTTAGAGAATACCCGTCATACCAGTGCAGGACTGCTCCAGCTACAAGCATCCACACAGGAGAAATGTATACGACAATATACAGGGGGAGGCAACTACACTGATAGATATATGGGGTGAAAACGCGCCAGCCCACAGAAAAACAAGGTAGACAACTGCCGAACGTGAAAAGTTCTCTGCTTAGAAAGAAAGAAAGAAAGAAAGAGAGAAAGAGCGAGTTTTTCGCGAAAAGTCAAGAAGTGAAGCTCAACGTGGTATAGAATGTGAATGACCTCCGACTGTTTTCAGCAGTAATATACATGAATTTATGTGAATAACCGCATTTCAATGAGGGAAAAGTGTGATGATTGTTTTATTTTAGAAAATACAGAGAACCGGATTGAAGGCTAAAGAGCATTAACTAACACAATAGAAACACGCACAGCACAAAAGACTGACACATACAAAGCTATCATGCTAAATGTTATCCCTATAACTCAGCCGGACACACACACCAAGCTACTGGGCCTGCTCGCAGAGTTCAGGTTCTTGGTGTGGACGTATAGAAAAAGAGCTCGTTCCCAATTCTGCACCTTTAGTCAGGCCACTTTCTTAGGACTGTTTCAACACAGAATAAGTAAAATCATGGACTGACAGAGATAGAGAGAGAGGAGAGAGAGAGAGAGAGAGAGAGAGTTTAAGAAAATAACAAATTTTCTTGTACATCCACGGAGAGAAAGAGAAGGAAATGCCAAAACAATTTCATATATTTCCAGAGTGAGAGGAAGTATGAGAGAGGAAGAAAAAGAGAGCACATGAGAGAGTGAGAGAGAGAGAGAGAGAGAGAGGAAGTGCTGCAAGAAAGTACAACTTTTGAGATAGGAAGGGAAATAATACAAATAAAAATTTTTTAAAAAATTAATTAATTAAAAACACACACATGTCACATGATGACAGCGACAAACATCACTCTTATGAGTTTTCAAAGTTGCACAGTGCAGGGTCCAGACCACTCAGAGTCTGAGACACACACACACACACAAACACACACACACACACACACACACACACACACACACACAAGGATAAGAACTGAAACTGCAGACATTTATGGGAGATAGGAACAATTAGGAATGTGGGTAAAAAGTTAACAGTAAGCTGGTTGTTCCATGCTGGCACACAAGAGACGTGATGTTAGTCCTCATGTTTTCTCTGATCTGTCGGTATAACACTGTTAAGTTGTTTATGTCGGGATTTAAATATTGTCACACAAAAAAAGTCTTGTACTGTGACCCCATTCGTCCGTGACGAGAATTATAGTTTATTTACACCAGTTGACTCTTGTAAAAATGGGTGAAGAATTTCCAACAGTTCAAAAGAGAAGGCATAAACAACGGATAATTCATTCTTAAAGTGCATATCAACTGGACTTCATTTGTAGATAATCTCTCTCTCTCTCTCTCTCTCTCTCTGGGCAGAATGTTAGACGGGCCTGCGTGCCCAATCTTTAACCCTTTGAAAATAAAGTACTCATATGTTCGTTCATTCGTTCGCTCTCTCTCTCTCTCTTTCTGTGTGTGTGTGTCTCTCTCTCTGTCTCTCTGTTATGAACCTTTAGCTAAATATAAATGGAGTTCTTTCTATTCACTATCCACAATCTTGATATATATTCTTTAGCTCTCTTAAGTAACTGCATATCAATCTAGCTCGTGGTTTCATCACATCATCATGACTACCTGATTCTAAATATTTCTATTTCGCAAGGTGCACCTCAACTAAATCTCTCTCTCTAAATCTATACTCTATCTGTAGCTGTTTGTCTGTTCCTATCTGTACATCTATCCTGGTCTCCATCTACCTATACGAGTCTCTGTCTGAATGTCCGAGTATCTTAGTGTTCGAGTATCTTCGTCTCTGAGTATCTTGTTATCTTCATATCTTCGTCTCTGAGTATCTTGTTATCTTCATATCTTCGTCTCTGAGTATCTTGTTATCTTCATATCTTCGTCTCTGAGTATCTTGTTATCTTCATAACTTCGTCTCTGAGTATCTTGTTATCTTCATATCTTCGTCTCTGAGTATCTTGTTATCTTCATATCTTCGTCTCTGAGTATCTTGTTATCTTCATATCTTCGTCTCTGGGTATCTTGTTATCTTCATATCTTCGTCTCTGAGTATCTTGTTATCTTCGTATCTTCGTCTCTGAGTATCTTGTTATCTTCATATCTTCGTCTCTGGGTATCTTGTTATCTTCATATCTTCGTCTCTGAGTATCTTGGTATCGGAGTTTTAGTTCTGCTCCCGCGTCTGTGTGCGTACATCTGTGCTTACCTCTGTGTGCTTATCTCCCCTGTCTCTTTCGGTCCCTCGTTTTATCTTGGAATCTGGTTTGGTGAACTGACCAATCAGTATTTCTCTAACCGGTCCACTGCTTTCGATATGCATACCGACTGGTTCCCGGGTCATAACCTGCCAATTTAGTGGTGTCGACTGTCCACACATTGCCCTTGGCACTTTCTACCTGTACCTATTGAATGTCCGGTTTCTTTATTCGTCGTATTCTTTTTGCAGACTGTTGCAGACTATTTAGTCAAACTAGCCAATAAGACTTCTGGCTTTTCTTAAATCCTTCTAGCGTCCCTGTCCAGTTATCACACCTAGGGCAAGTTCTTCTCGAGCGCTTGGGGTCTGTCGGGCAATTAATTGCATGTCTTCTTATTCTTGGTGTTCCGTGCACCGACTGTTTGTCGTTACATTTCACTTGCGAGGTGGTATTTCCTGATGGTATTGCCAACCTATTGTACTTATGACCGTCTTTCTCTAACCTATCACTTCCTCGGCGTCATTGTGTTTGTCATTTCTATCCATCTGTTTCTTCCGTTTACATTTGTCAACGTCCAGTCGTAATGGTCTTTCACTAATGTTGTGGGAATGTTTTCTACCTTGTTCCCTAAATTTCAAATCTAAAGTTTCTGTTATTATTTAATGTTAACCCTTATAATTAAAATATGTTTCTAATTATAATCATAATTCTAGGATATAACGGACTGTGCTATATCGACACACTAGAGGATGAAATGCTATATCGACACACTAGAGGATGAAATGCTATATCGACACACTAGAGGATGAAATGCTATATCGACACACTAGAGGATGAAATGGTAACCATCACGCCTGGCTGCCTTTCCTTCCCCAGCTCCAGAATAAGCTTGGTACTCATTTCTACAGCTGTTGACTGCGGACGCTCCAGTGACATTCGAACTATCAACCTTCGCCATGAGAGAATAGTCCACTAACCAATTCGCCACCCAGGCTTCAACAAAGAACGGGGATGAGTCAAAATTATGTGAAACATGTGGAGCAATATTTTTTTGTCTATAGGGAACAATATTTATTGTCTCATCCCTGTCCCATAAATTCCAAATTTCTACCTAATTTGAGACAAACATGGCTGTGCTGGAGTATAATGCCCAGCGTCTCAGGGGAGAAGACAGTGTCCGAAATTTCCGATGGTGGAACCTGGTCAAGGATCGCTTACGGTGAAAGGTTGCTGAGAATCACCGCATTCTTCCTGCGTTTTAGCTTCGTTCCAGGTCTGCAAACGATATAATATCAAATGATATGATGTTACAGCCTAGATTTCTTTAACAGTTAACACATTTACCATAAGTAATGATCTCTTCTTGAACGAGGCAGGCATGAAACTACTGTCGACGGTGACTGACAGCAGATGACAAAAGAGTGGCCACGTTAAGAGAATGACAGACGAATCTTACCATGAACAGCTCTTAAGTGGACTCTGCGGTGGAAAAGATGCGAGGGACTACCCAAATGCAACTGTAAAAAAGGGGCTAATAGCTAATTACTACAAAAATAAGATTTTTAAGGGCATACATCTTTCCCATCGCAACATATGCCTGTGAGACCTGGACACTTAACAAAACAGCTGAGAAACACATAAATGCATTTGAATGTAAATGCTACAGAAAAGTTATTCAAATATCATGGACACAAAAAAGAACAAATATATCTATATTACAAGAATTTAATATTGAAGAGGGCTGGCAAGTAAAGAGGATTAAACAGAGAAAACTTAAATATTTTGGACACAGTAAACGTCATGAGAATTTAGAGAAAACCGTCTTGGAAGGGTACATAATGGGAAAAAGAAAGAGAGGAAGACCAAGGCGAAGATAACTGCAAGACATCATTGATGATCTGCAAATGGATGCATCAGCAGCAGGTCATCTTGCTCACGACCAAGAGGCCTCCAGGAGTGCTGTTAGGGAGACAAAGTTCCGCAAGGGACATGCAAATGAATGAATGAATGAATGAGATACTAATGGGTTACATACAATGGTTGGTAATAACAGAAGAAATTTAGGTGTGTGGTTCAGTTTTACATAAAAGGAAAAATAAATAGAAAGAGCGAGGAAAGTTGTCAGAAAGCAAGATGGGCACATACAGGTGACAAACATACAACAATCCAATATTTTGGCAAAAGCCTTTTTTCAAGGATCACATAGAAAAACAACACAAAAGATAAAAACCACGAAAAACAGATTTAAAAAATATCATTTAAAAATACAGTAAAGAAAGGAAAATAATAACAAAGGGGGGGGGGATGGGGGGGAGGCACATTAAAACATTGCGCATCTTCAGCGGTTCGTTTCTTTAACGTTTTGTTATACATAGAAATGTACAATCTACCTTGGTAACTATATAACTGAGCTTGGATACGAACCGTACCTCTGTTCCGACTTACACAGAAATTCGACTTAAGAAAAGACTTAATCTAGCTTGTCCGTAGCTCGGGAACTACCCCTGTATCAGACACACTTTTCTTTACTAGAAATAAAGAGGTAAAAATAAAAGCACGGGGGGGGGATGATTGACTGATTGATTGATTGATTGATTGACTGATTGATCTTTATTTCAAAAGGTTAAGAATTTGGCGCTCAGGCCCGTCTGACATTCTGCCCTTTATCATACAACTTTCACTCTGTTCCAGACATTCTAGAAATATGCTGCTCATATAACCAGCATAACTAACATTGGAAATCTCAGAGTCATAAAATAAAATAAAATATAAAATTTACCTTTCACTCTTATCCATGCACTCAATACAGAAAGTAACTACATGCATGTATAAATGACTATCTACCAAAGAAAAATTTCGGTACTATTCAGAATAAACAATTAACTCGGTGAATTCGGTGTCTTGTAAGAGCAGTCTAAAATAGCAGAGAGAGAGAGAGAGAGAGAGAGAGAGAGAGAGAGAGATGTCTAAAAATCAAATAAATCACTTAATTATTATTTAATGTAAATCTGACCAAAATGATCAAATTCCGAGTCTCACACTCTGTCATAATGAGCAACCACCAATTATCAAGAGTACGGAGCACTAACTGCTCAGCCACGAAGCCACTAACGCAAGGGTCTGCACTCTATGCTCTCTGTCCTGCTACACGAAATAGTTCGGCACGTGAGGCCCAAGAACTATGATATTCATCCGCCCTGCGGCTATCCTGTTTACAACCCCTTAGTTGTAGGATGCCCTTTGTCTCATTTTCCGTCGCTCTTTAGGCAAACGCTGAGAGTTTCAATAAGCATACAACAACTCTTACACTCGTTGTTTTGTCATTGTACTACTTTATTAAAAATAGTCATAATTTATTATTATTTTCTTATTATTAGCTGGAAAACAACTAAAGAAATAGACAAGAAATTAGACTATTTCGAAAACAGATTCCTAAGGAAAGTACTCGGTATAAAGTGGAATGAATTCAAGAACAACGCAGAGATCAGACAGATGAGCAAACAACAACCTGTCTCATAGTTGATCAGAAAAATAAAGATGAACATATGTCGATCATGTGATGAGAAGAAAGTCAGAGAATCCCCAAAGAAGCTTTCAAATGGAACACAACAGGCCGAAGAAAAAGAGGTCAATCACGTGAAACTCTAAAGAGGACATTGTTAAGAGAAGCCAATTCGGTGGGCATAACATCCCTTGATGAGATTGAAAAACTAGCCCAAGATAAGACATCTTGGCGAACTACCATACAGGCCCCATGTGACGTTTAACGGCACGGGAAGGATTAAGAAGTAAGAAGAAGATTAGTTTTAGAGAGCCGCGCAGACCAATAGCCACTTACAGATTCCCAGCCCTTATGGGTAAGGAGGATGCCGACCCGAGTCCTCGCATCTCAGTGACCTGGACATCAAGGGCCCGGAACTACTGGCATCACCGTCTCGACTTGTCCACAGATAAACCCAGAAAACTGACTGTCTAGTAATCAGATGACAGCTTGTGCGGAGAAGTAAAGATGCAATCTTTCCATAAACTTCTTTCTTAACCAATATAGAACAAGTTTTATTGCAAGAAAACACCAGCATTCAGTATCTCGCCTTCCCCCAAACAATAGCTACTGAATAATCAAAAATTGGGACAGGATAAAAATTCAGAAAGTGAGCATAATCAAAAAGTTGAACATTTTTTTTAAATAGAACTTTTCGTCCTTTAAAAAAAAATCACCACAGCAAATGTCAAAAGCTGCAACACAATAACTCTGTGGCTGGCTTTAGATGTTTAATAAACATTTGTATATGTCTGATCAATTCTCAAGTGTTTGTTTTCTGTAAAGGAATAACAAGGAAGAATAACACTTTTATCTTTGTGAATGATATCTATCAGACAGAAGACGAAAGCTGTACAGGAAGCTGTTACAGAAGAAAAAAAAAAAGTAATGAAAATTGGATGTGAAACGAATTATTCTAAGCCGGGGAGTTAACCGCGTTATTGTTTCACTTTATCTAACCTCCCTTTTCTCCGCGGACACTTCATCTTTCTCTTGTTACGGCTGCTTTTTCTTATCTCTCTTAATGCCCATATCTCTCTCTCTCTCTCTCTCGCTCCCCACTGCATCCACATCTCTTGAGTACATTCCAACATTTATTTTTAACCATAAAACATTATCCTTAGCGACCAGAGAATCGATCCCGACCACTCATTTCTCCGAGTGCCCCTAGTGCATTTATTATTGGTAGATTTTATAAATGTAAAAGTTATAATGGCGGGTTGCAAGCCAGACCTGGGGATGGAACGCGGTCAATTTTTGCGTCTACTTGTGTGCTTAATAGATTTGCTGTGCCCTTGAGGTAGATGACACTGAAGGTCAGGTGTAAGTCTTCTACTGTGACTGTTTGTGCCCGCCTGTTCGTTCATATGCAGTAACTAATGCCATAGTGCGAACATTCTGGGCAAAACGTCTATCATAGAAGAAATAGTCCAACACAACGTATATCGCGGCAGAGTTAATCTTGGCAAAAACGTCCACCCCAGATAGTGTTATTCTTGGCAAAAACGTCTACATCAGATAGAGTTATTCTTGGCAAAAACGTCTACATCAGATAGAGTTATTCTTGGCAAAAACGTCTACATCAGATAGAGTTATTCTTGGCAAAGACGTCCACCCCAAATAGAGTTATTCTTTGCAAAAACGTCTACCTCAGATAGAGTTATTCTTAGCAGAAACGTCTACCTCAGATAGAGTTATTCTTGGCAAAAAAACGTCTACCGTAATAAAGTTATTCTTGGCAAAAACGTCTACCTCAGATAGAGTTATTCTTAGCAGAAACGTCTACCTCAGATAGAGTTATTCTTGGCAAAAAACGTCTACCGTAATAGAGTTATTCTTGGCAAAAACGTCTACCTCAGATAGAGTTATTCTTAGCAAAAAACGTCTACCCCAGATAGAGTTATTATTAGCAATAACGTCTACCTCAGATAGAGTTATTCTTGGCAAAAAACGTCTACCTCAGATAGAGTTATTATTAGCAATAACGTCTACCTCAGATAGAGTTATTCTTGGCAAAAACGTCTACCATAATAGAGTTATTCTTAGCAAAAAACGTCTACCCCAGATAGAGTTATTATTAGCAATAACGTCTACCTCAGATAGAGTTATTCTTGGCAAAAACGTCTACCGTAATAGACTTATTCTGGACAAAACGTCTACCATAGTGGAGTTATTCTGGACAAAACGTCTACCATAGTGGACTTATTCTGGACAAAATGTCTATCGTAGTAGAATTATTTTTTGGCAAAACGTTTATCATGCTAGAGTTATGCGGGTTCTGAAGGGAACTACTTTTGTACTATAACCGTCTGGACAGAATAATATTTGCCTGAGAACATATCTTACGCCAAACAGTTATATGACCAGTCTTCTCATACCACTACGCTTTACGAAGAAGACTTACAATTTCTGTGAGGTAATAATTCCGAGCTGCATGAAGGGGGGGGGGAGGGGGGGGGAACTGGCAGAAAGTCTCCAAGTCTCACCAACGTTTCTCATCTTATCTCGAAGTTCTTTGCCAAATACAGATCATCAGCTCCACAGACTGACAAGTGTAATAAATGACAGACACATGCACATACAGGAGCAGATGGGAGACGAAATATTTGGCCTAGCACGGAATGATGGTCTTACTCATCTCTGAAGTAGAAAGCAAGTGATGTAACTGAGAAATTGGAGATCATGGCTGTCGTGGTGCAGACCCTGTAGGGAGGGAGGTTTACATTACTTATCTGTATTGTGTCCTAGACCAGATATTTCACTAATAGGCTAACATTAGTCCTTTAAATGGCTTAAAGACAGCCGTGTGGCTTTGTTCCAGAGTTGGCAGCTGGTAATTTTAAACCATCATAAATTATTCCGTGCCATTAAGACATATGGGCATACGGTGTTACGGGCGTATTTCCACGAACTTCGACACATGAAAGTCTGATGTGGTCAGTATTTCCACGAACTTCGACACATGAAAGTCTGATGTGGTCAGTATTTCCACGAACTTCGACACATGAAAGTCTGATGTGGTCAGTATCACGCCTGGCTGCATTTACCTTACCAGATTTCTCTGGTACCCATTTTTAGAGGGTGGGTCTACCCCGAGACCTTTTTTTTTCGGTGTGTAAACCCAGCGCCTGACTACTGAGCTAACCAGGCCGCCAATTAATTAAAGAAGATCTGTGTGTGTGTGTGTGTGTGTGTGTGTGTGTGTGTGTGTGTGTGTGTGTGTGTGTGTGTGTGTTTGCGCGCGCTCTCAAAGGTGAGCGGTGCGTCCCTCGAAATCCATGACCAATGCCATTGCCTTGACTGAACTGATGACAGAAAGTTAACGTAGTTTCCTGCAATTCTCAGAAGGGACCACAGAAGAGGACCTCCAAAATCCTATCCCCCTTTTGGCCAAGTCACCGCGCCACAATAGCCTGTTTACTGTAGATATCGCTTTAAGGGTAAAGATAACATCGTCGCAACCTATAGTAACGAGTTTTTATGACCATGTCATATCTGAAACTCTGATATTTCATACAGGACACAAAAGTCAAACTCACGCTTAATAGAACAAACTAACATCTTAGCACCTGTTTCGGAAGTGTCTTTTAGATAAAAACAAAATGCAAAAAAACAAAAAAAAACAAAAACAAAATGTGGCCGTCACTTCCATTTGAGAATGAGCGAAAATGTTCACAGAAATAAAAAAAAAAGAGTGTGCTGTGGAACTTGATATTCATGGAAACATTAGATCTTTATTATGTATTTTCTCCCGAGAGCTTTATTCTCGCCCTCGTCAGGAGCGGCTCGACTGGTGGATAAGTTAATTTTCCATATTTCGTATTTCTTTTGCCCTTCCGATGTCCTTGGGGAAGGCATTTTTTTGGCTGAAATATTGGTTTATTTTTCTTCTTACGCCAAAGAAGGTGGCAAGAGACTGAGAGAGGAAGATATATATATATGTAGAGAGAGAGAGAGAGAGAGAGAGAGAGAGAGAGAGAGAGAGAGAGAAGCGGAGTAAAGGAAATTGCTTTTATCTTAATATTTATTCTCAACTTTGTTTTCCAATCTCATCAAATGTGTTTCTCTGTTCACTTTCATTTCACAGCTGGGGATAGTTAGAGGGATGAGGTGAGGGAAGGGGTGCAACCATTCTGCTAATTATTCTCTATGACAACAAAAAAAGGGGGTGGGGTGGGGTGGGAATATCTTCGAAAAACTCTAAAACCGCCATGAGAGTACAAAGATAACAGTGAACTTGACCAGTGTAAAGATATGACAGATTGTTTCAGCTGAGTTAACTTGGTATTTCCAAGACAGATTGGGCTGGCACAATATAAATGTTCATCATCATCATCATCATCATCATCATGTGCCTTCTCCATAACGAAGGTTGGCGGTAATGAATCTCCACTTCCCCTGTTCCTTCGCCTTGATGGTACACTCAGACAGGCTGTGTCCTGTCTATTCTCGTATGTTATCTTCCCACTTCATCTCTGTCTTCCTCTTGCTCTTTTTCTTTCCACCTTTCCTTCTACAAGTATATTAGTATGGTCTTCAGTATGTTGCTATGTCTTTTCATATGGCAATTTTGTTTCCTTCGTCTTTATTTCTTTGAGAAGTTCACATTGCACTTGGAGCTGTTCTAAAACTTGTGCATTTGTTGTTTTCATTCTCCATGTTATATGACCTAGTTTTCTGTAGAACCATATTTCTCCTGCGTTAATTTTTCTCTCCATCTTTTTTGCTTAGAGTCCTACATACAGTAAAACAGAGTAGATATAACATTTTACAAATCTAAATTTTGTTTTTATGGGCAGATTTGTAGGTACCAAATCTTGGATGTAATTGTTATTGTTATTTCTGACCGGTGTTTTCTGCACTGTGTTAGCAGTGAGCAAGATGTATGTCGTAGTTTTGATGATGAAAAACTTATAAAGATATACGTATGCGTGTGTGCGTATGTGCGTGACAGAGAGGGAGAGAGATAGAGAGAGATATAGCTGCATGAGAGAGAAAGAGAGAGAGAGAGAAAGAGAGATTGAGCAAAAGTTGATATGTAATGTGTTTGTGCTTGGGGAAGTTGAAAATGGTCATCGGTTTTGTTTATAAAATTAAAGTTTGTCATTAGACTTGTTTATAAAATTAAAGTTTGTCATTAGACTTGTTTATAAAATTAAAGTTTGTCATTAGACTTGTTTATAAAATTAAAGTTTGTCATTAGACTTGTTTATAAAATTAAAGTTTGTCATTAGACTTGTTTATAAAATTAAAGTTTGTCATTAGACTTGTTTATAAAATTAAAGTTTGTCATTAGACTTGTTTATAAAATTAAAGTTTGTCATTAGACTTGTTTATAAAATTAAAGTTTGTCATTAGACTTGTTTATGAAATTGAAGATTGTCGTAGTATTTAGAAAATTGAATATGGTCATCAGACTTTTTAAAAAAATGAAATTGAAGATTGTCGTTGCAAAAATTTAGAAATTTGAAAATGGTCATCAGACTTTTTTATGAAATTGAAGATTGTCGTTGTATTTAGAAAATTGAAAATGTATCTTCGATATGTTCATGAAAAAAAAACACATGCACGCAAACACGCATATATATATATATATATATATATCTGAAGTAATGTTATTGTGTCTTTACGATTGCCATATATATATATATATATATATGGCAATCATAAAGACACAGTAACATTATTTCAGGTATTCCGAGCGCTACACAGGAATTCTTAAGAAGAAATGCTTGACAGCCAAGAAGTATTGTTTATATGTAATCATTTTACTCTCTCCTCTCTCTCTTTCTCTCTCTCTCTCACCGTCTAATGTGCATATGTTCACAAGCTGAATTGTGTCTGCTCTGAGAAATGTGTACACTATGTCTCTATGTACTGGTGTACGCCCAGAAAAACACAGCCGTCGTGATCACAATGGCAAACTCACAAAATGGAGGGTAACAGCAAGTTTTTTTGTCCTAAAAATAAGTGATTTTTTTTTATCTCTGAGCAATAGCTAATAACACGAGAAGTATTATTTGTTTTTATCTAACGTGGTTGTGAAAAAGAATTGTTATTTTCTGTTTGTTTTTTCATAAAGTTTTCCTAAATTTTTACGGATGATGTTGGTGATGTATGGGATACATTTCATGAAAATTGTACGTAAACCATGTCTGGAATAATATTAATCTTCACTCATTTTCTTGTTTTTCTTCTTCTCAGAGCTGACTGGTCTGACAAACTGAATAATGTAAATTCATATTTTGTTGCAATTAGCACAGGACAAAAAAAAAAAAACACTATTCACGTAAGGGAGAACGTACACGGGACCAGCTTGTAGAATATGTTGTAAGCGAGATTCGAGAACATCGGGGAAGGCTGGCTGCACTAGCGGGCCCGACTACACCAGGGGCCAGAAATAAGGCAGATCCATGGAAGCGATTAGCTGGAGTAAACTGACAGGCCCCGGCCTGTGATTGGCAGGAACAACAGACGTCTTTAATTCGTATTTCGTCTCAGGAGACACCGAGAGAACTGAAGGAGGAAACGTTAAAAGTGCTGAGAGTACGGTAAGGAGGATAGATGTTAAAGGAGATAGGAAAGTAGGCGATATGGTATAGAGTGAGGAGGGTAAGTTTAGTAATGAAGTGGGAAGATAGTATGGAAAGGGACTGAAGGTTTGGAGGAAGATATAAAGAGAAAGCAGAATAATCACAACACAGAAGTCGAGATAATAAAAGGATTTTTGGCCATTTTTTTGTTCTTCTTAGGAAATTATCTTCTCCAGATTTCTTTTTCTTTTCTTTTTTGACAAAAAGTCTTTACTATACCGTATATTCTTATTTTAATCTCTTATGCATGTACTTTAAAGCCTAAAGTACACTATATTAAATCTAGTGCTGCGGTTGTCCTGTAACTTTATTTTCATTTTCGTCACTACCACATTCATGGACTACTGCCTGAGAAGTATTCTAAACACCAGATGGCAGGATTAGATCAGGAACAAAGAGATCTGGGAAAGAGTAGAACAAAAGTCTACGAGCCTAGAAATCATGTCTAGAAAACGGAGGTGGATTGGTTAGATATTACGGAAACCAGACACAGCACAGCAAGGCAGTCACTGCGATGGAACCCCCAATGAAATAGAAATCAAGAAAAGCTCATAATTATTTGGAGAAGATACATTATGAAAGTTCTCAGAGACAAGGGATGTACACGGAGGGAAGTAGAGAACGATTCCAGCAACAGGGATGGCTGGAGAAATTGTATCCGTGGCTTGTACTCCCAAAGAGACTGACAGGTAATGAAATGATGATGATGATGGCAAGCTCTGTCATGCTTGCAGTGGTGGGGACATGAAAACCCACCACATCGTACAACGTTTTTCTCACGAAGGCAAGCAAAAGCTCATCTGGTCAATGCAAGACCTCTCAATGACAAGATTTGCTGGGTTCTCTAAGAGACGATGATTTTACTGAAGATATCAGTGATGATTTCTGAAGATGTAGGCAAATGAACCTGTCCTGGCCGTCTTTTGTTTTCCTAGGGAAACCCCGGGTACCCACCCCCCCACAAAAAAAAGGTTAATATTGAGAGCTGAGATGAAAGCATCAGAGATGACTAGAAACATCCAGTCAACGCTGGTCAAGACCCTATCAGCACTTCATGTAGTGTCCCTAGTGGGACGATGACGAGTTACTGCAGTCTCCGTGCAGAAACGGCAGATGTTTTTAACCAGAGCTGCTTACCTGTTGTTATTTCCCAGAAGCTGTCGAGATGAGGCACAACATATAGATACTGTGTGGTCCGCTTACATCTTTGGTGTTCCGTTCCATTTCTAATTCCATAAGTTCTGGAGTTGAAATCACCTGCTTTAATCACGTTTCAGTGTGAAGTCTGTTCCATTCGTCACCATCTCAGTGTGTAAAGCTGGGTCCAAAGGCATGTTTCATCAGAGCAGAAGAATACATCCCTCATCTGTTAAGAAGCTGTTAGAAAGAAGCAGCTGTTCCATCTAAAAACACTAACGCACCCAGCAACCAATCACCGCACGGAAAATTAACAGGACAACTTTTACACAAGCAATCGGTTAGCGTGCCACGTGAGACACTGGCTAAGTTATGCGGAGGTTCGATCCTCACTTTGAATATCTCAGTTGTCGTGGGCGCCTCAGCGGTGAAGCGGTTAGTGCACTATTCTCTCATGGCAAAGGTGGGTGGTTTGAATCCGGTCGGAGCCGCCCCAGTCATCCACATGTAGAATTTAGTGCCTGACTTCTTCAGGACCTGGAGAAGGAAACTAATGCTGACCACATCACCCTCTAGTGCTTAGTTTTTCAAAAGGTGGACCGCGGCACACTGTGTGCCACGAGAGAGCTAAAGGTTTGCCGCCAAATTTTTAGTGTAAAAATATTTTCACTAAATTCTAGCTCATTTTTGCTTCGTTATATGATACATGCCTGCCAGGTAAATAACCCGGCAATTTAGTTATTAAACCCAGTTCGTCACGAACTTAAATGGCCAGAGATCTGTACCTCCAAGCAGATTTATATTTCATGTTGAAAAGAATGCCTTGTATAATAACACTATCAGTCGCTCTCAAATTTGTCGATATTTCACATAAACTTGAAAATGAATGAAATTGCTAAAAATATATGAATAACTGCACAGGTTAAGAACACAGGTGTGACGCGATAGAAATTTGCTTTATAATGTGGCAGATAAAAGGGATGGCGACTGCAGTAAAACTGGTTAATATAAATAAGGTAGATAGAGGTGTATGGTGCAGTTTTACAAAGTGAGGGAGGAAGTGAGCAAGGTGAGAAAAAACGAATATAAAGTATGAGAATGTATAAATGAAAAACATACAACATCCGATATTTCGGCGTGAGCCTTATTCGAGGATACATGCAAAAACAAAATACAAACATATATAACTTATCTGAAGCGTCTTGCTCTCAGCAAAGCTTAAATGTGTGTGGAAGAAGGAGGAGAAAGAAAAAAAAAAAACGTTGCCTACAGACAAAAGATTCCCGATATAGCCAATCATAGCGAAGAAGCGGAGAGAGAGGAAGGCAATAGAAACATGATAGCCGCTAGAGGTGTCGGGTGGGGGGGGGGAAGGGGAGAGAAAAGAGGACGCGAGAGATAATGAATGAAGAACTTAAACACCTACAGGGAGGAAATGTAAAACTGGTGAATGGGACAAGACCAATATGTTGGCAGAGAAGGAAATAGGATGGTGGTAGGGAGGGGTAACATAGAGAAAGAAATTAGAGTATAAAAAGGGCCAGTGGAAAAAGAAAGAAGTTACAGAAAGCTGAATACATTGTTAATTCCAGCTGGGTGGAGACAGCCAGTCTGGAAAATAAGGCGCTGTTCTAAGACCCTCCGAGATCGTACATCTGCGGAACAAGAGCGGATCGCACTAACCGAAATGTCCTGTTTGCCCCTGTGGTTACCAAGGCAAAAATGTTTGGCCACAGGTGTCCAGGCCCTCTTAGAAATATCATTGAGATGCTGGCGAAATCGATCTCCTAACCGTAAGCCAGTTTCCCCTATGTACTTCAAACCGCAACGTTTGCACATGATAACATAAATGACATCTCAATGATATTTCTAAGAGGGCCTGGACACCTGTGGCCAAACATTTTTGCCTTGGTAACCACAGGGGCAAACAGGACATTTCGGTTAGTGCGATCCGCTCTTGTTCCGCAGATGTACGATCTCGGAGGGTCTTAGAACAGCGCCTTATTTTCCAGACTGGCTGTCTCCACCCAGCTGGAATTAACAATGTATTCAGCTTTCTGTAACTTCTTTCTTTTTCCACTGGCCCTTTTTATACTCTAATTTCTTTCTCTATGTTACCCCTCCCTACCACCATCCTATTTCCTTCTCTGCCAACATATTGGTCTTGTCCCATTCACCAGTTTTACATTTCCTCCCTGTAGGTGTTTAAGTTCTTCATTCATTATCTCTCGCGTCCTCTTTTCTCTCCCCTTCCCCCCCCCCCCCACCCGACACCTCTAGCGGCTATCATGTTTCTATTGCCTTCCTCTCTCTCCGCTTCTTCGCTATGATTGGCTATATCGGGAATCTTTTGTCTGTAGGCAACGTTTTTTTTTCTTTCTCCTCCTTCTTCCACACACATTTAAGCTTTGCTGAGAGCAAGACGCTTCAGATAAGTTATATATGTTTGTATTTTGTTTTTGCATGTATCCTCGAATAAGGCTCACGCCGAAATATCGGATGTTGTATGTTTTTCATTTATACATTCTCATACTTTATAATGTGGGTCGCAGTCTGAAATTTTTTGGGGATCTGGGCCGACAGGTCCAGGAAAATATAGGCATCATATCTCTTAAGTGTCTCCATGGCATAACAGAGCTGGCTTTACTTTTATTTTTCACATAATCATTTTGAAGAACTATATAGTTCTGAACCCCTGGATTGCCTACTGTCATTCAAGGCTAACTGAAAGATAAGCCTTTTTAGTCTGTGTTAATCTGTCGTATTGTTTTCCTTGATAAAGGCATTCTGATGAAATATTGTTTGTTTTTGTTGCCTTCAGTTCCTTGTTTCTTTCACAATGGCTTTCATATATCATATTTAATCGTTGATGATCTGCAAATGGACGCATCAGCAACATGGCATCTTTCTTACAACCGAGAGGCCTACAGGAGAGCTGTTAGGGCGGCAAAGTTCCGCAAGGGACATGCAGATGACTGACTGACTGACTGACTGACTGACTGACTGTAAATGTATGAGCTGTGAACCAGCGTCACTGAACACGGTCAAACCTTAAGTGCTCTGCTGCCTATTCAGCAGTTGATCAGAAAGTGTCAACTAGTGTCACCATCAGCATGAACTCCGTAGCTAGCGGCGCCATTCCTCTTCCTTACCACAGCGTTAACCCTGGTACCCATTTTTTCTTGAGTCTGAGTTGTTTTTTTGTTGCGAGTCACCTTGTGACCGCCACCACGTGGTGAGTGGAAATCGACACCGGATTGCCTGGTCGGCAAGCGAGTGTCTCATCCACTGCACTAGCGCGGCTCCCACAGTTTAGTGTGCAAGTGTCTGAAGTCATTTCCAGCCATCCTTGGAATGAAACATAATTATACTACCTGTCTTCGTGGATGACATACATCTGGCGTGTATGTTCTGGGAGGTTCTCAGACAGGGTATTCACATATGACTCATCACTTCAATATCACATTATTTTATTACTCTACATTAGGAACAAGGATGTGTTCTATCTCCTGACCTCTTCTCCTTGCACAGCGAAAACATAATGAAAAATATAGAGAGCTTGTCAGGATATCAATTGGCGGGTACAACCGTAACAACCCAGGATATGCAGACGACGCAGGATTGCTAAAAGTGAAGGGGAGCTACAGGCTCTTCTGGACATCGTGGTTCGTGAAAGTAAAAGTAAAGGTCTCTGTCTGAATAAAAAGAAGACTGGAGTGATGTTCATCTCAAAGAAAAGAATACCACCAAAATGTAGCATTATCATCGATGGCACAGAACTGAAACAAGTTGATAGATTCAAGTATTTAGGAACGATTATAACAGCTGATGGGAAATGTCACAACGAAATAAAAAGCAGATGTGCCCAGGCCAAGTCAGCATTCCAGAAAATGAGAAACATCTTGTGCAACAGATCCATATGAATAGAAACAAGATTCTGAGTACTTAAATGTTACATCGACCCTATTTTGTTTTATGGATGTGTCCATAAATAAGAGAGTACAGCGAGAAATGGAGGCCATGGAAATGTGGTTCATAAGAAGGATGTTGAAGTTACCATGAACAGCTAAGAAAACCAACGAAGAAGTCTTAAGAGAGGCTGGAGTTAAAAGGCAAATTACAGCAAAGATCAGAGGCAGACAAATGAGATTTGTAGGACATTTTCTGAGAAGAGGAAAACTGGAACACATTGTGGCAACTGGAAAAAATTGAGGGAACAAGAGACAGAGGAAGACAGAGAGAGAAATTACTGAATGAGCTGTCAGTGTGGCTAGGAAAAAAAGTCACCGGCGGATCTCATAATCAAGTCTAAAGACAGGGAATTGTGGAGAGAAATGATCGCCTACGCTACACGGCACGGAACATGATTGATTGATTGACATTAGGAACACACATTCACGTGAACACATTGCCACTAGCTCCCTCAGTCTACCCAAGTTCTTGTAATCTGCCAAAAATAAGCTAACAGTGCATTCATCCGCCCCCCCCCCCCTCCAAAAGTCACTTAAATCAAAAATGTTTACGATACATGGCTTCCAGTTTTACTAATACTCACGACTGAAAACACGCAACTGATGTTCTTTTTGCGTCTCGTCCTATCGTGGAGTATCTGTCGCCATCTTTATTCCAACCAGTCTTGTTGCACAGGCTTCTCTGCCCTTCTGACAATGGTCAGCCATGAACAACCTTCAGTTCTTCTCATCACCAGCTTTCTCGAGGATTCCATGATAAAATACCCTATCGTTATAGGTCTGACCGAAGTCTGTCCAACCAACATAAAATTTGCTGATGACTGCCCTGCCTGCCTGCCTCTCTCTCTCTCTCTCTCTCTCTCTCTCTCTCTCTCTCCCTCCCTCCCTCCCTACCAGCCTCTGACGTTATACTCCCCATCATTCGCTGTCGCTCGCTCGGGTCTTCCGTTCTTTCCCCTTTCTTATGGAGCCAAGCGAAGGATAATAAACAGCCACCATTATAGTCATTTCTAACTGTAAACCTCTAATTCTAGTACACTAGTTTTACTATAGCCATCATTACACTCATTTCTAACTGTAAACCTCTAATTCTAGTACACTAGTTTTACTATAGCCATCATTACACTCATTTCTAACTGTAAACCTCTAATTATAGTGCACTAGTTTTACTATAGCCATCATTACACTCATTTCTAACTGTAAACCTCTAATTCTAGTACACTAGTTTTACTATAGCCATCATTACACTCATTTCTAACTGTAAACCTCTAATTCTAGTACACTAGTTTTACTATAGCCATCATTACACTCATTTCTAACTGTAAACCTCTAATTCTAGTACACTAGTTTTACTATAGCCATCATTACACTCATTTCTAACTGTAAACCTCTAATTATAGTGCACTAGTTTTACTACAGCCATCATTACACTCATTTCTAACTGTAAACCTCTAATTATAGTACACTAGTTTTACTATTGCTTTTGCAATGCTACAGAATATATGGAAATCAAATAAACTAAGCATAAATATGAAAATCAGGATATTTAAGAGTAATGTTCTAAGTGTACTACTCTATGGTAGTGAATGCTGGAAAATCACCAAAACCATAGAAAACAAGTTGAATTCTTTCCAGACTAAATGTTTACGTAGAATTAAAAAAATATTTTGGCCAAACACCATAAGAAATAACATCTTATTGGCAGAAATGCAGATGAAACCACTGACAACAATTATTGAGGAAAGACGCTGGCGATGGTTGGGACATGTGCTCAGAATGACTGACAACTCACTACCAAAAATAGCACTAAGATGGACACCACAGGGGAACAGAAGTAAGGGTAGACCAAAAGAGACATGGAGAAGAACAACAGAAAGGATGTTGAGCAATAGAGGGCTCACCTGGGCAAGAGCAGAAAAAAAGGCGAAAGACAGGCATTTGTGGAAAACCCTTGCGGAAGCCCCATGTGCCCTGGGCACTTAAGGTTCAGAGAGAGAGAGAGTTTTACTATAGCCATCATTACACTCATTTCTAACTGTAAACCTCTAATTATAGTACACTAGTTTTACTACAGCCATCATTACACTCATTTCTAACTGTAAACCTCTAATTATAGTGCACTAGTTTTACTAACAGTCATCATTACACTCATTTCTAACTGTAAACCTCTAATTATAGTGCACTAGTTTTACTAACAGTCATCATTACACTCATTTCTAACTGTAAACCTCTAATTATAGTGCACTAGTTTTACTAACAGTCATCATTACAGATATCTTTCTGTCTTTTAATCCTCGGTGGACTCGAGCCAAATGGTATCATATTTTGCCTCTGTTCAATGACCGAGTGTGTATACTGCAGTTCGATACGCCTCGCCATGCAGGCACACACACTCGTCATCTTCTGATGTGATTTTCCTCCCCTGTACTAGTGCGTCACATGCCCACTGCAGATGGGTCCACCAGATGGCACTAATGAAAGATCACCAACCTTCAACAGGATTAGATGTCAGGCCACTATCGACTAGCGTACTCGCGTCAAGACTTTATTTTGATTTTCGAAGAGAAATAAGAAAATAAAATCTAAAAATCGAGATTCTGCAGCCACAGCTTTGACATGTTATCTTATTCCTTGATATAGAATCTATTCTTTCCGCAGAACAGTGAAAACTAGATGACACTAAGTCACTGAAGACATTAGTTCGTAAGAGACAGAAGCCAGAGTCTGTGGAGGATGAGTACAGCCAACCCAAAGTTGAGGACCCGACTTCTCATAATCAAAGCAATACAAGACTGACCTTGACCAAAACCAATGACCTTTCACCTTTCTGGGTATAAAATATCCCAGCCTTTATGAGACCTAGCTAGCAGACTGGTAGACACCAGCCTTCATGAGTGCCGTTATAACGTATTACCTCAGCCAGGGAAATTATCCATCTTGTCAAGCCTTCCCTAAAATTCCCAGGGGAATTTTGAACATTTTTTTTTTTTCTCTCAAACACTCCTACTACGTTGTTACTCGGTGCAGAGGATTTCTTCTGTCTGTCTGTCTGTCTGTCTCTCTGTCAGTCTCTCTGTCTGTCCGTCTATCTAGTTGTCTGTCTTATTTGTCTATCCGTCTGTCTGTCTGTATCCTTGTCTATCTGTTTGTTTGTCTGTCTGATGCCCTCTTTAATTCCCAACAACAGTGAGATTGTTAGAACTTGTTATTTCTTCATTGTTCTCAGTTTGTTTTACACTATATTCTTTGTGATATGATCATTCTCTTTGTCTTCTTAACGGTGTTATTACGAGTTTCCACAGGGCTACGGTTGTGCTAGAGATATTTACTGGTAATGGGAGTTAGAAATGTGCCATTATCATATGAATATTGGAGGTAAAACGGGCCAGTATCATTAAACACATAGTATTTATCAACATCGCCATTCATCATCATCATCATCATAATCATCATCTATACTTTTCCAGCAAACCATCATCTTTCTGGATGTTCACGCGGAGTCTGTGTCACGACTGATTGTCCCGTAACTGTTTAAGCTAAAGTTCCCCCCCCCCCCCGACCTCCCGAGTCATGACAACCCAACGATGTGAACACATGTCACAATAGAGTCATGACAACCCAACGATGTGAACACATGTTCCCATAGAGTCATGACAACCCAACGATGTGAACAAATGTCACAATAGAGTCATGACAACCCAACGATGTGAACACATGTTCCGATAGAGTCATGACAACCCAACGATGTGAACACATGTTCCCATAGAGTCATGACAACCCAACGATGTGAACACATGTCACAATAGATTACATCTATAACATTGTCGGGTACTAGTAAGATCGACTGACCAATCAAATGCGTCCTTTAGATTCATCGCTCCACTCTCCCAGGCTCAACCTCGGGTAGTCTACATTAGTCTGGTTCGAGATCAAGGCACGTCAGAAGTTCTTTAACATTCTGAGCACGGAAAATGTGATAATTTCATCTTGCCCACTACTGGCAGTGTCACACGTTCTCTCTTTTATTTATAAATAAAAATGAAAAAAAAACACCCACAGCCTTTCTTGTGAATGGTTTATGGTTTATAGTCTGGATTATCATCACTGCGCTCCGGACATATCCACAGGTGCTCAGATCCTCCACTCAGCATGTCCTTCAGTGTCCTGCGGCTGATAGTGCCCGTCTTTTGTTGGTTGGCAAGTCCTCTTGTGCGTGGAGTATGTCTCTCGTTCCCGGCCGTGCCAATTTGTCTTACCAGATCTCTCAGTCTAAGCAGCGATCTGGATTCGCTGCTCTCGAATGCTCTTGTGACTTGTGATATCTCCCTGTAACTGCGAGCTGGCGTTCTTTGCAGCCGATGCTGTGAAGGTATTGAGGGACAACATCGTATCGGCGCGGGAGCGGGTTATGGCAGTTATTTTTTTTCCAGTCTCGAAGTACATCTAAAAAAGCAGGGGGTGTGCAATACTTCTTTAGCAGATTCACCCGCCATGGGAACTATGGCGATTCCTGGTTAGCCAGGCTAGGGCTGTTACTGGGGGTACCAACGGAGAAGTGAGACAGGGTCTTGATCAGCTAACCCTGACGCTAGAATATCAGCTATGGGTCGCTGATTGCCTAATGGGACAGCATCTTCACCTCCCCCCGCCCCCCAAAGCTCTTGTGAATGCTGGGCAGTGAATCAAGATCACCGGAGACAGTTTAATCTCAGAGTAAAGCGCTTTACTTAAACATGTAAGATGACCAAGGAAACAAACTAAAAATTAACTTTTAACTGTAGGAAAATATCTAAGAAAATGTATCAGACTCAGGATAGAAAAGGCAACCGAAAGAGTCATGATAAGGGGGCTAATTTTTAGGAGAGGAGGAAGTCAAAAATATCTCTCAAAGATTCTGAACATGATAGCTTGGTTGAAAATCGACAGAAAATGAGATATAAACCATCAATGTTTGATCCCTGAAAAGAAGAACAGGGTGCCGCAGATGTCGACGATCATCGCGCCCATTTTGGTTTAATTTTGTCATGGAGATAGATAGAGGCATTCGGTTCAGTTTTACAAAAGATAGAAAGAGTGAGGAAAGTGAGCAGAAAGAAGAATGACAGAGGGTAAGGTGTGCACATGTAAGTGAAGAACATACAACAATCCAATATTTCAGCTAAGGCCTTTCCACGTACACAGAAACGCAACGGAGAAAACCATAAAAAAATAAATGAAAAAGTAAACATTTAGCTTTTTGCTCTCCTGCTTGTAATAAAGGCCTATATTTTAACAACAAAGATTGTTTATTATTGTTTATTATAACCCAGTAATAGACAGGCCTGCCTTTCTTACAAGAACGAGATAAAAAAGCCAAGTGTTTAATTTTTCATCCATTGTTGGTGCTTGTATCTGTTGTATTGTTTCTGTATGGGATTCTTGAAAACGGCTTTGGTCAAAATATTGTATTGTTGTATGTTCTTCATTTACACGTGGTCATCTTACTTTCTGTCACTCTTATTTCTGCCCACTTTCCTCACTCTTTCTATCTTCTTGTAAAACTGAATCATCCACCTCCATCTACCGACATTACTAGAACCGGTTTTACCGCAGTCGTCATTTCTCTTATCTTTTTAACTTTGTCAGAACTTCAGACTGATGCCCATGCAGGTCAGAATCATTTTAAAAGGTAATTACATAAAAATAATCACAAATTAATCTGTATTTTTTATTCCTGAAAAATTAATACTGCACGGTTAAAATATCATCGGATGGTTTAAAAATATCTGATAAAAACATCAAAAATAAAAAAAAAACATGGACAGTGTTGGAGCGAACGGGCTGTACAGGTTAGCTAAGACAGCACTGACTTATAGCTTTTTGTTGGTAGCGAATGTAAAATGATGATGATGGTGACGATGATCATGATGATGACGACGATGGCGACGACGACGATAAACATTCTTGAGCAGTGACACGCCAATGTCTTGTCTAAGATTTTTTTTGAAATGCTGAAACATTCACACTTTATCAAATGTTGAAAGTGGTTTGCCTGATAACGAAGATCTACCAACTAAACTTTCTCTCCGAAGCTATACGTTAGAAACAGAAGACGTATTCTAACATGGAAAGCGAAGTGAACGCCCTAAGCTAAAACCTAAGTGAACAAAGACAGAAGAATCTACACTAGATTTGTATACAAACTACAGAAATCTTGCTTATCAACCCTTACATCGTGCTGTTTATACAGGCTGTAAGACAAAAAGATGTACAGCGAAGCGGATACCTGGAAGGTGTTGATGGACAGCCACTCGGTTCTTGGAAGCTGAGCACGCAGCAGCAGATTTCATGACGAGTTCTTTCCCCTGCCTTTATCTACTGTTTAGAATATAAATGCTCCTATTTATTCCGTTCTCTCATCATTTCTATAGCTCTCTTTTTCGTTTTTCTCTCTTTTGACGTATATTTCAAACTGTTTATGCTGTGTGAAATAAATGTTTAACAAAATGAAAATCTGTAGCATGAATACAATGCCAGCTTTTCACTAACATAAATCCTAAATTTCCTACGCTACTGGTTATATTACTTCCCTTGTGGTTACTTTTTGACTCGCCTCCGTAATACACACCAAACCTAAACAAACAGGTAATACACAAAGGACATAAACAAACAGTCAATATACAATAAACAGAAACACATAACTAACATGGAATCATAAACGAAATATAAAAGACACCAAACAAACAAACAGTCTCATGGACGAAACAGAGAGGAAACAAAATACTCGTATATACCTCACAGAGCATCATAAGAAATTCTCCCTGCTTCTTTTATCTGTTGTAAGATTTTACATTATGAAACCAGCAACAAGGACACACACACACACACACACACACACACAAAACAGAATATACGTACGTTTTTTCTTTAAAAGCAACTGTAACGAAGAATGCTTTAGACAACAGATTTATGTATAAGATTTTAGATAAACGTCATGACAGCTTGTGGAGCCGCATGCCGGGCATTGACTCTGAAGCTGATATATCACACACCCTCCCCTCCTCAATTCCCACCCCCACCCCAACGGAGCATCTTGCTGCAAGCAACAAAAATGCCCTCCCCCCACCCCCAAAAAAATTTTTTTTTATTCACAAAGCTAATTCATGGCCCGGAAAATATCTTTTGTCAGCTGAAAGAACTGTTTCAAATACAGAAATAAAAAAATATACACAACTTGTCACCGGCGTGGCTGTACACTTGAGTATATTATCTGGCACTCGACTGTACAGACCTGAACGACATCAGCCTCTTAAATATGCGAATAAGATGCTGGCACATGCTGTGTGATAAGGGGGGATAATACTACAGCGAATGGCTGGTCCTTTTCTGTGGGAGCAATGGAGCAGAAAGCCGTGTTTTTTCCGTCTATGTCGGCGCGGAGAATTTTCTTTCTTTTTTTTTTAAACAAGAAATTTTTCCTGCATCAAGCCCAGGCAGTCTGTGGAGTGAGGCCATTGTTCAGCCCGGGAACACGGCTACGATTTGTTTCGGCTTGTTTTGTCTGCTGCTCTATCTTTTTTATTGAGAGGCTGTTCGCCATTTTACTGAGCTGTTACTTCGCTCCCCGTGTGACTAATTCATCATTCTGGCTACCGTTTCATTCTACCTACGGCTGATTCAACATTCTAACTGCTATTTCATTCTCCCTACGACTAATTTAACATTCTAACTACTATTTCATTATCCCTACGACTAATTCAACATTCTAACTACTATTTCATTATCCCTACGACTAATTCAACATTCTAGCTACTATTTCGTTCTCCCTACGACTAATTCAATATTCTAACTACTATTTCATTCTCCTTACGACTAATTCAACATTCTAGCTACTATTTCATTCTCCCTACGACTAATTCAACATTCTAACTACTATTTCATTCTCCCCACGACTAATTCAACATTCTAACTGCTATTTCATTCTCCTTACGACTAATTCAACATTCTAGCTACTATTTCATTTCCCTTCTATCATTAATCAAACATTCTAGCTACTTTCTCATGCATCCCGTGACTAATCCAACATTCTAGCTACCGTTTTATTCTCTCCACACATCATTCTATGAAATCCAGTTTTCCTTCTCCATCTCATTGCAGTTTGTACCAAAACAGTCCACAGACAAAAATAAAACTTTTAGAGTTATTTGACTCCCATTAATCGTTGATTATATATGTGTTTCTGTAAATTAATTCTTTCACACCAAAACAACGGGACCAGCTATCGCAGTGGTTAGAGCACTCGTCTAGCAACCGAATGGTCGAGGTTCGAATTCCCAGCTGAGCGGGATTTTTTTTTCCTGACCCCGGGGTTCACCTAGTCTCGGGTAACAGAGAAATCTGGGAAGGTAAATCGGCCAGGTGTGATCGACATCACACTTTCATGTGCCGAAAGTCATGGATAATATGGGCCTAACACCGTATCCCAACATGCCTGGCATGGAAACGAGAATTTTACCTTTTTACACCAAAACAACACAGGTAGTGTTGGTAAACCTTGCACACCTATGCAAATCAATGCTCCGAGGGATATTTACCCGAAATCTAAATAAAATAGAAAGTAGCACATTTCTAACCCGTCCTACATTTTTAAATTGTGGAGTTAACTTCCTTTCATTTTCTTTTTACCAAAATTTCTCATCAATGTTTATTCTAGCGGAGTGTGGAAATTAATTCAGGGGTGAAAGAGTCAAATCTGACATCTCGAAGGCCAGTATGGACAAATTGTGCGAGGATGTAGAGTTGGAGTGGGAGATTAACCCCTAAATCCGCAGAATTAAAAAGAGAGCTGGGGGGGGGGGGGTGAAGCAAGGCGAGGAATAAGCTCCCTCTGTGGGCGGAAGTGACGAACCCACAATCAAAGAGTGAAAGGAACAGCTAGTGTACACACTTTACATTGGTTACTGGAATAGGCTGCGGAATAGGCATGGGAATTATCTGACTGCAATGTCAATTAATCACTCAAGCCAGCCTTCTTCGTGGAAATAACACAAGATGATGCGGACGATAAAAGTATAATCGTGGCCATCTCAGCTCTTTTTCAGACCCGAGTGCTCGAAGGTGCTTTCTTCAATAAGCCACAACGTACATAACATGTGGCACATCTCTGATGTTTAGTAGCAGTCGTGGTTATCCTGAATGCATGTTCGTTTCTAGTAACACCCATTCATGTAGCTGGTCCTTATATTGACAGCTAGTCTGAAATCGCCCCGTCGTCTAACAGAATGCCTCCTTCTGTGGGTGTAGTGTTTAGAAACCTATACCTATTACGTATTAACCTAGGGCAGTGCTGCCAATCTTTTTGGATCATGCCCCACCTCAACGCCTCAAATATTCTGATGCCCTTCCCCCACCCTCCGCAGTATATTAGTCAATCAAGTTCTGAAAAGAGTATAATACAAGTATATGTACTTACGTCCCACGTTGGGAAACACTGACCTAGGGACAACATGTTAGGGCCCAGAGTCTCTTTGACTTGTCCGCACCCGACAGCATGATTTGGTCAGAATCAAACCAGGCTGCTCTCCTTCACCAGCTCAAGAAAGATGACACTCATCTCTGCCGCTGAATGAACTGGAGCGTCCCCTGCTGGATTTGAGCCATCGATCTAGCTGTGAACTATAAGTGAACTAACCACTACGCCATTCACGCGTCCAGTGTAATGTTTAGAGTGTCAGTGATGTCTTATGTAGACTGCGTCCATTCTTAATTATTCATCCCATAGAAAGTAAGTCATCATCATCATCATCATCAGGTGCCGTGCCGACTGGCGTTGGCTATTATGCTTCTCCAGAGTACCCGATCCTTCATTCAGGCCATCAGTTCAGTTGGTGATCTCCTCTCACACCATCCCGTCAGACTGTCCAGTATCATTTCTCTTGGTCTTCCTCTTGATCTTCTTCCTTCTATTTTTCCTGTTGTTATAATATTTTCAATGCCCCCTCTTCTCATTGCATGTCCTATGAAAGTACATTGTCTCTCTCTTATCTTTCTGACAAGGTTTTTTGTCTCTCCAGCTCTTCTCCTACATTCTTCATTAGTTATTTTTGCTGTCCAGGGGATTCGCAACATTCTTCTAATAAACCACATTTCTGCTGCTTCCAATGATTTTTGTGCAGACTTGCCTATTGTCCATGATTCACTTCCATATAACAAGATAGGTTCAATATAGCATTTTAGGACTCGTTTTCTAACATTCATTGATAAGGATGTGTTAACTAATATGTTTCTCATTCTCTGAAATGCAGTCTTTGCTTGGCCTATTCTGTTCCTAATTTCTGTTTTGCATTTCCCATCTGAAGTTATTACTGCTCCAAGGTATTTGAATTTCTGCACCTGCTTTAGAATGGTTCCGTTTAATTGAATACTGCATGCTGGTGGATTCTGTTTCTTAGATATAACCATAGTCTTTGTCTTTTTGGTGTTCAAAGTAAGGCCTTTCTGTTCACTTTCTTTGGTGACTTTATCCAAGAGATTTTGCAGGTCTTGTTGGTTCTCAGCTATCAGTACTGTGTCGTCAGCATACCGAAGGTTGTTAATATTGTATCCTCCAATTTTTATGCCTGGTTCTGTGATGATTGTTCTTAGAATATTCTCGCTGTACAGAGAAAAAAGGTCTGGAGATAGTACACATCCTTGTCGCACCCCTTGTTTTATAGGTTGATATTTTCCAATTCCATTTTCAACTCGAACTGCTGCTTCTTGCTGTCAGTATAGATGTTTTACAATCCTCAAGTCTTTGCCGTCTATATTGATGCCTTCAAGCATTTTAATAATTTCACTATGTTTCACCTTGTCAAATGCCTTGGTGTAATCAATGAAGCATAAGTAGAGATCTTTCTGTACTTCTAAAGCTCTTTCTGTTAGTGTTCGTAAAGCATAAATGGCATTGTGTGTTCCCTTTCCTTCAACAAATCCAAACTGTTCATCTGCTATTTCCATTTTTATCTTTTTCCTTGTTCTTCTCATAATGATTCTCAAAAGTAGCTTCGTTATGTGACATGAGAGGCTGATAGTCCGGTGGTCGTCACATTCCTTTGCACCTGGTTTCTTTGGTAGTGCTATAAACGTAGATTTAATCAGGTCACTGGGAATATAACCACTGTTGTAAATATCATTCAGTAACTTGGTTATTATTTTTATTCCTGTCTCCTCTAGTGCCTCTATTTCTTCTATTGTTATATTATCAGGCCCAGTCGCTTTTCCTTTCTTCATATGTTTGATGGCATCTATGATTTCATCTTCAAGTATTGGCGGTCCATCACAGTTTTCAGTATCTGGTGTTAATTCTGGTCTTTCTCCTCCATATAGCTCACCGATATACTCTGTCCACCTGTCCACAATGTCTTCTTTTGCCATTAACATTTTACCTTCTTTCGATTTCAGGCATCCTGTGGTATATTTTGTTTTCCTGCCTGTGAGTTCATTAATTCGTTTATGCATGTTTTTAGAAACTAAGTACACGGACAATATTTTGAAACATGCACGCAACGTAGATCAGTTACTTATAGCAGGACATGAAGACACGTGACAGGATAGAAAGAAGGTTAGCAATGCAAAGAACACAACAAAGACTTAAGAAGGAGTAAAGGCTATAGAATGTCTCAGACCTGACGCGTATGACTTCAAGATGATGAGCAGCAATCTAGAGCTGGAATCTCCCGAGGTATCCTTGACAAACTCCAAGAATGTCCCACTAATATCAGTTTTCTATGACCCGTCGATGCTACTGGTAATTTAAGGGAAATGGAGCTCGGGTATAAATTCTTAATAAGCTGATTTTATGTCTGCCTTTGTGTCGGTGTGTGTTTGTGCGTGTGTCAGCCTTTCTGTCGCTTTACTTGTCTGTGTGTCTATCTGTGTGTTAGTCTATCTTAACTGTGTCTATCTGTGTGTTTGTCTATCTTAACAGTTTGAAGATTTTGAATATGTTTTTCAAAAATCTGTCCCTGCGTGTGTCCATGTGTCTGTATGCCGGTCTTTCTGTGTATAGACGTCAATGTGTTTGTATGCCTATCTGCCTGTGGTAGTCTGTATATCTGTCTATATTTCTGTCTGTGAGCCTGTATGTGGCTTTTTGTGTGTCTGTGTATGTTTGTTTGTTTGTCTATATTACAGTATGAAGACGTTATATATATAACTTTCCCATTTATTATATCTTTCCCATGCCGTTAAATGCAAGGTAGTTCGCCAATGTGTCTTGTCTTCGGCGAGTATTTCAACCTCATCAAGGGATTTTATGCCTGTTAATTTGGCCTCTCTTAACAATGTCTTCTTCAGAGTTTCACGCGGTCTGCCTCTTTTTCTTTGGCCTGTTGTGTTCCATTTTATAGCTTGTTTTGGGATTCTCTGACTGTTTCTTCTCCAACGTATGTCCATCTCCTTTTCCTGATCACCCATGAGACTGGTTGTTGTTCAGTCATCTGTCTTATCTCTGCATTGTTTTTGAATTCGTTCCACTTGGTGCCGAGTATTTTCCTTAGGCATTTGTTTTCAAAATAGCCTAATTTCTTGTCTATTTCTTTAGTTGATTTACAGTTTTCGCATGCATAAATGACGGTGGATATTATATTTGAATTGAACAGTCTTAACTTTGTTTTTGTGCTTATAACTTTTGAATGCCATATGTTCTCAAGATTCTTGAAGATTGATGCTGCTCTCTCTCTCTCTCTCTCTCTCTCTCTCTCTCTCTCTACATATATATATATATAAACTTACACTTGGAGATACTAAAATATTTTCTTTCCCCAAACTGGCACACAGTTTACTACTGCGGTAGTGAACAAACTACAGAAGTAATTATTCCTCAATCCACAAATAACTCCCAAAAATTACTTGGATTATGTTTTATGAAACATATTTGTTCACGACTTTCAAACATCTTTAAGCCACAGATCCAGTACTTAATATCCCACGTTTGAAACAAAAAGGCTCTAAAAACCAGTTACTAGTAAGAGAAAACTTACAAAGTTAATTTTCTAGAAGCATTTTTCACATTAAAAAAAATGTCCACGGAAGCGATGAACGAGTTAATGAGTTTGCCCAGATTTAGCTCAAAAATAGGAGATATGGAAGTCAGTTTGAAAATATAAAAAATACGCAATACAAACTGGCCATCGGTTGATTCTCATTCGCTAAGATGTTTGCTATAGGAGAAATACGAGCCACACTGTGTGAGAAACCCGGATTTGTTTTGAAAGGACCCGGCAAGAGATTACGCTAAGAAGTTGACAAACTGAACCCGCAGGTTTTGTAGTGTAAGTTAGACTTGGATTCAAGTTTGCTTCTGTTGTCCCATGAGTGTGCTCTGCAGCTCATGGTGAAGCACGTTCACATTTAAAAAAGTAAACAAAGAATATGGGACAGCTTGGAAGCGGAGAAAACGGGATAAGGTTAAAACAGACAAGGAAAAAAAACTTTTAAAAAGCTCCAGCCGTTTTGTTATTAGAAATAACATATACCACGTTTGTTTCCATAGAAATTTCGGTAACTAATTATCAGACAAAACAAAGTTTCTAAAGATTTTCTGAGTCATTTTTTTCCAGAAATGAAACATCCTTGTATAAACCATGATACACGGCTGAACTTTCATTAAATTAAATCAGAATCTGGAATAATAGTTCAGACAGATAAAGTAGTGAAGTGTTACCCATATCCTGTGAGGTTAATGTGACCCATTTCTGTTGTCTTTGACAAAGGTACACTGCCAAAATAGTGTATCTTCAATATTTGTATTTCATTTCTGCTTGTTAATATTATTATCTGCTGCTACTGCTTTCGTCTTCTTTCTATCCTATTTTAAAGGTGAACTTTATACTTCTGCTTCATCATCATCATCATCATCATCGTCATCATCAGGTGCCGTGCCGACTGGCGTTGGCTGTTATGCTTCTCTAGAGTACCCGATCCTTCATGCAGGCCATCAGTTCAGTTGGTGATCTTCTCTCACACCATCCCGTCAGACTGTCCAGTATCATTTCTCTTGGTCTTCCTCTTGCGAACGGAGTCAAAGAACGAATTAAGTTCGTGACCCGAGGTACCACTGTATTGATATCTTAGGCTTGTAAAAGTTCATTATCTAGAAACATTTTTTTCTCAACATACACATAGTGTATATGGTGCCTCGGTGGCGCAGTGGTTAGTGAACTCGCCTGCCGATCAGAAGATCCCTCGTTCTATTCCGCCACTGGGCGGAGTTTGTTGTTGTTATTGTTTTTTTTTGGGGGGGGGGGGGAGGGGGGGGTGCGACCAGCATCGTGCTCAGTCCAGCCTAAAAAATGGGTACCTGGGGCTTGCCAAGGAGAACAAAGGCAGCGATGACAGATGCTGACGTCCCTACTTCAAATACTATAGTGGCCTAGAAATGTGAAACCCCTAACACTTCACGTTCCTTTGGCGTGCAAATACTACGGGACAAATATATATATATATATATATATATATATAGAGAGAGAGAGGAGATTTTCTTCTTCTTCGTTCGCTTCTACCACCAAGACCTCCCTTTGATCCTACTGAAGTTACCCCTGTGGTCCTCTATAGGTCCCGTGGTCCCCCGTGTGGTCTCCGAAAGGATGACACGAAATCCCCGAGAGGACCACAAGAGGTTCCGAGTATCGCAGGGCTTGAGCCTGTATTCTTGGTGGGTCTCAGAAGCGGGATTGCGTGACACCGTGGTTTTCGTTGCACCAGTTGGACTTTCTCACCGGAAAACTTTGGCGTGTTTTGGATTTCAGTACATCCCCGCTGGCTGAGAAGTGGTTGTCCATCCAGTCCAGCGTTGGACTATCTCACCGGAAAACCTCAGCGTGATTAGGATACGCATACATCCCCGTCTGGTGAGAGGTGGTTACCTACCTAGATTGCCCTGGTCCAGTGTCTCCGACTTCAGCATTTTGCGGTTGTGGCCGCTACCCTTCCTAGTTGTGACCAGGATGGAGCTTTTGTCCAGGAGGACGAATCCTCGCCACTAGTGATTTCCACCCCTGGGTTGAGCCGCTCTAGGCATATTATCCCAGTATGGGCGTGTTTAGGACGTGACCGACCCTTAGAGCAGAGGTACCGTGACATGCTTAGCCATCAAGTTTCATCCCTGGTGTAAGCCAGTTTAGACATATTTTACCAGTATGGGTGTATTTCGGACGTGGCCGGCCTCTAGAGCAGAGGTGCCGTGGTATGAGTAGCTCTCGCAGTGATACTACTGGACATACCGATTAAGCTTCACTTTATCCTTTCCACCACCTTTTCACATCGGTCCCACACAGCAACCTTTAATTCTTTTCCGCATTTTCTTCCAAGACCGGGAGGAGCTTCACTCCACGCGGCATCCGAAGAGTCTCGCCAGCAGTGTCTTAACCTCTGGATTAAGCTGGTTCAGACATTTCTCCCGATATGAGTGCACTTAGGACGTGGCCGACCTCCATACTAGAGGTGCAGTGATTTGAATAGTGTTTACTTCGCTTATGTCTTTTTTTTTCACTTTTTCAACAGTGGTGCAGCGCAGCAATCCCATTTGCACCTTTCTTCATTGGCCGGGAGGAGCCCCACTCCACGCCCAGCAGCTGAAGATTCTCGCCAGCAGCGGTAGGTGAGCTACCAAACATGACTCTCATCTACCCAAAGCGTCTGGTTTTCAGGCACCAGATATTCGCCTTCGCCCCTTCTCCTGTCAGTTTAAACAGTTCTGCCACGAGAAGGCCAGGAGCTGGACTTGACTGTCAGAGGCTATTTGAGACGCACGCCATTGAAGTGGAGAACGTATCCTCCACCCCACCTCCGCCAATAACAGTCCTTCGAACCGAGAGAGGAGATAACATGTGATACATAATAATCGTATCTGAAGTTTGTTTTTTTAAAATCGTAATTTCTATAACTTCATTTATCTCTAAACTTAAAACATTCTCCATGTTGTTGAGATGAATGAAGACAACATAGAACACACTACTACAGAGATTTTCAAACTACGTCTTTACATAATGACCAAATTATGCATCTAAACTAATTTAACAAAATCTTAAATGTTTTACTGCAACGAGAAAAAGAAATTTAATTGCCCAAATGTGAAATAGAAAAAAAAACAAAACAAATGCCAATTATAAAAAAAAGACGCTGGGAATGGAGAGGTTATGCGGTCCAAAGGCTCCTATTATCAATAAAATAACCAATGAGAAGATCGGTAGAGGGAAAGACCAGAGAATCAAAGACAACCTGGGGAAGAACTGTAGAAGCTGAGATTTTAAAAGGGTGTTACACAGCTGGAGCACCATGCAGAGACTGGCTCCAGACTGTAAGAAGTGGAGAGAATTTGATGCTGCTCTGCAAGACATTGCAGGGAGTGATGGGCGGAAATTGCTTAGTCGATAATCGTCCTAGGAGATGGATGGATGGATGGATGGATGGATGGATGGATGGATGGATGGATGGATGGATGGATGGACATGTTCTGATGTATATCTCGGTATTTCTACTTCACTGATCATTTCCTTGAAATTTTCTTCTAATTTTAAAAATACATTTTAAGTCGATTGAAACTTTTCTTTTTTTTTCTTTTTATCCCTAAACAACGGTGGCCATGACCTACCCCCACCCCTCAAGAAAAAGCATGCAAATCTTATTACATTAAATGTTTATAAACCAACTTCCTTGAACACATAAAGAGAAATCTTCACTGAACACTCGCTCCAGTAAGTTTTCGCTGATGGTCACATCCAACTTTCTGGTTGCTCTTTACACAGACCAGTCTGTTTAATGACGCCTTTTTAAAAATAGCTGATGTTCTTCAGTAGATAAAGCACTGTTGACATCGATATATTTTTAAAATGTTATTCAAAATACTGCAATCTGGTTAAATTTCCATTCACTCCCCACCTCGATACTCGATCTTATTTGTTTAAGATCAATGGATGGTTGACTGCTGTATCTAGAAACTGTGTCAGAATTTAGTTCCTCAACAGATGATATCAGCATGGATGTAATTTTGATACTGAAGAGACTTTGTGTACATGAGTCGAATTTAAGCTCCTGTGATACATCTTCAGATGTTACAAGTTTTGATGAGAACATCTTAGAGCTTTTTCATCATTAGACAAAAGGCAGAATCTCATGCATTGGTGAGAGAGAGAGAGAGAGAGAGAGAGAGAGAGAGAGAGAGAGAGAGAGAGAGAAGGGAGCGGATGAATATGAATAGTAAAGAACAACTAAAATCTGTCTTTTTTCTTGTTTTGTTTTTTTGTCTTTTTGCAGGGCGAGAAGATGAAAATAACTTAATACTGAACTGTCTTGTACGCGAGAGAGTCCAGCCAAGGACTCTCTCGTGATGACACAACAGGAGAAACTGTATCAGGAATACCGTAACCAGTTTATGTCGATGAGCCGAAGAAGACAAGATGTATCTCAAAATGTTGAAACAATCGTAAACATTAAACTGCAAGAGAACAGTGTTTGTTCTGTAGAATGAGAAACGCCCTGATACTAGTGGCAAATGTCTGGTGTTAAGTTCTATCAGGATCTGTCAAGTACCCCTAAATACTGAGCAATTTTTTAAAATTTTGCAATGGACAGTTTATAGCGGACTTTCATACAAGAAGGATCCCTGATAGCGATGTTGAAGGTTTTTTTTTCCCTTCGTGCATTTATCTGTTGTTTTGTCATTTCTGTTGCCCTTTACAAAGGCATACTGCCGAAATATTGCATCTTCAATGTTTATTTTTCATTTCTATTTGTTAATCTTTTTATCTACTGCTACTGCTTTCGTCTCCTTTCTCTTTCTATCTCGTTTTAAAGCCGAACTATACACTTCTTCATGTTGTCTTCTCCACAGTTTTCATAAAATAACATTGATTATTCCTGTAATTACTTCAAACATTAGAATACTGGAAAAAGTACGCTTCTGTTTGTATTCACAGTAAACTGGCTGTGGCAACGGTAACCAAAGCCAGTTCCGTTATTCGTTGAAGAAATGGACCTAGGTTTGATAGCGACCCACTCCTTACTACATGGCTAGACACTGATGATGACTTGTACTTTGATGGAAACTTAAGACTTGATACTTCTAACAACTTTTTACAAGATAAATTATATCAAAAGAGTTATCAAAAGAATTATCAAAAGTAATGAAAGTTCGACAAACTCTGGGAACTTAAGGTGGAAACAAAATCAATTTTAAATGCATAATGAAAGATAATAAATACATAACAAATGAAGTAAAGCCCCTATATTAAAATAGATTAAACCCTAAACAAAAAAAAAGCAGAAGTAAAACACATATATTAAAAAAATAATTAAAATATCGATATAAAAACAGAATTTGAGTCCCTGTATAAAAACATTAAAACCGCCACATAAAAACACTACACCAAGACGGCGCAGCGTGGTGTAGTGGTTAGTACACTTGCCTACCGATCAGAAGATCCCTGGTTCGATTTCGCACTCGGGCGGACTTTTTGTTTTCTGACGTACAACACTGGATCAACACAGGCAAAAAAAAAAAGTACCCGACAGGCGCTGGCATCCCCTACCTCAAATGTTGTAGTAGCCTAGAAACGTGAAGGCACTAACACTTCACAACCCGCTACGGCCTGCAAATGCTACGGAACATAGATTTCATTCATAAAGCAGCATTTGATGCACCCTTTATTTTAGCCAAGCAAAGCACTTTCCCCCCCCCCCCCCCCCCCGAACAATTAGGAAAGACTGTTACAACCTTAAGTGCCCTGGGCACTTCTAAGAGAGAGAGAGAGAGAGAGAGAGAGTGAGAGAGAGAGTGAGTGAGAGAGAGAGAGAGAGTTACAACCTTACACAGAATCTATGCTCTTCTTAGGTTCTAAGGACTGTTATTGCGTCTCAAACAGCCTCTGGCAGTCAAGTCCAGCTCCTGGCCTTCCCGTGGCAGAACTGTTTAAACTGACAGGAGAAGGGGCGAGGGCGAATATCTGGCGACTGAAAACCAGATACTTAGGGTAGATGAGTGGCACGTTTGGTAGCTCATCTACTACTGTTGGCGAGATTCTTCAGCTGCCGTGCGTGGAGCGGTGCTCCTCCCGGCCAATGAAGAAAGGTGCAAATGGGGTTGCCGCGCAGCATCACTGCGGAAAAGGTGGTAGAAAGGATAAAGCAAAGCAAACAGTCTGGAGGTTGGCCACGTACTGAGTGCAGTCATATCGGGTGAAATGCATGAGCCAACTTGTCCCAGAGGTTAAGACACTGCTGGCGAGACTCTTCGAATGCCGAGCGTGGAGTGAAGCTCCTCCTGGTCAAGGAAGAAAATGTGGAAAAGAAATAACGGTTGCTGTTCGGCGCCGATGTGAAAAAGGTGGTGAAAAGGATAAAATGAAGTTTAATCGGTATGTCCAGTAGCATCGCTGCGAGAGCTATACATACCACGGCACCTCTGCTGTAGAGGCCGGCCACGTCCGAAATACACCTACACTGGTGAAATATGCCTAAACCGGCACACACCAGGAGTGGAACTTGATGGCTAGACATGTCATGCCACCTCCGCTCTAGTGGTCGGTCACGCCTGATATACATCCATACTGGTGAACTTTGCCTAAACCGGCTCACACCAGGGGTGAATCGTGAAGGCTATACATGTCACAGTACCTCTGCTCTAGAGGTCGGTCACGTCCCAAACACGCCCATACTAGGATAATATGCCTAAACTGGCTCAACCCAGGGGTGGAAATCACTAGTGGCGAGGATTCGTCCTCCTGGACAAAAGCTCCATCCTGATCACAAATAGGAAGGGTAGCGGCCACGACTGCAAAATGCTGAAGTCGGAGACACTGGACCAGGGCAGTCTAGATAGGCAACCACCTCTCACCCGGCGGGGATGTTTGTGTATCCTAATCACGCTGAGGTTTTCCGGTGAGAAAGTCCAACTCTGTACTGGATGGGCAACCACCTCTCACCCGACGGTGATACACGAGTATCTCAAAACACGTCGAGGTTTTCGGTGAGAAGGATGGGCAACCACCTCTCACCCGGCGGTGATACACGGGTATCTCAAAACACGTCGAGGTTTTCGGTGAGAAAGTCCAACTCTGGCCTGAGTGGGCTACCGCCTCTCACCCAGCGGGGATGCACTGATATCCTAAACACGTCGAGGTCTTCCGGTGAGAAAGTCCAACCCTAGACTAAACTGGTGCAACGAAAACCACGGTGTCACGCAATCCCGCTTCTGAGACCCACCAAGAATACAGGCTAAAGCCCTGGGATACTCTGAACCCCTAGTGGTCCTCTCGCGGATCTCGTGTGGTCCTTTCGGGAACCACACAGGAGACCACAGGACCTAACGAGGACCACAGGCGTAAATTAAGTAGGATCACAGTGCGGTTTTGGTGGTAGAAGCGAACGAAGAAGAAGAAGAAGAAGATGCTCTTCTTCGTTTACCAGAAACGAGCAATAAATAACTACATAAACGAGTGCGTAGCTACTGAGAAAAGCTCAAAATATGTCGTAGAATAGTGGTTCTCATATCTTTACCCCAAGGACCACTTCTCAAAAAAAAAAAGAGTTACAGGCCACTACATCACAAGTAAAATAGTAATGTTACGTAGGTAACGTAAAATCCCACTTTTCATGCTATTAAGACATATTAGGGATGCGGTGTTTCCAAGACCCTATATCCAAGACCATCGGCACATGAAAATGTGGTGTGGTCAGTATCACTCATGGCCGAAGATTTCTCTGGTACCCATTTTTTTTTGTTTTGAGGATCTGTGAACCCCGAGGCCTTTTTGGCGTGGTGTTAGCAGAAAAAAAAACCACTGCTAAGGCTTGAACCCGGTACCACTCGATTAGTAGATCAAGCTCCTAACTACTCAGGCAACAAACTGTTTTTATTAAACAGATGGTGCTTAATACCAAATCTATAACGCAGCCACCGACCACGTGACAATGGCCGAAATACCACAGATTGGGAACCATTGCTTTGGACAACCAGGACGCAGATCAACCCGTCCTGAGACAAACTGCAGACAATGACGGATTAGGCACAGACCAGACCCCTAGCTGAACTAAGTAGGGTCCCCCGCACCCCCCCCCCCCCGATCTATATTCTCCGTCTCCTGGTATATGGCGTTATTCCCCTCTTGTAATCGCTGCTGTTATTATATGACTTTGTATTAAACTGACCGAATACAAGAGATAAGTCGCCGTCTTTTAGACAACATTACGTGCTAGTGCAGCAGTAACAGCTATACATGATTGTCACGTGACACAATAATCTCAAGTATTTGCAGTTTTTTTTTTACCTTGACGTCGGGCCCCTTACTCTTCTACCCCCCTCCCACCCCCACCCCAGGTTACCAGCCTGCCCAGCTAATCCGCCACTGGCTGCAGATGGTTTCTTGAGACCAACACAAAAAAAAAAATGACAGAAAGGTAGAATTTCATTTATGGTTCAGATATAAATCATTCTTTTTGTTTAGAGAACTTCAGCTGCTCATTCCAGATATCACATTAAGTAATCTTTTAATGATTTGATGAAGAAGAACGAAGCAAAGAAAATGATGGCAAAGGAAGATTAGAAAGACAATTTCACGTAAAGGAGATTGAGAAGGTTTTATCAGATAAACGCGGAATTGAATTCACGTACGTGACGTCAATCTTATAACGTCTGCAGGGAAAAAAAAATAGAGCATCATAACAGAATTTACTTTCACGTTTCGAAGAAAGACTACGCTTGAGATCGCTGAGACTTCTTGCAGCTGTGTTGCTTGTTTGTGTGAGACAAAGCGTCTCTTCCAATGCAGTTGTCAGGTCTCTGAAGCCATGGAACATCAGCGCCTGCAGATAACGCGCGGCGCCATCTGTTACCTAGCAGTGCGTAGCCTGCTTGTGTGGATCTGTGTTTTTCAACATCATCCATAGTGCTATTGTTAATTAAAGCTGTTGAGATGGATTTTTTTTGTTCAGGTAACGCCATCTTGACACCTGGCTTGATCCCTTTATAGATAGGGTGTCTCGAACGTTCATGATTTTTCTCAAATTTTTTGGCTTAAATTCTTGACTGATATTCCTCTTTCTCTCCTCCCGTTAAGCGCAAATGCTAGGCATTGGTCATGATATTTCTTCAGCCCCATCAATATTATATACGATAGCAAGACACGACAGCAAGACACTACGGCAAGACATGATAGCAAGATACGACAGCAAGACACTACGGCAAGACATGATAGCAAGATACGACAGCAAGACACGATAGCTAGACACGACAGCAAGACACAATACCGCAAGACATGATAGCAAGATACGACAGCAAGACACGATAGCAAGACACGATAACAAGACAACGAAACAAGACACGATAGCAAGACATGATAGCAAGATACGACAGCAAGACACGATAGCAAGACACGATAGCAAGATATGACAGCAAGGCACGACAGCAAGACACGGTAGCAAGATACGACAGCAAGACACGATAGCAGGACAACGAAGCAAGACACGATAGCAAGACTTCTTGCAATACAAGAAGCAAGTAGCAAGTGTGAGCTCACGCAATAGAAGACATGCCAAAAACAGAATACCACCTCAACCCCGGGTTAAATATTTAGAAAATCTGTGACAACCAGAGCCAGTGCTACCGTTAGACCAGCTAGATAACTACATAGGGCGTATACTTCGGAGAGCCGCAGTGCTACCATGATACCAACTAGATAACCAGATAGGGCGCAAACTTCATACGGGCGCAAACCTCAGAAGGGTGCAGCGCTACCATTATACCAATTAGATAACCAGATAGGACACAGACATGAAAGGGAGGGGGGCGCAGTGCTACTATTAGACCAAATAGATAACCAGATATGACGGAGACTTGACTATGGGGGGGGGGGGGGCCGCTGTGCTACTATTAGACCAAATAGATAACCAGATATGACGGAGACTTGACTATGGGGGGGGGGCGCAGTGCTACTATTAGACCAAATAGATAACCAGATATGACGGAGACTTGACTATGGGGGGGGGGGGGGGCCGCTGTGCTACTATTAGACCAAATAGATAACCAGATATGACGGAGACTTGAGTATGGGGGGGGGGCGCTGCAGTGCTGAGATTTGATAGAATAGTTTTATACACTCCTGTCTAGATTAATGAAGCTAGAAGAATTTTGTGAATGGTTAGAGCCTTCTTCATGTCCTCAAGCTTCCAAAGATGGTGGAATGATGTCCCTGACCGAGGTGGTTGGGGCGGGGGGGGGGAGGGTTGGCTCTAGGTGGCTGCTATGCCACGTTTCTTAGCAAGTTCTACCATGAACCCCTACCTCCTTAGTTAAACTGGTGTGGCATAGCTTGTTTCAAAAAGAAGAAGGGGTGAGATCGGATCTGAGTCAGACAGACAGTTTAATAGTTCCAAGTGTCCCGGTGGGACACGTGAGAAATGCTAGGTTTTTTTTCTTTCCTTAAAGGAATGCAATTAAAACGCAAAAATAAACAAACCCAGGCCTAGGAGTCGATGGACTCGGGATATCACTAATGCATTAAACACCACACTCACTGAAGCGGGCACCTTGGCCAAGCAATGAGACTTTTTTTCAAATTGACCATTAAGAGAGAAGGACATGCTACCCGAAGAAGAAGATAAATAATATTCATCTCATATATAATAAAGAGAGGCGGAATTAAAAAATTGTCTTGAAGAGAGGGCGGCTTAATAGAACACAGTGAAGAGAGGGCGGCTTAATAGAACACAGTGAAGAGAGGGCGGCTTAATAGAACACAATGAAGAGAAAGCGGCTTAATAGAACATAATGAAGAGAGGGCGGCTTAATAGAACACAATGAAGAGAGGACAGCTTAACAGAACATAATGAAGAGAGGACAGCTTAATAGAACATAATGAAGAGAGGACAACTTAACAGAACATAATGAAGAGAGGACAGCTTAACAGAACATAATGAAGAGAGGACAGCTTAATAGAACATAATGAAGAGAGGACAGCTTAATAGAACATAATGAAGAGAGGACAGCTTAACAGAACATAATGAAGAGAGGGCAGGTTAACAGGACATAATGAAGAGAGGACGGCTTAATAGAACATAACGAAGAGACAGTGGCTCAACAGAACATAATGAAGACAAGACGACCTAACAGAACATAATGAAGAGAGGACGACCTAACAGAACATAATGAAGAGAGGACAAACTAACATAACATAATGAAGAGAGGACAACCTAACAGAACATAATGAAGAGAGGGCAGGTTAACAGAACATAATGAAGAGAGGACGGCTTAATAGAACATAATGAAGAGACAGTGGCTCAACAGAACATAATGAAGACAAGACGACCTAACAGAACATAATGAAGAGAGGACGACCTAACAGAACATAATGAAGACAAGACGACCTAACAGAACATAATGAAGAGAGGACGACCTAACAGAACATAATGAAGAGAGGACAAACTAACATAACATAATGAAGAGAGGACAACCTAACAGAACATAATGAAGAGAGGAAAACCTAACAGAACATAATGAAGAGAGGATAACCTAACAGAACACAATGAAGAGAGGACGACCTAACAAAATATGTAACTAGTGCTGTTCTTGTTGGTCTGATTCCCCACCCCCCCAGAACTCTGACGACGTTATGGTGATGCTGAGGCACAGGTGTCAAGTCGGATAGGGAGTAGATTATGGTGACTTGCTTGCGGACTAGAGAACCCCAACCTATCACCAGCCACCATCACAAGGATCAGGTGAGTCTTACATTCATGCTGAAGAAACAGTTCATTCAGTTACTATAAACGGCATGGTCGTGGGCTCTAAGCACCGGTTCCTCAACTAGAAGATATGAGTTTGAATCACAGTAAGAAGGGAAGGGAGAAGGGGCAAACTTAAAAGCCCTAGTCTGCACAGGGCTCTGGTAATTGCTCCGGGTACGGAGTCTTAATCCTTCAGCCTCAAAGTTATCTCCAGTAGAAACTGGGAAACAAGTGTACTCTGTACATCGTACACTGTGGCTGACAACAGTTTGTGACCTGTATCAGAAGAGGCAGGATGGGAAATCTTGGCCAGCCCTGGTTCTTCTGTCGTCCGATAATAAAGCAGTCGTGACAGGACAGTCATCTTGGTCGCTCTAAATGGGGGTTATATTCAGGAGAGAGAGAGAGAGAGAGAGAGAGAGGGGGGAGAGAGAGGGGAGAGGGAGAGGGAGAGAGAGAATTTAAACATACATGTAATTTGACACGACCTCACATATACAGAAATCATTGTACAAACATTCATCAAAGATTTAGAACGTGAGGACAGATGATGATGATGATGATGATGATGACGATGACGACGATGATTTAACTTTGTTAAAATCAACTCTAAAGCCACTTTTCAAAACCCTCCCACAAGACAATGTTCGCTCCTGCTGAATGCACTTGTCCACGTGCTTCATGCTCGAGTGGTCCGAGATTATGTTAACAAAAAGAGACAGCATCAGTGAGCGCTACGCTTATCACTCCAGCCACGCCTGCTAAATTAATGAAACTAACGAACCGCGCCCCCCTCCCTACCCCCAATTTCAAACCATCAAAAGAAGTACATATTGATTTTTTAATATTTCTGGATCGCACAGACTAACTCCGTCGCTGCCTGCTCTACCTTGACGATGGCATGCACATCAACGCGGTATTGACTTTTCCAAGCCATCCACTGCAGCACAGTTGAGGCCAAAGACATTTCAGGAAAAGATAATTCTTCTCTCTTACAACGTTTAATTCTCCTTGCTGAAACTCCGTCGTGGACCATCGACAAAAGGAGTCCCGGGCAGCTTCATTCCTCGTGGGAACAGCAATTGAAATGTCTGAAGAATCGGTGCAGTCTCTCCACGCCCAAGAAGTCAAGCATGAAAACATAATAGAGCTGATAGTGGCAAAAAAAGTTGATTTTTCTCGCACTCTTTATCAGCCATTGATATCAATGGGAGCGTGAAAAAGTTGGATTTTTTTCCCCTCCCCTGCGTCCTTAAATTCTAAAACAAATATTAGCGATGGAGAGAAACGAAACAAATCATTGTTCATTTAGTCGGTTCTTGACTGCCGATATTGTGTAATATTGCTCACGTAAGCTGGAATATGATCATGTAGACAATGTATACAACTTTTATATTATGAAAGCTGACTCTTAGTTACATTTAAAAAATGGTTCTCTATCCGTCATTATTTTTCTCCTAGAAAGTGAAACTGCATAGTGAGACCTGAAAACTTAACAAAACAGCTGAGAAACACATAAATGCCTTTGAATGTAAATGCTACAGAAGAGTTCTTCAAATATCATAGACACAAAAAATAACAAATATATCCATACTGCAAGAACTCAGTATTGAAGAAGTTTGGCTAGAAAAGAAGATTAAAGAGAGAACATTTAAATATTTTGGACATAATAAACGTCATGAGAATTTAGAGAAGACCGTCTTGGAAGGGTACATAATGCGAAAGGGAAGACCAAGGTGAAGATGGCTGCAAGACGTCGTTGATAATCTGCGAATGGACGCATCAGCAGCAGGGCATCTTGCTTACAACAGAGAGGCCTACAGGAGGAGCTGTTAGAAAGGACATGCAAATGACTGACTGACTTCCTGGCATTATCGTCAGTGCTATGTGGCATGGCACATAATACGCATAGTTGTACTAGTAGCAGTAGTAGTAGTAGTAGTAGTAGTGGTAATAGTAATATTAATAGTAACAGTAACAGTAATACATCTTATAACCTTCCCGTGCATTTAAACTTCACATATAGCCCGCATGGTAGTTCGCCAAGATGTCCTGTCTTCGGCGAGTTTTTCAATCTCATCAAGGGATGTTACATCCACTGAATTGGCTTCTCTTAACAATGTTCTCTTTAGAGTTTCACGTGGCTGACCTCTTTTTCTTCGGCCCTGTTGTGTTCCATTTGATAGCTTCTTTGGGCATTTTCTGACTATTTCTTCTCATCAAATGACCGACATATGTCCATCTTCTTTTTCTGATCAGCCATGAAGCAGGTTGTTGTTTGCTCATCTGTCTGATCTCTGCGTTGTTCTTGAATTCATTCCACTTTATACCGAGTATTTTCCTTAGGCATTAGTTTTCTAAAGAGTCTAATTTATATTTCTTTAGTTGTTTTCCAGCTTTCACATGCATAAATGAGGGTGGATATTACATTTGATTTGAAAAATCTTAACTTGGTTTTTGTGGTTATAACTTTTGAATGCCATATGTTCTCAAGATTCTTGAAGGCCAATGCTGCTTTGGCAATTCGAATTTTAACTTTTTTTCTGGTTTCACCATATATGTAAAATGGTTTTCTTCTTCAACAGCTGTTCTTTCTACGTATATTTGTCCTTCATCGTTAATGAGAACCTTCATTATTTTTGTTTTATCCTTGTTAATTTCAAGTCCTATTTTACTAACCATTGAAAACAGGGTATCTGTTTTTACTTGCACTGAATTCATACTGTCGCTGATAAGAGTTATGTCATCTGCAAAAACAAAATCTTCCAGCTGGGTCTCACAATGCCCATTTTACCTTTGCAACATTTTTTCATTATGAAGTCTATGGCAATTCCAAAAAGTAAGAGAGATAATATACATCCTTATTTCACGCCTGTTTCAATCTGGAACCATTCACTCGTTCCTTCGTCTGTATTGACTGCACAAACATATCCATTGTAGAGGTCACTAATGATGTTGACAATCTTAGGTGGTATACCATATATTCTTAAAATCCTCCATAATGATTCTCTGTGTATGCTATCAAATGCCTTTTAAAAGTCTATGAAGTTTAGGATTAACGATCTTTGCTTTTCAATATATCCTTCGAGTATTATTCTTAGAGTAAAGATCTGTTCGAGACAGCTTCCCCCTTTTCGAAATCCTGCCTGTTTCTCTCTCTTTGCAGCATCCACTGAATCTTGAATTCTATTCAGAATATTTTTGCAAAATACTTTTGACACAACTGATAGTATGGTTACTCCTCTCTAGTTGTTGCAATCGCTAATGTTGCATTTTTTCGGTAACAGTAATAGTGGCAGCAATAGTACTATAATAGTAGTGGTGGTGGTAGTGGTGGTGGTAGTAGTGGTGGTGGTGGTGGTGGTGGTAGTAGTAGTAGTAATATAAAAATAATAGCAGTCATTCATCAGACACGATTTTCCTGAGAATATGGATTAATTCATTACGTGCCGTGTTGGATAGCGGTGGCCATCATGTTTCTTCATCTCCCAAGATTTTTGGTCTTTCAGATCCGTTCATAAGATTTCCATGCTACTTGGCCGGCTCACTTGGTCTTTCAAATCCGTTCAGATGTTTTCCATGCTACTTGGCAGGCTCACTAAGATATTTCTCTCTTTGCCTTCCTCTGTTTCTTCTTCCCTTCAATTTGCCGAAAAATTTCCATGTTCTCTAGCTTCTGTCTTCTCATGGCATGTCTAAGAAACTTGGATTTTTTTCTTACAATTTTTACTGTATAGTTTTCGCTGTTCCTATATTTCTCTGAGGACCTCTTCTTTTGCTTTTCTGTTTTTCCCAGGGTATTTGCTGCATCTTTCCCCAAAAACCACATCTCTGTTATTTTCAATTTCTTCATCATCTGTCCAAGTTTCTCAGCCATACATCATTACGGCTCTATACAACATTGTAATACTGTTTCATCATTTTTAGGGGCACCTTTCCCCCCCCCCCCCCACCTCTAGTTCCATCAAAATACGATCCGTGGAGCCGGCTACAGGAAGACCAAGTCACTTTTATGTTCCAGACTCCAAATTCTACGCTCTTACGTTTTACGTCTTTCAATATGACATTCAATTCATTTATCAATGACTGTTCCTCTACCAGGGTTTGTCTATCTGGCAAGATTCTGTGCCCGTTACTCCTAATATGTTGACCAATAAAGAATGAGGAAATCGTTCATGCAGTATACGATGTGCTGGACATATATATCAGTATATACTGTACTTTGGATAGTAAGAGGGTTGTACAGGGGTGCGTGGAGCCAGGCTGGTTCTGTTTTAGTAGAAAGGGGGGGGGGGGGGGAGAAACGAGGGCTTCCATTGTTCTAAATAGAGACAGTTGTTGGTGAAAGCAGAATAGTAGTCAATGCGGTAAGAGGGAGAGAGGGTGGGAGAGGGGAGAAAGAGAGAGGTGAGAGAGGAGGACAGAGCTTGGAAAGAGAGAGGTGTGTTAGAGAGAGGTGAGAGAGTGAGAGAGAGGTAAGAGAGAGGTGTGACAGAGAGCTGTGAGAGAAGGAGGTGAGAGAGTGAGAGGGAGGTAAGAGAGAGGTGTGACAGAGCTGTGAGAGAAGGAGGTGAGAGAGTGAAAGGGAGGTAAGAGAGAGGTGTGACAGAGAGCTGTGAGAGAAGGAGGTGAGAGAGTGAGAGAGAGGTAAGAGAGAGGTGTGACAGAGAGCTGTGAGAGAAGGAGGTGAGAGAGTGAGAGAGAGGTAAGAGAGAGGTGTGACAGAGAGCTGTGAGAGAAGGAGGTGAGAGAGAGAGAGGTGTGAGAGAGGTGAGAGAACGAGAGAGAGGGGGAGAAAGAGAGAAAGAGAGAGGGGGAGAGTGTGGAGAGAGAAAGTGAGAGAGAGAGATAATTATTTTTGCACCAACTTACAAAATTGCTCTTGGATGCCCCTGCTAGCGGTTGTTTCAGACCATCACTAAGTTCTTTAATTAAAACCGGAAGTGGAACAAAACATTGATCATACAACATTTCTTGCACTTAGAGAAAAATGTGAAATAACATTCCAATGGAAAATAGAGATAAATCAAGGAGACCGGGGTAAATTCTTATCTTTATACAGTTAACGTAGTAATTAAATTTGCTAGACTGATCGATAGGGACCTACCTTCTCCCATGATGATAGATTAGCCATTTAGACTTAAACCTACGGGTTCGACCAAAGCAAGCAGAAAACAAAACAAAACAAAACAAATATAGATTACAGTGATGTTGGGTCTGTGTAATATAACGTCATATAGTAACAGCTGCTGCCCTGCAAGACGCCACAAGGCGTATCAGGCGGTAATAGTTCCGAAAAAGATCACCGAATGAAAGAACGAGAAGAGTGAAGAGAAACATGGACGGATGGATGGATGGATGGATGGATGGATGGATGGATGGATGGATGGATGATAACATCAGTGAGCACAAATTGGAGGGGGGGAGGGGAACCATATATCAAGAGATTGCCTGTATAGTCAGGGAATGGGGGTGGGGTACTAACTTTAGCCTAGGACTGTGGTTAACTCTTATCATAACTCTTATCATAACTCTTATCATAACTCTTATCATAACTCTTATCATAACTCTTATCAGTGACAATGTGAAATCAATGCAAGAAAAAACATATACACTGTCTTCAATGGCTAGTAAAATAGACTTGAAATTAACAAGGAAAAAAACAAAAATAATGAAACTTCTCATTCACCAAGAAGAAAAATATACATAGAAGGAACAGCTGTTGAAGAAGTAAACCAATGTGCATATCTCGGCAGCTACATAGACCAAGATAGTGACACCAGAAAGGAAGCTAAAATTGAATTCGAATTGCAAAAGCGGCATTGACCTTCACGAATCTTGAGAACATACGCCACTCAAAAGTTATAACCACAAAAACCAAGTTAAGATTATTCAATTCAGATATAATATCCACTCTCCTTTAAGCACATGAAAGCTGGAAAACAACTAAAGTAGTAGACAAGAAACTATACTCTTTTGAAAACAAATGCATCAGGAAAATACTCGGTATAAAGTGGAAGGAATTCAAGAATAACGCATAGATCAGACAGATGAGCAAACAACAACCTGTCTCGTGGGTGATCAGAAAAAGAAGATGGACGTATGTAGGCCATGTTCTGAGAAGACACAGTAGGAGAATCCTAACAACAAACTATCAAGTGGAATACACAGGACCGAAGAAAAAGAGGTCGACCACGTGAAACTCCAAAGAGGACATTGTTAAGAGAGGCCCGATTAGTTGGTATAACATCCCTTGATGATGTTGAAAAGCTGGCCGAAAGCAAGAAATTTTGAGCAATCTACCATGTGAGCCCTATGTGACGTTTAACGGAACGGGAAGGATGGCACATGTAAGATGTGGTTAATTTCGTCATTTCTGTCACTTGAGATGTCATAGGTTTGTTACCGGCGCCCTCCGGTCTACTCAGTTATAGAAACAGTCACCCGACACTGATGTGATGTGAAGAAAGAAACGCCCGAAGAAAAAGAAAATAGTATGGCGAGGCACACCATATTACACTGCCTACACAAACAATATAACAGTATAAATGATGGAGTTCCACGAATCTACAGCGAGTGTTCTGGAGAAAAAAAAACTTAGAGACGGCAAATGTTGTGTGTTCCCAACACTGTTTCATAGAGAGATGGTAAATGTTGTGTGTTCCCAACACTGTATTATAGAGAGATGGTAAATGTTGTGTGTTTCCAATACTGTATCATAGAGAGATGGCAAATGTTGTGTGTTTCCAATAATGTATCATAGAGAGATGGCAAATGTTGTGTGTTTCCAACACTGTATCATAGAGAGATGGTAAATGTTGTGTGTTTCCAACACTGTATCATAGAGATATGGCAAATGTGTGTTCCCAACACTGTATCATAGAGAGATGGTAAATGTTGTGTGTTCCCAACACTGTATCATAGAGATATGGCAAATGTGTGTTTCCAACACTGTATCATAGAGAGATGGCAAATGTTGTGTGTTCCCAACACTGTATCATAGAGATATGGCAAATGTGTGTTTCCAACACTGTATCATAGAGAGATGGTAAATATTGTGTGTTCCCAACACTGTATCATAGAGAGATGGTAAATGTGTGTTCCCAACACTGTATCATAGAGAGATGGTAAATGTGTGTTCCCAACACTGTATCATAGAGAGATGGTAAATGTTGTGTGTTCCCAACACTGTATCATAGAGAGATGGTAAATGTTGTGTGTTCCCAACACTGTATCATAGAGAGATGGTAAATGTTGTGTGTTCCCAACACTGTATCATAATGAAGAGAACGGAGCCTTGACACCACATAGCGAAAAATAGGAATAAAATCATACAAATTTTGTTCTTAAGTGTATGTTTCCCAATACATAATTCCAGTACCTTCGGCGGCCTGTGGTTCAGCTCATAGGAATTGATTTTCTTGTGGTTTCCAGCTGATTCAAGATCAAAACTGGGGTGGAAAATCCAAGTATAAAATGTAAACGGTAAAAATCCCCTTTCCATGCTATTAAGGCATAATGGATATACGATGTTAGGCCCGTCTTTCCCCAGCCTTCGACACATGAAAGTCTGATGTGGTCAGTATCACTTCTGACCGCATTTACCTTCCAAGATTTCTCTGGTACCCATTTTTAAAGACTGGGTGGACCCATGGGCCTTATTTACCAAAAAAAAAAAACCCACTGCTGGGACTTGAGCCTGACATCGCCGGATTAGTAAACCGAGCGGAGTATACAAGACATAACCTCCCCCCCTCCCCAAAACAAAACAAAAAAACAACAAAGACCTTCATTTTAAAAAAAAGCATTTATGTGCAATGTTCCCTCTAAGCTGTGCAGCAGTGCAAAAAAAAAATCATGCCACGCAAGGATAAAAATAAAACGACTACATTCGTTTTTAAGTTTCCCTATGTCTTTCTGTGCTGTAGCAGCAAGACAAGCGAGGTTTATAGGACATTTCCTGAGAAGAGGAAAATTGGAACACACTGTGGCAACTGGAAAAATTGAGGGAAGAAGAGACAGAGGAAGGCAGAGAGAGAAGTTATTGGAAGGGCTGTCAGCGTGGCTATGAAGAAAGTCACTGGTGGATCTCATAATCAACGCAAAAGACAGGAATTGTGGAGAGAAATGATCGCCTACGCCACGCGGCATGGCACTTAGATTAGATTAGCATCGCTGAAGAAACATATGATAATTACATTAGTTTGTTATGCTGATTTGTTTGTTTTTCTATGACAACTTTAAAGTGTACTTTATAATTTGACACCATGACGAACATTTGCACACAAAAAAATGTTGTTTTTTTACGACATATTTACAAACGAACATTTTGCATACGAACCGCAAGACCTTACAGGGAACATTGTTTATATGATGCTTGAAAATTCTAAGTCTTTTTACAAACTACTCCCATATCAGGCACTTCTGCCACACCAAGGAAAAAAAGGAGAGGGGGTATATAAAGTAGGGAGAGGGGGTATATAAAATAGGGAGAGGGTGTTGAGATTTTTAAATTTTGTGATTACATTATCTTTAGTACCAGGTCCTCGCGCTCCATCTTTCAGAAGCTACCAAAAAAAAAAAAAGGAACTTTGATCTTAATCGAGCTTTCTTTTTTATTTCCTACTGGTTTTATCGTAATTAATAATGTATAAATAAGAGATTTTTTTTCATGAAATATTCACGATAGATTAAATCCGTTAAATGTAAATGATTCTCCGACACTCAATGAAATTGTGACTTGATTTTTCCATACAATAACCAAAATGTTTAATGGTCTAAATAAAATCACTGTAAACATTTTGCATTTTGCGGAACAATTAATAATGAAAAGAAAAATAAAGCAAAGCGGACCAAAGTTTCTAAACTATTTTTTTAGGGTTTCGGAGATTTTTGTTTTCAATTACTCTGTGACTTCTAAGTTTTAAACTGAAGCGAAGGAAGAGCTCACATAAAAGCATCTAAAAGTAAAATATATTATATAACCCGGACATGTTCAAAGAATTTTTTTGTAATTTATGTATTTAGTGAAGCAAACACGCATATACACATATATATACACAATATATATATATATATATATATATATATATATATATATATATATATATATATACATACATACATACACAAGCGAACAAGCAGGCAAAGATGAGCTAAGAAGTTTAATGTGTGATGTTCCAGGTAAAACTTTAATGTTTAGATCTATAAAGAAATTCCTACGTCCAGGAAACAGAATAATCCCGTACGAAGGGCCGGATTTAGACTTAACTGAGGATCTGAAATGAATGTTGGATTTAGATTTTGTGAGGCCCTAAGCTGCAGAGCTGCATTTAGACTTGGTGGGGCCCTAAGCTGCAATACCGGATTTAGACTAGATGAGGCCCTAAGCTACAGTACCGGATTTAGACTAGATGGGGCCCTAAGCTGCAGAGCTGCATTTAGACTTGGTGAGGCCCTAAGCTACAATACCGGATTTAGATTTGATGGGGCCCTAAGCTACAGTGCTGGTTTTAGACTAGATGAGACCCTATGATACGTTACGGTTGAGGCCCCCTTGTTAAAAGGTTACACCAGAAAGTAGCTGAGGCTCTATGTTGTAGCTTGCTTATTGCTTAGCTTATGTCTAAAGCCAGCACACGCCCGTGGGTGTTGCGAATAAAGCGACATGTCACAACAAAACCACGTGATACACCCAGTTTGCTGTGACGCCATGGTAGTATTTTCTTCATTAAGTACTGTAGACATTTTATTGACAAGTACATAATCTAATTATATTCATCGAATATTCACATAGTTTTATCATTTTGTTACATAAGGTAGCTTTAACCGACCTATGAAAAGGATTGGATAATTTTTCTTAGGGTGAAAATGAACAAATTACACCTGCGTGTTACAACCTTTCCCAGAGTCACGACAGAGCATTGTGTTTTAGTCCTCTTAAAAAAATACAAAGCATTTTAGGCGTTAGAGAAAGAAAAAGAAAATAGAAAATGACTGTCACCTGAAAAACTCCCTGATCATTAAAGGCCAAAGCACTATACACCCAGCCATCTCCTTGTCCAGAAGAGGAAAGTTTTTCTAGTATATTTATTCTTCTAAAGTGTCACCACTTAAACAATAAGAAGAAAAATTTTGCTGGATGATAAAACAAAATATTTTTCATCTTGCAACTCCTATTGAACTTCAGGACTGACTCACAGCGAGCCTACATGAACCTGTTCTTAAACCTTTTTACCGTCCCAAAGCCTCGTTTCCTATTCGTAGAAATTTGTTTCTTGAACTCTTCTGCCTTTTCCGTGTAAATTATGGTACAGTTCTCGCCTAGTGTTTAACATAGTTTCCGTTGTGATGCTCACTGCAGTTGGATCTATTTATCGTAAAATGCTAACTACTTATAACCAGTTTAACTACTTTTCACTGACAATAAATGTCGATTCTGATTGTACAGAATACGTGTTGACGAATAAAAAAAAAAAGAGAATGAAGAAAAATATTGTAAATCATGTCTTTAAACTATTTTTTTTAAATAAAATAACCGCTCCTACTGGAATTTTCTATTTCAATGCAGTTTGTTCTGTGTATCATCAGCCATCACCAGCCATTGTTCCCAACTGTTCGAGGACATTCAGTATAAATGAACGGGTGTACTCATCCTGTAAATATCGTTCTAACATTTTTTATTTTTTTTTTTTTGGTGTAGTCTGAGTAGCTAAGTGGTCACGCACTGGTCTGTCACTGGGGTGGTGGTACTGGGTCTGTTAAAATTACATACCTGACACATGGTGGAACTGACAGCATTCTCCTTCTGACTGGCACGCGGGTGAAGGAAGATAAGGGCACTTATCCATTAGAGTAAAGTCGGTACACCATAGCTTCGATGTCGACTCCCATGTTTTCCTACTGTCCGACTCACTCTCTCTCTACTCTTTTACATGGCACATTTCTATCACCTCCAATCCCTCTCAGAATTGTTTTCGACTTCATCTTCTTCAATTCCACCCAAAATTTCTATTAGCTCCTTTTTTTTCTGATACACATCAAAAAAGTCCCGGGGTCCGCCCAGTCTCTAAAAATGGGTACCAGAGAAATCTGGGAAGGTAAATGCGGCCTGGCGTGACACTGACCACATCAGACTTTCATGTGCCGAAGATCTTGGAAATACGGGCCTAACACCGTATCCCAAATGTGCCTTAATGGCACGGGAAGGGAGGTTTTACCTTTACCTTTATCACAATCAAGCTGAAATCACCTCTTCATTTTCATGGAACATTGATATAACATACACGCTTTAGAGCATCCTCTCAGTTGTGTGCACCAAGATGGTGATAACTGATTCTTCTTTGCTTTTTTTTTCATCATCAAATCATCATCATGTTGAGTTTTTATAAGAGAATCCATGTCAAGAAATTCTAGTATTTATATAATGACTATCAGCTCACATGAAGTACTCACCTCTGCTTGAAGCTACCATAAGAGCTAGGCCAAGCAAAACTACATGTGCACATAAAACAAATGGAATCTCCATGGTCTCTAGTTCACAAAGAAAAGCAACACTTTACTTCGGATTGCGTGTAATCCCTTGTGTAAGCTTGTTCATTTCATTCAAGACGAAACACAATGCGAACAATATAATCCAAAAAGTGAACACTTTATTTTTTTTCTGCTTCTCTCCAAATAATAATCAAACCGGTGTTGCGATAACTGAGTGTTTACAATCCTCACACTCACGTCGAAGTAACGTCTGTCGGTCTCGGAAACCTCCTCCCTACTTACAAATCTACGCCAGCTCTTCTCCGCCGGCAATCGCTCCGATCCCTGAGTTTGTTCGCTTGGGGTTTAACAACACTTCTTTAGTTCGCGAGGCGGTCGGCGTTTAACTTGTTTTCCCACTACAGAACTACGCGATTGCTGGGATCTCGTATCTTGATGTTTACCATCACTGCCATTAGAGCTAGCTTGTTTAGTTTATCATTTACAACAGCGGGCCTATCCTATTCCGATTTTTAAAAAAAATTTTGCCTATTTACCTTGCCCGATCCACCCATTTACCTCCGTATGAGGACACGTCTATAGTGATTCAGTGTTAGCTCAGTCAATAGACCGTGTTTCTGAGCTGTTTAAGAGATATTTTTTCTGTGATATCAAACTACAAATCGATGTTCTGGGGTTAACTCTCTCACTCCCACTATAATTCTGCTAGGAAGAAAGGGCAAATAGTGTTAGTGTTAAAACACCATAATAATAACAACACAGATCGTTAACTCTGTTTAACTCGCCGGTGTTTTCGACAGACATATTCAAATCCATACATTACATATATAGATCATTATCGGTTGAAGTCATGAATAAGTTTATATTTACAGGATTTTAGGATTATTTTAGGACTCTGTTTATATTTTAGAGGATTTCAGTGTTTGGCCTCTTTACACAACTGCTGTCAGACATTAAGGTAAAAAGTAAAGGTAAACCCTGCCATGCCTTAGAGGCACATCATCATCATCATCATCGCTTTTCACTCCCTTGAAAGCCACGGATAAAGACTCTTCAGTCATTCCTGTTCTTGGAATTATTCTCTGCTTCCTTCCATGCAGATCCCTTGTCTCTGAGCACTGCCATAATTTCTTTTCTCCAAGTAAGTCTAGGTCTTCCTCATTCTCTATTTCCTCGAGGATTCCACGTCAGTGCCTCTATGCTGGTGTCGGGTTTCCTCAGGGTATGGCCAATCCACCTCCATTTCCTAGACATAATTTGTAGGTTCATAGGTTCTTGTCCTGCCCTTTCCCAGACCTCCTCGTTCCTGATCTTGTCCTGCCATTTAATGTTTAAAATCCTCATCAAGCAGTAGTTCCTTGATCTGTCAGCACGCTAGAGGGTGATATGGTCGCCCCGCCGCCTTTCCTTCCCCAGTCCCAAAAGTAGCCGGGTGCTCACTTCTACAGCTGGGTGACTGGGCTGCCTCGGGCCGGATTCGAACCCCCGACCTTCGCCATAAAGACTAGTACACTAACCACTTCGTCATAAGAGACTAGTACACTAACCACTTCGCCATAGAAGACTAGTGCACTAGCCACTTCTCCATAAGAGACTAGTACACTAACCACTTCGCCATAAGAGACTAGTGCACTAACCACTTCGCCATAAGAGACTGGTGTACTAACAATTTCGCCACTTAGACTATGTGTGATAGAAAAAAAAAGAGCAGAACTCCCAAGAAGAAGGTGGATGCAGGAAATAAGATACCTTAAATTTCCAATTATAGAAGCAAGCCGCCAATCCCGATGAAAAGACTTATTTGTCTCCTCAACCCTGTAAGTTATATGAAGATAAATACGAGACAAGACAAGAAGAATTTCAGATCGATCATTAAAAAAAATCCAGGTTAAATAATAAAACAGAGTCTTTAAAATAATGCTTGCCTTTAATAAAGTTGGCAAGACAAAACAGGACCTAGTTACGCTAATATAAGAAATAGCGAATCCACCGAACATATATAATTATAAATTATGTCCCCTGAGTTTGTATATTTATTCTGCCGTAAATCAAGGAGACGTAATTCACATAATGAGGAAATATTTAAGGCATATTTCTCTGATAATAAAGATCACGTGAAAGTTCAGTAAATCTTACTGGATTTTAAGGCAGTTGGTTGGGGGGGGGGGGGGGGGGGAATCGATTTATTTCTGTCTGTAACAGTTTGAGCAGGTTACAATTATTTGTATTAGAAGTACACGTGACATTTTCATTTTAACTTGTAGGAGGCGTGATTGGAAACTCCGTAGCCTGTGGTACACTGGTTTATGTGCAGGCAATATAACTGAGTTATTTTTCAACACAATCCCGTTGTAGTTGTACATACTTAGACCAGCGGTGGTGGAGCTTTCAGATCCCTGGTTGGTAGAAGTCAGCATATCGTACACGCTCACAGCCGATTTGAATGCAGCGAATACCCAAGAGTTGCCTAGATGACACATTTCTTTTATCTCAGACCAGAGAAGCGAGATTGACAACGGCCCTCAAAAGTTGTCGTCTGCCCTAATATGGAAGCAGTTACGGATCTTTCCGAAGTATTGTTATGAAAACCTTTAATTGGTTTTTGTTCTAAATCAAATTACCTTTATAATACAAGACAAGTATACATTCATTCATTCATTCATTCATTTGCATGTCCCTTGTGGAACTTTGCCTCCCAAACAGCACTCCTGTAGGCCTCTCGGTTGTGAGCAAGATGGCCTGCTGCTGTTGCATCCATTTCCAGATCGTCAACGATGTCATGCAGCCATCTTCGTCTTGGTCTTCCTCTTTTTCTTTTTCCCATTATGTATCCTTCCAATACGGTCTTCTCTAAATTATCATGACGTTTAATGTGTCCAAAATATTTCAGTTTTCTCTCTTTAATCCTCTTCACTAGCCAGCTTTCTTCAATATTAAGCTCTTGTAGTATAGATATATTTGTTCTTTTTTGTGTCCACGATATTTGGAGAACTCTTCTGTAGCATTTACATTCAAAGGCATTTATGTGTTTCTCAGCTGTTTTGTTAAGTGTCCAGGTCTCACAGGCGTATGTTGCTATGGGAAAGATGCATGCCCTTAAAAATCTTATTTTTGTAGTTCTGTCTGCTCCTCTCCACAGATTCTTTATTTGTTTTACTTTCTGAAGAGCAATAGATGTATACAAGTATACAAGACTTCTCAAAATATTAAACATGCACATGTACTGAGGCAACCTGGTTTTTGGTTAAGGCGCTTGGTTTACTATTCCGGTGGTACCGGGTTCAGTCCCAGCAGTGGGATTTTTTTTCCTGGACACACCAAAAGGACTCCTGGGTTGACCCAGTCTCTAAAAATGGGCACCTGAGAAATATGGGAAGGTAAAGCGGCCCAGGCGTGATACTGACCACATCACACTTTCATACGCTGAATGTCGTGGAAAATACGGGCCTAAAACAGTATTCCCTAAAATGCCTTAATGGCATGGAAAAGAGGATTTTTACCTTTACCTTACAAAGCTGAATATATCTGTACTGAAACAGTGTGAAATAAACTCAATTTTTAGCTATAAGCTGAATATATCTGTAATGAAACAGTGTGAAATAAACACAATTTTTAGCTATAAGCTGAATATATCTGTAATGAAACAGTGTGAAATAAACACAATTTTTAGCTATAAGCTGAATATATCTGTATTGAAACAGTGTGAAATAAACTCAATTTTTAGCTATAAGCTGAATATATCTGTATTGAAACAGTGTGAAATAAACTCAATTTTTAGCTATAAGCTGAATATATCTGTATTGAAACAGTGTGAAATAAACTCAATTTTTAGCTATAACAAACAAAAGATTTTCATTTTACAAGGACTACAAATTGATTATACTGCCCTTTGTAACATAGACTAGGGCTGTGTTTCTTCAGGTTTTTTTTTTTTTTGTTTGTTCTTTTAATCCAATGAGCACTTTTCCATTTAAATGTAAGTTGCTGGCCCTTCAGTTGTTTTCATTCAGTTAATGGCACTTAAATACCACATCGATACCGCAGCCGCATATCACCAAGTAATACGCTGCCGACCATTTGCAGTCCGAGGACCACTGGTTGAGAACGGCTGGCTTATGGGATAGGATTAGAGTAAAGGTAAAGGTAAAAATTCCCATTTCCGCGCCACTGAGGCATATTAGGGAATACTGTGTTAGGCCCGTATTTTCCATGACCTTCGGCACATGAAAGTAGGATGTGATCAGTGTCACGCCTGGCCGCTTTACCTTCCCAGATTTCTCTGGTGCCCATTTTTAGAGGCTTCTTCTGGGGCTTCTTTTTTAGAATTAGATTCATTCATTCATTCATTCATTTGCATGTCCCTTGTGGAACTTTGCCTTCCTAACAGCACTCCTGTAGGCCTCTCGGTTGTGAGCAAGATGGCCTGCTGCTGATGCATCCATTTGCAGATTATCAACAATGTCTTTCGGCCATCTTCACCTTGGTCTTCCTCTCTTTCTTTTTCCCATTATGTACCCTTCCAAGACGGTCTTCTCTAGACTATCATGACGTTTAATGTGTCCAAAATATTTAAGTTTTCTCTCTTTAATCCTCTTTACTAGCCATCCTTCTTCAATATTAAGTTCTTGTAGTATGGATATATTTGTTTAGGATTATAGTGCCTGTGGAAATAATTAAAGAGACAGCGCATTGGCTCTGCCGTCTCTTTTATCTTAGGGGCTTTTTAAAAAAATTGTAGTGCCTGTGGAAATAATAGAGACAGCACATTGGCCCTGCCATCTCTTTTATCTTAGGGGCTTTTTTTTAGAGTGCCTGTGGAAATAATTAAAGAGACAGCGCATTGGCTCTGCCATCTCTACTTCTTGCTGCATCCAAGGACTGACTCTGAGGACGACTGGTGGAAGGTCACATTTTGATTGGTCATTTTAACTCCCTGGTTTGCAATAAAGGTTCGAACCTTTTACAAGTTAGTTGTTATCCATGCGTCCTGTTCACCGACGGACAGGGTGAGTGACTGGTCGTTGGCGGACATGGTGGTCGAGTAGTCATAGACGGACATGGTGGTCGAGTAGTCATAGACGGACATGGTGGTCGAGTAGTCATAGACGGACATGGTGGTCGAGTAGTCATAGACGGACATGGTGGTCGAGTAGTCATAGACGGACATGGTGGTCGAGTAGTCATAGACGGACATGGTGGTCGAGTAGTCATAGACGGACATGGTGGTCGAGTAGTCATAGACGGACATGGTGGTCGAGTAGTCATAGACGGACATGGTGGTCGAGTAGTCATAGACGGACATGGTGGTCGAGTAGTCATAGACGGACATGGTGGTCGAGTAGTCATAGACGGACATGGTGGTCGAGTAGTCATTGACGGACATGGTGGTCGAGTAGTCATAGACGGACATGGTGGTCGAGTAGTCATAGACGGACATGGTGGTCGAGTAGTCATAGACGGACATGGTGGTCGAGTAGTCATAGACGGACATGGTGGTCGAGTAGTCATAGACGGACATGGTGGTTGAGTAGTTTTACTCTTGAGTTAACTTCCAAGCTCTGCCAGAAAACGTTTTTATGAGAAGTTTTGATAGAAAGATGTTACTCTATAATTGAAAATGTTACTCTAGATACTAAATAGATGTTACTCCACAATTTAAAAGACGGATTTGATTAGAAACGCGATACTTTTCATTTTATCTGAACTTTACCTACAAATCGCTCAGAGAACTGATTGGTATAAATATGCAAGATACACCAACATTGCAGTGAAAGAGTTAATAAGAAAACATGGACGTAAACATGAATGGAAAATGCATGAATATCTGGCAAATGGGATGCTTAAAAGGATTCTAAGAAGTAACGAAATAAAACAATATTCCAGAAAGCTGAACTGTCACAAAGAACTTTCCTGCCATTTTTCTCCCAGCGTTTTAAGTGTAAATATTTATATCGATTATGACGAAGTTTGGTCATGATTTGAGCAATTAAACCAAAGGGTTAATGGCATGCCTGGAGCGCAGGTACACGTGTCGAAATCCTATTATCGGCGTTGAATTACTCATGCTGGTGCCAGCACCCCGTGGGTCAGACAGGCTTCACTTAAACACAGCAGCAGGACATTAATAACTGGTTCATGGGGAAAACAAAACAAAACAAAATAAAAACCACAAAACTGGTGGGAAGAATCAAAAGTGAGTCAGGGGTTATTGTTCGTTGTGAGAAAATGAATTCAGGGAGCATGAAAACGGCGCTCATGATCTGTTCCAGGCTGCTGTTGCTGCTTCTTCTTCTTCTTCTGTCTCCCTGGAACTGCGAGCAGGTATTCTTTGCAGCCCGTGCGGTGAAAATTATGAGGCACAGCATCGTGTCGGATTGGGAACGGGCTAAGAGGCTATTTTTTCAGTCAATGAGTGGAAATTTTAAACAAAAAAGCAGTTGTTTAATTGTGAGTGCTACAGTGAGGCTGTTGAATTATGGATGTTTGATGAGGCATATAATATATATATATATATATATATATATATATATATATATATCTGAACATTAAGTGCCCAGGGGACATGGGGCTTCTGCAAGGGGTTTTCCACAAGCAGACTCCACCACTCTGGGGACTATGTCGATGCCTGCCCTGTTAGCCAGTTTAGGGCTATCACTGGGGGTGGGGGTATCAACAGAAAAGTTGTTCAGGGTCTTGGTCAACTATGGTTCGACAACCCCGACTCTAACATGCCAGCCATGGTTCGGCAACCCTGATTCTAGCATGTCAGCCATGGTTCGGCAACCCTGACTTTAGCATGCCAGCTACTGGTCGCTGATTGCCAGGTTGGACAGCGCCATCGCACCCGATGTTTCTAGATTAAATATACTTCGGCACGTTTGGAAGTTGCTAGGTCATCGTACCTTGTTCTCTAACTCCACAAAAATGTTTGTCACCCAAAATTTGAATGAAATTATTTCAAGTATAATATATATATATATAAAATCAAAGACGGCTGTAGAAGAGAGTTTCTTGTAGCTCATTTTAAACTGAAATTGTTACTCCATTCTGGCTTGTGACCGATTTCTAATTATAAAAGCTGGTGAATCACTGATCCTTCGTTTTACAGAAAGGATATCTCGTGTATTTGGTACCTTTATGCTGTTCAGTGTGTGGAAAAGATACTTGAAAAACAAGTATTTTTTCAATTTATAATTTACAAACATTTGTAATAGTATATTACAAATTTTATATATATATATATATATATATATATATATATATATATATATAATCATTTACCCGCGATCTGCAAAGAATAGGACCACTGTACCTTACCACGCATGATTATAAAAGGCGACTAAGGAGGGTTCAGCATAGGGCCAGCAACCCTATCTAGTAAAAAAAAAACTATCAGACTGCTACAGAAACAGAAGCAAGGGAAAAAACAAATGCAGGTGGAAGAAGAAATGCTTATCATGAAATTGAGCCCATGAAGGTTGTGGATGAAGGCCAGCCACTGGAAGTCCCCAGCCGGATAGCAGCCCTTTTGGAACCTAAACACAAGATGCAAATAGGCAGCTGGAATGTAAGAACACTTAACCAGACTGGATAACTAGCACAAACCATCAAGGAAATGCATAGATAGACATACTAGGAATACAAGAAGCAAGATGGACAGGACAGGGCAGAAGGAAATTAACAACACAGTTCACAGAAGATACAATGATATGATCAGGTAAAGAAGATCATCATGAAGGAGGAGTACCATTGATTGTAACAAAAGAGGAATCAAGGGCATTGCTGAAATGGACCCCTATAAATCAGAGATTTTTATATGCACACTTCAACTCAAGATTCACAAAGCTGTCTATTATAGTTTGTTATGCACCAACAGAAGCAGCTCAAAAGGAATTGATAAACAATACCACATGGGGAAAGATAGAGCAAGGACAGGAAATCAAGAAAAGATTACTGAACACCAAATCATAAAGGCTAAAATAACACGTTTTAAGTCATTATGTTTAAAAAGACAAAGAAATGAAGGAATCACGCCGTCAAGATAAACGTCAATACTATGACAACATAGCAGAAGCAGCAGAGAAAGCAGCATATCCAAATGACACGAAAACCATATATAAAAATACAAAGCAGATGACAGGTAACTTCAGCACAAGATGTGAGAGTGCAGTAAGGACACAAAATGGACAACTGGTCAGTGGAGAAAGAGAAAAAATTGAAAGATGGAGGGAACACTTTAACACCCTACTAAACAGAACACAAGCAGCACAAACAATAGACATACCTGAAGCAACAACGGAACTAAACATCAATACAGAACCAATAACAATAAGTGAAGTAAAGGAGGCGATAAAGAAGCTAAAATTAGACAGGGCACAAGGTAAAGATGAAGTGACTGCTGAGATGTTGAAAGCAGAAGAAACAGAAACACCAAAACAACTTTGCCGGATATTACAACAAATTTAGGATCTAGAAAAAGCCCCAGAGGAGTGGGAAACTGGCCTTGTAGTAAAACTACCAAAGAAGTGTGACCTTAGAGATTGCGGGAACTAGAGAGGCATTACCCTACTGCCACTCACCAATAAAGTATTTTGCAGAATAATCATCAACAGAATTGTATCAGCACTTGAGGGAATACTTCGGAAAGAGCAGGCAGGATTTAGGAAAGGAAGATCATGCATAGACCACATATATGTACTTAGACAAATATTTGAGCAGGCAAATGAGTGGCATAGCACAACATATGCATTGTTTATAGATTTTGAGAAAACATTTGACAGTGTCAGCAGAGATGCACTGTGGAAAATCCTAAGATGGCAAGGCTTCCCCCATAAGATAGTGAATGTAATCAAAGCCCTATACGAGGGTTTCAGTGCAAAGTGATCTGTGGAAAACATACCTCCAGCAGCTTTATGGTACAAACAGGAGTGAAACAGAGATGTGTAATATCCCAATATTATTTATCTTGACAGTAGACTGGTTAATGAAGGAGGCAACATCAGACAAACACAGAGGATTACAATGGATCCTTGACACAGTGCTGGACGACATTTGTCTACTATCAAGCAGCCGCAAAGATATGCAAGATAAAATAAACAAGCTAACTCAGATATGCAAACAACATAGAACTAAAGATCAATGTAGGAAAGACAAAGTTAATGATGCAAAATATGAACAACAGAAATGTACTCAGAGTAGATAGCAAGTTAGTGGAGAAGGTCAACGACTTTGTATATCTTGGCAGCAGAGTAGTAGAAAATGGAGACAGCACAGAGGACATCAACAGCAGACTTACTAGAGCAAACCAGGCTTTTGGAATGCTGCAGACTATATGCAAATCTAAAAAAACTAAGCATGAAGATGAAAATCAGGATATTTAAGAGTAATGTTCTAAGTGTACTGCTCTATGGTAGTGAATGCTGGAAAATCACCAAAACCACAGAAAACAAATTGAATTCTTTCCAAACTAAATGTTTACGAAGAATTAGAAAAATATTTTGGGCAAATACCATAAGAAATAACATCTTGTTGGCAGAAATGCAGATGAAGCCACTGACAGCAATTATTGAGGAAAGACGCTGGCAATGCTTAGGACATGTGCTCCGAATGACTGACAACTCACTACCAAAAATAGCACTAAGATGGACACCACAGGGGAACAGAAGTAAGGGTAGACCAAAAGAGACATGGAGAAGAACAACAGAGAGGATGTTAAGCAATGGAAGGCTCACCTGGGCAAGAGGGGAAAAAAAGGCAAAGGGGGCATTTGTGGAAAACCTTTGCGGAAGCCCCATGTGCCCTGGGCTAAAATTAAGTTCAGAGAGAGAGAGAGAGAGAGAGAAAGAGAGAGAGAGAGAGATTATTATTATTCTTATTACTATTATTATTATTATTTGCCGTGCTGGATTGCACTGGCGATCATGCTCCTCCATCCTGTGCAGTTCCTGATGTTTCCGATTAATTCATGTGCTTTTTTTTCCGTGCCACTTGGTCAGTCCGCTGAGGTATTTTTTCTCCTGGCCTTCCTCTCTTCCCTTTTTCCTTGACTTTTCCAGTTATTATCGGGTTCTCCAGCCTTCTCTCGACGTTTATAAAAAATTTTGACAGTCTTTTTTTTAGCATTTTTAACCACTTTCCGCTATTCTGAAACTTCTCCGAGGGCCTCTTCATTTGTCTTTATGCGTATTCAGGATGTTTGTGGCATCTTTCTGCAATACCATATTTCTGTTGCTTCCAGTTTCTTTGTCATCTTTTTGTTGACTCTCCAAGTTTCACAACCATATAGCAATCTTGGCTCTACGTAGCACTGTAATACTCTTTTCCTCACTTTTAGGGACATCTTATATGGCAGTATCTTCTTCAAGTCATAAAAGGCATATTTATTGCCTTACCTATTCCTGATTTTATTTCATTTATGTACTTGCCATCACCTGTTACTGTTGCTCCAAGATAACTGAATTTATTTACGTGTGTTAGTGTTTTTGTTAATAAAAACCAACCGAAGCTCAAATATTATACTTGTTCTAACATAAATTTGAACGTCTCACCAAAAAGTTGAGAGATGAAAACATGAGAACACAATTATTTACTATCTGAACATAAAGTTATTTCTAGACTTTTCGCTGAAAGTCGCTTATAAGGTTATAAAATACTTTGGTCGACACATTAAATAAACAATATTTTTTTAAAAAATAAAATATAACACCTTTTCATTAAATAAGAATAAGAGCTAAGTGAGTGTTTTTTGTGTTATATTGGTTTTTCTCACATCGAAATTAATAATTGTAGACTATTTTAAGGTCGGAAACATTTTGTGTGTTACACAGTGTTAATGGTCACTATAACTTGATAGTCTACAGGTTCATGCCAAGTTCTTCTGCGTCACAGCTGATTCTAGACATATAAAAGAGTTCATTATCGTCTTTTTCAGTTTTATTTTCCAGCAACACATAAAAACTTCATGTAAATGTGATTAAACACAGACAGACAGACATAGATAGATAGATAGATAGATAGATAGATAGATAGATAGATAGATAGATAGATAGATAGATAGATAGATAGATAGATATGCTTGCACATATATATAAGACTTAGTATATGCTATCACTACTGCAAATTGCAACTTAACTGCCTCCATTTTTACAGTTATAGTCAACTTTGTCGTTAGCTGTTTTCATTACAGGCAGTTTTTTTTTAGCTCTTTTGTAACAGCTTCTGTACAGCATAAACTGGTTTCTCTACCCTTGAAAATCAGGGGGAACTAACTCTGCATTAACTGATTTTCTCTCCCCTGGCTGGCATTCGCCATGTTTCCTTGAAGTCCTTCCGGTAGTGTAAATGCCGTTTTAAATTTAAATGAGTGGAGCTGTCATGGCAGCCTATCTTAACCAACACAGATCCTGAAACAGGTCATATTCTGTTACAGCAGCAGACCAAGACGATGGCAAGTGACCAGGTTTCTTCCGTTCCCCCCCCCCTCCACCCCTCTCAAAGCAGTGGAGGAAGGAAAGAATGAGGGAACTGCTGTAATCATTTTTTTTTTGCTGGCCTCCAAGAATCAACCGGTAGCAGACAATATGGCGGCACATGTCGTGGTGCCAGGGCTTGTTAACAGAGATTTTCCACTGGGAAGTTCCAACTAATCTGACAGTCGTATCTGGAGCCACGCTGTCTGAAGGGGAAGCCGGCACTGTACGTGCTGTTTGTGTGAAACAGCGGCGGATGTGTCCGACCGGCGAGGGAAAATATACTCCCAATGAGGATTTATTTAATAATTATGCAAGTGTTCTTTGTAAGATGATAATTTGTGACCTTTGCAGTTGTTGAAACACAGCGGATTCTCCATTCGGTCGTGATGGATCTCATTTAAGTCACCGTACCCCCTTCAACTTCGCCCATCTTCATGTATAATGGTACTCAAGGGCGGTAACTCCAGTAAATTATAAATGTCGTGCAAGGACGTAAACATCTTTCAGTTATTTATGATGTGAAAGATAATAAAAAAAAAAAGAGCAAATTATAAATGATTGCAAGGAGAATAGCATCAGTAAAGTAAAGGTGATTGGAAAGGCAGAAAGATAAGTAAATTGGACAGTTTCAAGAATATTAGTATTAGTAAATTATAGACAGTGTGCAAGAGCAGAAAGATTTGTTATATATATATATATATATATATATATATATATATATATATATATATGTCACTACCAAAACTAGCACTAAGATGGACACCACAGGGGAGCAGAAGCAAGGGTAGACCAAAAGAGACATGGAGAAGAACAACAGAAAGGATGTTGAGCAATAGAGGGCTCACCTGGGCAAGAGCAGAAAAAAAGGCGAAGGACAGGCATTTGTGGAAAACCCTTGCGGAAGCCCCATGTGCCCTGGGCACTTAAGGTTCAGATATATATATATATATATATAAACACTAGTAAAGTAGAAAGTTAGTAATGTAGACAGCATTCAAATTACATATATTGTAAATAGTTTTTGAGGACTGTTACAATAAAGTTTATACATTAATGAAGGATAATGACTGTGATAAGTTATTAGAATGTTTGTTAACTATTTCTTAATAAGAAGAAAAAGAAAGAAATGCTGCCATTGGTCCAGCTCTAAATTATTTATATTCAAAGTCTGCTTGATAAGATGACCGTGAAGACAGATGCTGGTGACGAGTATGTTGGCGATGGATGGCAACGGTGCTTGTGACGATATATGGTGTTGATTGGCTGACCTATATACTCATGACATATAAAAGGTTACCGCCTCGTTTACTTTCATAAACTTGACAAGTAGATCAGTCATCCCATTGAATCCCATAGTTCTACTGCTTTATACAAAAAAGACAGTGACATTATAAACGGGACTGTAATCCTAGGCTTTGCTTTCAACTCCACTACGAAATTCGTCGTGACAACAGTGATACCTGGTTGTGGCACATCAGAGATGATGCTGGGGAAGGCTGCTTCCCTATCCGACAATATTGACGGGGATCAGTCATCCCCATGAATCCCATAGTTCTAGTGCTTTATCTCTCTCTCTCTGAACCTTAAGTGCCCAGGGCACAAGGGTTTTCCACAAATGCCTGTCCTTCGCCTTTTTTTCTGCTCTTGCCCAGGTGAGCCCTCTATTGCTCAACATCCTTTTTGTTGTTCTTCTCCATGTCTCTTTTGGTCTAACCTTACTTCTGTTCCCCTGTGGTGTCCATCTTAGTGCTATTTTTGGTAGTGAGTTATCAGTCATTCAGATAGTGCTTTATAGTGACATTATAAACGAGACTGTAATCCTAAACTTTGCATTCAACTCCACCACGAAGTGGACAACAATGATGTCTACACTACAGTCAGAGATGATTGTGCCACTACCAGTGACCAGGCATTTAAGACAGGAAGTGAGACAGAGGCTTGCCTGGGTGTGGCACACCAGATCTGACGTTGGGGAAGGGATACTCTGCTTCCCTATTAGACGGGAAATGAACCAACATTTAGCCTAGAGGCCTTCATAACGGACACTGCAAGTGAAATAATAACAATATATGAAATTATCATAACTGAGAGAATAAATAAGATGCCAAAATGTGATATAAAACAGTAAACTATTATTCCACCAAATTCAGATGCTGCTAAAGATGGGGCAGCCTGTCTTCTTGTCTAGATCCCTGCGCATGTGAAGTTGAAAAAAGAAGAACAGGAGCAACAAATCATCTGCAGTGAGGAACAGCGTAGGAGTCTTTGAGGAAACGTTTCAGATATCTCTAAACCTTAACCTTTGACGTTCCCAAAGTCCTAAGTCTGTGTCCTGAAATGTCGTTTCTCATTTTTCGTACGCATGTCCTCAGCTTGTTTATGCGCGCTCTCTCTCTCTCTATCTCTCCATCTCTCTCTCTCTCTCTCGCACACACACACACATACATGTTCAGAATGTCCCAGAATATAGAACTTTTCAATTGTTTGTAACTGCCTTCAAGTTGGATGGAATAAGGCCGATGGCGTTTTTTCCCATCATGTACAAGAAGTGACTATTTAAGATTTCTTTCCTGTATACCGAAGCTCACAGTATTACAACTTGGGAATGAGAGAAAGTGGGAAGAAACAATAGTAGCAGAAAGTACGCAACTGTAAATGAAGAACATACAACAATCCAATATTTCGACAAATGCTTTTTGTCAAGTGCTACATGCAAAACCAACACACCAAATAAATACACACGAAAAAAAACTAAAAAATTAAACTTAGCATGTTTATATCCTTCTCGCAAGAAAGTCGAGGACAAAAGGCGAATGATAAACATCATAAGGCCATGCTGCTGATGGGCGGAACAACGGACAACTATGACCCAAAAGAAAGCCGCTCTGACACCGTTTTACCGCAGTTGTTCTCTAAACTAAAAGTAGCACTTAAGTCTGAAATGTCAGCTCATCAGACTTTTGCTAGCTCGAAGACGCCGTACCCGAACTGAATGAGACAAGGGTCAGCGACCCACGAGGGTTAGCTAACCACAGCTGACCAACACTCTATCATGCCTGACATGGTGTTACTGGCAACAAAGACTACAAGTGGCAAAAGCGGAAATCTCATGCGAGCTATCAGTAGCTCCATGTGTCTTGGGAACTGAAAGGATGAGAGAGAGAGAGAGAGAGAGGAGAGAGTCTGGCTAAACGAATAAAAATCCACACTGAAAAGCAAATCCGGCTAAAAAAATACGTTTTGCTCAAGATGGATGTATCTTGCCGAAAAGCGCAGATATTGCAGCCTAGCTGAAAACCACGACAAGATGCAACAAACTCCCTTTTGATGACACAGAAGAAGAAGATTCGTAATGTAGAAAATGTACAGGACGCACTTGTTCTGTGTATAGATAATGCCAAATATAAACTTGGCATTGGCTGCGGAAGAGAAAGTGAAGCTAGTTCCGTATCTGAAACAGAATCTTCCTCCAGGAGTTAGCGTATCTTGAGAACATCAAAACAAAATGATTAAAATCACAACTCTAAAACCTGCCATGATAGACTCCGCAATTTCCAACATTCTAACATGAGACACACGTTCTTGGAATCCAAGCTGTCAACAAGATTAACTGGATTACAATCACGTCAAGTGTTAGGAGCCATACTTTTTCCTGAGATCTGAACATCATACTCTCTCTGTTCATTAGTATCGAAATCTCATAAAACCGATGCTAGCCTTTTTTTTCGCCCATCTAAGACTAGCGCAATATTCGATTGCTCAGTTAACTTAACAATACCGCCAGTCTAACTTGCCTAATGATATAATGAAAATATTTCCTAAACGTAGTAGCGTGTGCAGAGATACTTAATGGCAAGTTTTAAGTTACCAGGTCAAGGTTGTGACTCTCTATTAGACTGTCCTCATACCCCACTAGGGGCTCTCATTTTCCAGGAAATTCATCATCATCATCATCATCATCATCGTCGTCGTCGTCGTCGTCATCATCATCAACCAGGTCTTCTTAACCTGGAGCATGAGACTCAAGTCTCCAAACATTTTTTAAAAACTTTCTTATGAGATTATAATGTTCTTTGAACTGTCTTGTTCATTGCTATTCATATGTAAACATTTAAAAGAGTGGCAAATCTCCCTAATATGGGCTTATTGCCCAGGACTCGCCGGAATCACAGGCAATGAAATGGCAGATCAACTGGCAAACAAAGCAACAGCCCACAAATGGACAAAGCAGACAATATAACAGACACCCTAACAAAACTACAGAAAGATGAATAACAAAAACTTGAATCCAAGACCCGTCACCAAAGACTATGCGAAAAGGAAATAACGAAGGGCAGTGGTAGACTGAAGAGGACATTGTTAAGAGAGGCCAAATTAAAAGGCATAAAATCCCTTGATGAGGTTGAAAGACTCGCCGAAGACAGGAAAAATTGGAGAACTACTTTGCTAGCCCTATGTGACGTTTAACGGCACGGGAAGGATATAAGATATATAAGATAAGTGGCAGACATTCAGAACTTCGCAGAAAAGATCGAGCTGTATTAAATCAATGCGCCATTGGCACTGTCAACCAACATACACCACGAACAACACTGAGGTTAAAGGCTGAGAACATATGGCAGTGTTCTGAGTGCAAGAAGGCCCATCTCTAGGCCAGCGGAAGAACATGCCGTTCTTAAAGTTAAAGTTCATATGTAAAGTAAAACCAAGCTCTTGGCGTCTTTTATGGTCGTGTTGGTAACTAACAAGGCTCATGATGATGATGATTTCCAGAGTCTAGTTGGAGCATATTGGCCAGTCCAGTAGTGATCTGTAACCGTATAATATTTAGAGTCCCTGAGCTAAACGCATAAAAAGTGTGTCAGAAGAGTTTTCAACCTTGCAAAATATGGAAAACTGATAATTAAAATCACACCAGTTTTAGTGCAGGAACTGAAACGTATCAATGCCTTCAGTTTTCTTACTTAATTCCTTTCAGTGTACAGCAGTACAGAGAATTTGTGTTTGTTATCCCACGAGTGTGTAAACCACGCTGTTATAACATACAGAGCTGCATTTTAACAACCACGTTGTTATAACTTTTGCTGAGTAGCACTTTAACAGTCACGCTGTTATAACTTATGCGGGGCTGCGTTTTAACAACCACGTTGTTATTACTTACGCAGAGCAGCACTTTAACAGCCACGCTGTTATAACTTATGCGGGGCTGCGTTTTAACAACCACGTTGTTATAACGTATGCGGAGCAGCACTTTAACAGCCACGCTGTTATAACTTATGCGGGGCTGCGTTTTAACAACCACGTTGTTATTACTTACGCAGAGCAGCACTTTAACAGCCACGCTGTTATAACTTATGCGGGGCTGCGTTTTAACAACCACGTTGTTATAACGTATGCGGAGCAGCACTTTAACAACCACACTGTTATAACTTATGCAGAGCAGCATTTTAACAACCACGTTGTTATTACTTACGCAGAGCAGCACTTTAACAACCACGCTGTTACAACATTGGAGCAGGATTTTAACAACCACGCTGTTATAACTTATGCAGAGCAGCATTTTAACAACCACGCCGTTATAACTTACCGGAGCAGCATGTTAACAATCACGCTGTTATAACTTACCGGAGCAGCATGTTAACAATCACGCTGTTATAACTTACCGGAGCAGCATGTTAACAATCACGCTGTTGTAACTTATGCAGAGTAGTACATCTCCTTTCAACCTTTATTTCTTCTATGATTTCTTTGAAATTATTATTATTATTAGTGTCATGTCAGGTAACTTTTGAGATCATGTTCCTCCATCTTGTGCTGTCCTTGTTGTTTCCGATCAATTCTAATGCTTTTTTTTTTTTTACCCCATTCCACTTGGTCTAAACAGTGAGATATTTTTCTCTTGGCCTTCCTCTCTTCCTTTTTCTTTAGAATTTTTCATTCATTACCAAGTTCTCTAACTTCTCTCTTTTCATGGTGTGTCCAAAAAATTTTAACTATCTTTTTTCTTATCATTTTAACTAGTTTTCGTTGTTCTGAAACTTCTTTGAAGAGGTCTCTGTTCGGTATCTGAAAACGTGACATGGACAAAACCGCAAACCACGCAGCATATACTAATAATCGGTAATAAATATTAATAACTTGCTTATCAATATAACATTAACAAAGCTTCGCTGAAACAAATCGAGGTTTCTTAATACTGGAAAGGTAAATGTGGGCAGGCGTGATACTGACCGTATCAGACTTTCATGTGCCGAAGTTCGTGGAAATGCAGACCTTGCACCGTATCCCCAACATGTCTTAATGGCATGGAAGCGGGGATTTTACTCCTTTTTTTTTTAAACTTCAAATTGCGTCCTGCATCCAAAAGTAAAGAATTCTTTTGAGATAACCTTCTTTTAAAAAATAAATAAATAAATAAAAACTTACGTAGAATAAAGATTTCATTACACCTTTACGAACATAGAAAATAAATGAAGTTTATGTATGTGCTCAAGTTCACACTGAATTTAAGCAACTGAAATTTGACAGTGAGTTACTTTTGTGCTAATGTAGCGTTCGTATGAAAATGAGATACAAATAAAGGAACAAAGCGTCTAGATATTATTAGAAGACAGGTGAACAGATAAACTCCAGTATAGTTCGTGTTTTCAGCAATTTTGCTCCACCCCCCCCCCCCACCCACCTCCCCTCCCCCCCCCCCCCCCCAGCCCCACTTTGTAGACAGTAAGTAATAAACAGGCAATGATTTTCTCGCTGCATTTTTTAATCAGTATATTTTCTTCCAAGATCCATGTTGTTTTGTTTTGTTTTGTTTTGTTTCAGATTTTGAAGTCTCTTAACTGAGTGTCATAGAATGGATGTGCTATTGTACAAACTGGATGTAACAGGCGGTGGCGAGTCCAACATTGACTTGTTTGAGTTCCGATCTAAATGAAAATCGGACACAGACTGTCCCGAGGATTGTATCAACTTGTGTGCCAGTAGTGCTGGTCCATGTTAAGTTCCTGCTTTTGTTCTCATCTCTCTATAAATGTCAACTCTTTTCTTTTGTTCTTATCTCTCTTTAAATGTCAACTATTTTCTGTTGTTCTCATCTCTCTCTATAAATGTCAACTCTTTTCTTTTGTTCTCATCTCTCTATAAATATCAACTCTTTTCTTTTGTTCTCATTTCTCTATAAATATCAACTCTTTTCTTTTATTCTCATTTCTCTATAAACATCAACTCTTTACTTTTATTCTCATCTCTCTATAAATGTCAACTCTTTTCTTGTGTTCTCATCTCTAGATAAATGTAAACCACTACAAGATGTGAGAGCAAGGAAAGGAGCAGATATAGGAAGTGATCACAACCTTCTGGTAGCAAAAATAAAACTAAAATTAAGGAGAGCCAAAATCGGAGAACACAGAAAGGCACTTTTTGATACAGCAAAACCGAAAGACCAAGCAAACAAGGAATGAATTCTCAATAGTACTTAAGAACCGCTTCAGTGTCCTACAAGACGAAGCAGAAATGTCCATTCTAGAGTTCAATAAAACACTACAGGAAACAGCAAAAGAGGTGCTGGGGTATCGGAAACGGAGAAAAATTGGAATGGATAAGCAAGACCACATGGGAAAAGATAGAGCAAAGAAAAGAAATCAAGAAAAAATTACTGAACACCAAATCACAAAGGTTAAAAGAACAAGTTTTAAGTAATTATGCGCAAAAAGACAAAGAAGTGAAGGAATCATGCCGTCAAGATAAACGTCAGTACTATGACAACTTAGTAGAAGCAGCAGAGAAAGCAGCATATGCAAATGACATGAAAACCATATACAAAATCACAAAGCAGATGACAGGTAACTTCAGCACAAGATATGAGAGTGCAGTAAGGACACATAAGGGACAACTGATCAGTGGAGAAAGAGAAACAATTGAAAGATGGAGGGAACACTTTAACACCCTACCAAACAGAACACAAGCAGCACAAACAATAGACATACCTGAAGCAACAAAGTAACTAAACATCAATACAGCACCAATAACAATAAGTGAAGTAAAGGGGGCAATAAAGAAGCTAAAATTAGACAGGGCACCAGGTGAAGATGAAGTGACTGATGAGATGTTGATAGAAGAAGAAACAGAAACACCAAAACAACTCTGCCCGATGCTACAACAAATATGAGATCTAGAAAAAGCTCCAGAGCAGTGGGGAAACTGGCCTTGTAGTAAAACTACCACAGAAAGGTGACCTCAGAGATTGCGGGAACTGGAGAGGCATTACCCTATTGCCACTCACCAGTAAAGTATTTTGCAGAATAATCATCAACAGAATTGTACCAGCACTTGAGAAAAAACTTCGGAAAGAGCAGGCAGGATTTAGAAAAGGAAGATCATGCATAGACCACATATTTGTACTTAGACAAATATTAGAGCAGGCAAATGAATGGCACAGCACAACATATGCATTGTTTACAGATTTTGAGAAAGCCTTTGACAGTGTCAAAAGAAATGCGCTATGGAAAATCCTAAGATGGCATGGCCTCCCCCATAAGATAGTGAATGTAATCAAAGCCCTATATGAGGGTTTTCAGTGCAAAGTTATCTGTGGAGAACATACCTCCAGCAGCTTTAGGGTACAAACAGGAGTGAAGCAGGGATGTGTACTATCACCGACATTTATCTTGGCAGTGGACTGGTTAATGAAGGAGGCAACATCATATAAACGCAGAGGATTACAATGGACCCTTGACACAGTGCTGGAGGACCTTGACTTTGCGGACGACATTTGTCTACTATCTAGCAGCCACAAAGATATGCAAGATAAAATAAACACGCTAACTCAGAATGCAAACAACATAAGACTAAAGATCAAGGTAGGAAAGACAAAGTTAATGATGCAAAATATGAACAACAGAAATGTACACAGAGTAGATAGCAAGTTAGTGAAGAAGGTCAACGACTTTGTATATCTTGGCAGCAGAGTAGTAGAAAATGGAGACAGCACAGAGGACATCAACAGCAGACTTACTAGAGCAAACCAGGCTTTTGCAATGCTGCAGACTATATGGAAATCTAAAAAAAACTAAGCATGAAGATGAAAATCAGGATATTTAAGAGTAATGTTCTAAGTGTACTACTCTATGGAAGTGAATGCTGGAAAATCACCAAAACCACAGAAAACAAGTTGAATTCTTTCCAGACTAAATGTTTACGAAGAATTAGACAAATATTTTGGCTAAACACCGTAAGAAATAACATCTTGTTGGCAGAAATGCAGATGAAGCCACTGACAGCAATTATTGAGGAAAGACGCTGGCGATGGTTGGGACATGTGCTCCGAATGACTGACAACTCACTACCAAAAATAGCACTAAGATGGACACCACAGGGGAACAGAAGTAAGGGTAGACCAAAAGAGACATGGAGAAGAACAACAGAGAGGATGTTGAGCAATAGAGGGCTCACTTGGACAAGAGGGGAAAAAAGGCAAAGGACAGGCATTTGTGAAAAAGCCTTGCGGAAGCCCATGTGCCTTGGGCACTTAAGGTTCCGAGAGAGAGAGAGAGAGAGAGAGAGAGAGAGAGAGAGAGAGAGATGTAAACTCGTTTCTTTTTACGGCCGCCTCCTTGACAGTGTTGAAGCACAGATGGGATGAGGAGTGCAGCACTTTGGCTTGCCTTAAGAACTGGAGACGACCAAACAAATGAGCTGTTCGGGAAAATGACCTCGAAGGAGACCCAGGCGAACTCTACGCCGGTATCTGGGATGTAGAGAAACATCATCTTGCTGCACAAGCACCGTGAAATAATGGTCAGTTCTAATTCCCTAGCCCCAAAGACTACGCTACCTCTTTACCACAGTCAGTTTTCCTTCCTATACTTGTTCAGTTCATGCCACTTCAGTTCGGGCGTAGATAGCAATTACACGTGAATTTATTTAACAAAGGGCACATAACTGACACAGTGGTTAACGTACCCATCTCTCACAGCAAGCTCGATAATTCAAGCCCTACCCCAGACACCTAACTGTATCAATACACAAATTTCATCAGCGCGTCGTACGAATGCTTCATTGATCTCTAGCGCGAATAGAAAGCATTAAGTATCCTGTATTTATAGTCTCTACTTCATGTAGTTCCCATATTATAACTGCCCGGACAATCTGTTTTTGATTGAGTTCAGTATTGTATTCATGGTCAATAATGGAGTCGACTACCGTAATTTGCAGCGTAATCGAATCTAGTACTGTACTATGTTGAGAATTCAAGTTCCAGTGAAACCAAGGCTTAAGAATTTTGCAGGCTGGGATCCAAATATTCCCAGTAAGGGCCAGACTGACAGGCCAGGTCTGATTTATGTTTCCAGGGAGCGAAAGAACGTAAGAGAGCTCAGAAAATTACCTTCACAGGAGATGGTATCTCGAGCTAGTCTCCTGGCCTGCAGACAGCAGACATGTAGTCTTCTCCTGTACGTTGAGCAGTTTTGACGTTTGACTGCTGATGCTGCAGCAACCGGTTTATCCCGGCATGAAGAGCTACGACATTATCGTTTATCCATCTTCGATTTTTATGAGCTTGCAAATCGTTTCTATCTAATTCTCTCTCTCTCTCCCCCCCCCCCCCAAACCAGAAACCAATCGTTTAGGATGTAGAAGTATTTCTAGAAAGCACTTGAAGAAGAGTTAGGTGCACAAAATATAACTCTCCAATGCACTTGGAGGCATACACGAAACAGTTCACTTCTCTGTACAGAGTTCATTCTCAGGGTTCCAATTTCAAGAACTGTCTTGGAGCTTGTGTGAATGCGGTGACATAATTTATGTACTGGGCTGAAAACACATTTTTGTCTGCCGCCAAGAGAATTTATATTGTTACTTATTATGACCTAGGCTGGCATCAGCAGACGTTATCTCAAACACTCCCAGCCCTTCTCATTCTGTGTTTGTATAGACGTCAGCGTGAGAGAAAGACAGATACTTCGTGGGTTTCCTTTCTAGTTTACCTTTTCATAGTAGTAGTTTCATGATAAATGAAGAGATTCTAACTGAGGCTGGGCAAAAGAGAGAAATTATGGCAAATTTCAGATCACGACAATTCATATTTGTGGGACATGTTTTGAGAAGAGGCAAACTCGAACATCTAGTGACAACAGGAAAATTGGAGGGACAAAAGGACATAAAAAAGACAAAGAAATAAGATTCTTGACGGACTAAAAGAGTAGCATAGAGCACGGTCAAACAAGCACCTTATAGAAAGAGCAAAGGATAGGTGGTTGAGGAAATCAGTGACGACCGACGCCTGATTGTCATATGGGCCAGAGAGAGAGAGACAGAGAGAGAGAGAGAGTTTCATGACAGACAGCCCGAGTGAATAGTGTGCTGTGGTTCAAGTCACAGTCATTCTCTTTCTGTTTCCCCCCCCCCCCCCCTTTCTCTCATATCTTACGTGTTTCATTTTTTTCTTTCTTAATTGTTTCATATTTCTCTTTCTCTCAAATCTTAAGTGTTTCACATTTCTCTTTCTCTCATATCTTAAGTGTTTCATATTTCTCTTTCTCTCATATCTTAAGTGTTTCATATTCTCTCATATCTTAAGTGCTTCATATTTTTCTTTCTATCATATCTTTAGTGCTTCATATTTTAGAGACTGGCCATACAACACTGAGCTTTGTCACTGAAATTTTTCACAGAAGTGAGTCAGTGAAGCAAAATCGAACATTTCAGACTGTTCGCCCCCACCCCCACGCAAGGCTATATGTTGCATTTTTCTCTATAACAGGAGTCTGGGCTTCTTTCAATTTCAGTTTCATCTGATCCTTTACTGTTCAGTCTCGCTAGCATACGCTAGTTCTGTTTAAGTAAGCTAGTTCTAAGTTCAAGTTCTAAGTAAGCTAGTTCTAAGTTCAAGTTCTAAGTAAGCTAGTTCTAAGTTCAAGTTCTAAGTAAGCTAGTTCTAAGTTCAAGTTCTAAGCAAGCTAGTTCTAAGTTCAAGTTCTAAGTAAGCTAGTTCTAAGTTCAAGTTCTAAGCAAGCTAGTTCTAAGTAAGCTACAAAGAGAACAAAAGGCAAATTTAAACGCGGCAGATTTTTTTCCACTTTGGCCGTTAAGACTCGAGTGAAGTCCCATAGTTTATGGGACAGAACCTGCGCTTTATGTGCTTCTTTCACTTCCAGCCTTGTATGTAACGTAAGCCAGTGGCTTGCAGTGTAGGCAGGTATTTCCCAACTTTCGTTTGTCCTATGTACAGCGTGCCGAGTACCCATTTGTGTACCTAGGTCGACTGAAGCGTGACGGGCAAGGCTATGTCCAACATCTTAACGCTGAGAGACCGCATAGCTATCGATTCCGGGAATTCAGGATTGTAGCACACTGACAGATTCATACAAATGATTGAAAAACCAGCAAACAAGCTAACAAAACCAACGTATTTTAAAGTGTGCAAGGACTATAACGCTTTCCCAGATAGTTCAGATGCTGCCATTTTTTAGAGATAAAAGCGTTTTTTAGTTGATAACTACAGATTCAAATGTAGGACGAGCACCAGCTTGACGGAGAGAGGACAGCGCTCTTACCATCTAGGACACCTTGCGTAAGAATTCAAGATGGCCGAGCTGATAGTATGATGTTCTCTCGACGCTAGGTAGCTGCTAGGCATAACTGTAGTCCGTTGTTCAAATCATGATCACTCTCTCTCTCTCTTTCTCTCTTCATCTCCCCCCCCCCCCAACCCAAACCCTATATCTCACGTCTAGTTCTTCGCCAAAAATTCCATTCCAAAGGAAAGGAAAAACTAATTCTGTCAGTCCGTAAGAACAGCGAAGAGCAGAACCTCTATCTTAATGCGAAGAAAACTAAATTGATGACAACTGACAAAACAAACACGGCAGCTGAAATATGTATCAATGAGGAAAAACTGGAAGAAGTGGAGAGTTTTGAATATCTTGGATCACTACTAACTAATAATGGAGATACAATGAGGGAAATTAAAAGGAGGACATCTATCGCTCTTCACAAAGTAAAACAAATAAAGAATCTATAGAGAGGAGCAGACAGAACTACAAAAATAAGATTTTTAAAGGCATGCATCTTTCCCATCGCAACATATGCCTGTGAGACCTGGACATTTAACAAAACAGCTGAGAAACACATAAATGCCTTTGAATGTAAATGCTACAGAAGAGTTCTCCAAATATCGTGGACACAAAAAAGAACAAATATATCTATACTACAAGAGCTTAATTTTGAAGAAGGCTGACTAGTAAAGAGGATTAAAGAGAGAAAACTTAAATATTTTGGACACATTAAGCGTCGTGATAATTTAGAGAAGACCGTATTGGAAGGATACATAATGAGAAAAAGAAAGAGAGGAAGACTAAAACGAAGATGGCTGCAAGACATCATTGACGATCTGCAAATGGATGCAACAGCAGCAGGCCATCTTGCTCCAACTGAGAGACCTACAGGAGTGCTGTTTGGGAGGCAAAGTTCCGCAAGGGACATGCAAATGAATGAATGAATGAGTTCTTCGCCTACTACTCTTCGAAGTTAAATTATACATGCTATGATCTAACACAGCAGACCTACCTTCTCACACTGCGTAAACCTCGTTTGTAACTTGCAAAATGTATGTCTAAATTTGAAGTGTGTTGGGTGATATCTTTGAATACCGAATAAAAGTATTTTCACGTGATAGTACAGCAGATTTACAGACTTGGCGCGGCGATGGTGTAGTGGCTAGTGCTCTCGCCTGCCGATTAGAAAACCCGTGCGTCTATTTCGCACTCGGGCGGAAGTGTCTGGACCAACCGGCACCAGGGTCAGCCCGGCCTAAAAATGTAAGAACCTGGGGTTTCTCTAGGAAAACAAAGGCAACAAGGACAGGTGTTGACATCCCTGCCTTAAATGCTGTAGTGGCCTAGAAATGTGAACGCCCCAACACTGCACACTCTTACGGCATGCAAATGCTTCATGGACATACATAGACAGTAGATTTTTTTCCAGTTAGATTTCATATTTTTGCTCCATAGGATGTGTAAATGTTTCGTGAACTAATCACGCACAACATGAGTAAATTATTCAAGTCAATGAAGGCAACGAATTTTACTTTTTTGTGTTTTTTTTTTACAACTGGAGTTTAAAAACAACAGAAATTTCATAAATTTTACCTTTCACGAATTCAGGCGAAAGAATTTATGCACCATTTATTTAACTCTTATATTTCGTGTAAATAAAAAGTGTATAGCCCTAAAACTTGTTGGGGAAAGAAAAAGTATCATTTATATATAGGACAGTGACGGGTGGTTGGCTGCCTTACATATCATGGACTGTTTTTTTTTTTTAGAAGTATGGTCAATATAGTTCTTCAACCATCATAAACGGTGCCAGGTGCTCATTTTAATGTCCACGATTTGATCTCACTTCTGACTGGCTATCACACAGATCTGGGTGTAATATACTCCAGTCGCTGCCATCGATCCTGCGGCCCACAGATTTTGCCAGCTCTCCTTTGAGCCGTTTCACTCTTGGTTCTGGAGGGTGGACGCCACTATTTTGCTTCAAAAACGGCAGACGGTTGCACAGAGGGCCGAAGTTGTAATTCTTGCCAGCGTCCGCAACATCATCGCCTTCTGCTCCGGGCAGTGTTTCCTTTCCCAGATCGTTGCTCCTGGATTTGTTTTCATGCTCCAGCTTCCGGTGTACTAGAAGCGTTCGCTTGAGATTCTCCCGCTGCTTCTTCAGTTCGTAGCTGCTGAGTTCCATCAGCCTGCATGCCTGACACGGGGTAGAACTGATCAGCTCCTGGAGTTTCTCGTTCCTCTCGGATGAGGTCACAGAGCTCAGTCTTGATTCAGACTGCATAGCGCCCAATTCAGTCAAGCTGAACTTCAGGGCTTCTTTCGTGTCAGACATTGAAGCAGCTTCGACACTTTGGCGTGACTTCCGATGTTTCCTAACTTCTTTTTTTTTCAGTTTGCACCCCACATCTGAAAAAAAAAAGAAATGTTCTAATTTAAAAAATTGCTGAAGTTTTAGTCATTTTTAAAAAATCTTTTCAAACTGCCAGAAAATCTGATGCACAGTCCTTCGCCTCTTGGCTTGCTTGATGAATTTTTACCTGAAGTAGTTTTCAGTCAGATATTTGTGCATGTCTATTTGACATCTGGTAGGTCAGGGAGAAGCATATGAAAAGGAAATGAGGACCAAACTTGAAGACAGAAGACGCAAGCGCAAGGAAACTAAACCATGCAACACAAATGCTGCTTGTTACAGTGGTTGATTATGCAAACCCAGCACTGGTAGACTTGAAACGTATTTAGACCATTAAAGAGACACTGATTAATATTTAGCGGAGATTCTTTCAACATGCTGACACAGTAAAGTGACATGCTAGAAATGTCAAGAGAGCGATTCACAATTTAACTTCATCTTACAGAGCCAGCAAAAGGTCTGAGCTAACATTCATGTAACAGATTCACTGGAAGAATAGGACTTCATCTGAACTATTAAAAATTGTATCTGGGGAGATAAACTAAGGACTATGTTGGTCCTAGAAAAACTTGACTCTTCCATAATTTTCAGCGAGAAGGATGAAGATAACTATAAAGAATGGTGGCCGTACAGACAAAAAGCTACCTCCTGCAGCAGAATGTACAAACTAAGAAAAAAGTAGGAACAACTTTATTATTTAACGATTACAAAGTTGTGACGTTTCGGCGCAAGCCTTCATCAAACAAAAACAAACAGGACGAATAATCAAAGAGAGGGGACAGATTATAGATTCAACTGAAATTTTATGTAATTTTATGTAATTTAAATAATAAAAGTGAAAAAAATTAATGACTTATCTGAGGTCTTGGAACCTTCTTGAATTACGATCGCTTGTATGTCGCGAATACCTTGACAGAGACAGAGGAAATTCTAGAAAGATGGAAGGAATATTGCAGAGGAATGTATGAAACAAAAGACTGTGAAAGCAGAAATCAACAGTGTGAATTATTATTGGAAGAGAAAGAACCCGAACCGACAATGGAAGAAGTTTTATGGGCAATAAAGAATCTGAAAAATGTTAAATCACCAGGATGTGATGAGATAACAGCTGAGCTTATTAAAGCAGGGGAAAGGAATGTGTAACAATCTATCATGCATTATGTAAAAAGATATGGCATTCAGGTATTTGGTCAAAAGAATGGAAAAGAACTGTATTCATACCTGTGCCAAACAAAGGGTAACCTGAAATTATGCACAAATTACAGAACTGTTGCCCTGATTAGTCATGCCAGTAAAATTCTGTTAAAAATCATAATCGGTAGACTTCGTAAGAAAATACAAGAAGAAGTCAATATGGTCCAAGTTGGTTTCAGGCAAGGAAGAGGATCAAGAGATCATATATTCATTATAAGATTAATAATAGAGAAATGCAGAGAATTTAATGTGAATCTATATTTATCTTTTATAGACTACTCAAAGACATTTGATTGTGTACAACACCAGAAACTTCAGGAAATAATGGAAAAAATGGTATTTCCAACACATTTGATACAATTAACATCACTGCTGTATCTAGACCAACAGGCAGCACTAATAATAAATGGTGAAACAGCTTGGTTTGACATAAAACAAGGGGTCCGTCAGGGGTGCATTATATATGCTGATGACACAGTATTACTGTCGACAAACACAAAAAGGAATGGAAAAACTAATTATGTCAGTCCGTAAAAACAGCGAACAGCAAAACCTCTATCTTAATGCAAAGAAAACTAAATTGATGACAACTGACAAAACAAACAAGGCAGCTGAAATGTGTATCAATGAGGAAAAATTGGAAGAAGTAGAGAGTTTTGAATATCTTCGATCATTACTAACTAATAATGGAGATACAATGAGGGAAATTAAAAGGAGGACATCTATCGCTCTTCAAAAAGTAAAACAACTAAAGAATCTGTGGAGAGGAACGGACAGAACTACAAAAATAAGATTTTTAAGGACATGCATCACAACATATGCCTGTGAGACCTGGACACTTAATAAAACAGCTGAGGAACACATAAATGGATTTGAATGTAAATGCTACAGAAGAGTTCTTCAAATATCATGGACACAAAAAAGAACAAATATATCCATACTACAAGAACTTAATACTGAAGAAGGTGGCTAGTAAAGAGGATTAAACAAATAAAACTTTAAAATTATGGACACAAACGTCATGATAATCTAGATAAGACCGTCTTTGAATGGTACATAATGGGAAAAAGAAAGAGAGGAAGACCAAGGCGAAGATGGTTGCAAGACATCGTTAATGATTTGTTATCACGTGCAGTGCTTTGTGTATAGTAGTATACCTACACACTAATTATTGTGCATTACTAAGTCTTTTCCCCCTGCAGCAGGTCCACAAGTTCGCTCCACTGCTATTCCAGCACCCTGGAGTTGCGAGCAGATGTTCTCTGCTGTCCGTGCGATGAAGATGTTGAGACACTAGCATTCTTCTCGCGGTTATTTGTCAGTTCCTGAATGGAACTATAAAGGAGGGAGTGCGCACTGCTTCTTTAGCAGACTCCACCGCCATGAGAACAATGCAAACCCTGCCCTGCCAACCAGGTTGAGGATGTTACTGGGGGTACCAATGAAGAGGCAGGACATGGTCTTGGTCAGCCACGGGTCACTAAACACCAAAGAGGACAGCCCTGTCACCCATCATTGATTGCAACAGTTTGAAAAACGTGAAACGACTTGCTCCCCCCTGTGGCGAAATCTGTCGAAACCCAAAATATTCCCACATTCAGTTTATCAACAACATATTGTTCTGGTACACGACTCGCTCTGTTTAATAGTTTTCAAAAGGCTACTCCTAACTAACAAAACTCACCGTTCTGTACCACACAAAAAAATGAGATGAAAGGAATCTACAAACTGGACATGACAATGTTTTTAAGCCCAAAGCGTTGCGTAGGAAGTCCGCGGATGACGTCATGGCTACAACATCGCAACCAATCGTTCCCGTACACAACAAATCTGTAGTCAAGTGTTGGTGCGCAATTCTTCCTCTGCAAATCGTTTGTGTCAACGGAAGTGCAAGTCAGTGATCTCTCTCTCTCTCTCTCTCTCTCTTTCGATATAATATATATGAACGTATGTAAGTATGTATGTATGTATGTATGTATGGTAAAGCATCACGCTGGAACGCCTGGAACAATTTCAACCAAACTTGACACACATATGACTTACAATCTGGACAATCCACCGTGGGGGTTAGAGAATCCCTAGGACCCCTGGGGGGGGGGGGCTGGTTGGTGAGGGCTTCGATTGATGCAAACACTACCCTGCTGAACGACGGGAAGTAACTCCTGTTATATTTATGGCTGCTTTGGATTGTCAGCCCACACAAATCAATGACGTTATGTCTGCTGAGATGCCGAACCTTTGGCATTGATAACGAGAAACATTATACACAGAGCAGATTTCTGATTCACGAAAGAAACCCTACTGTTGTTCATCTCAGCGTCTATTTATAAAATGGTCAGAGTGTTTTATTTCATAATAGAGAGCGCCCATACAATGTTTGATCCGCCACCAACCACATTGGGGGGGGGGGGCTAGCGGTGGGGGTGGGATGTAATTCAGCCCCCATCAGCTTTGAGGGGGGCTCAGGCTAGGGGTGAGAAGGGGGTGGCATGTACCAAGCATCGAAAACAACCGATATTAGTGTTGAATCCATAGTTTTTGGGGTCCTTCAGATGAATAGGGACATTCCCGATGCCGTTCGTTTAAGTCCAAGTTCAGCCCCTATCGGCGTGAGGGGGCCTGGGGTGGGGGCTAGACGGGGGTGATATGTAAAAATAATTGAAAACGATCGATATTAGTGTCGAATCCATAGTTTTCGGTGTCGTGGAGATGAATAGTGACACTCCCGATGCCGTTTAATTTCAGTCCCATTCGGCATGGAGGGCCTTAGGGGTGAGGGTGGGAAATAAAATGTCCAAACTGACCGAGATTTGTGTCGAATCCACACTGCTCGGGGCCGCTAAGCTGATCGGCAGCAGTCCTGATGACAATTAAGCCCAAGTTTAGTCAAATAGAACGAACAGAATTCTGTAGAACAGTCTAGACTCTGTAGAACCTTCTAGAAGGTTGTGGAAATGAATAGATCTTTGCAGAACGGTCTAGAAGGTTGTGGAAATGAATAGAACTTTCATGATTGGGATAAATAAATACCCGGACAACGTCGGGTACTCAGCTAGAGGGGGAGAGAGAGAGAGAGAGAGAGTGTGTGTGTGTGTGTATATATATAAATTGAGACAAGGGATGATATTTTGTCAGAAATGTTATAATAAAAGTAGTAATGATCGAATTAAAGGTCCCATATGAATCAAACAGTACAATTTGTATATATTGTAGAAAGTAAAGTATGGAATGCATGTACAGTGTCATGGAGATTCAGGTAGGATCCTTTGGTCAGTTATTATTAGGTTTCCTATTCAAAAACAGAAAGCTCCGTGGGAAGAACTTTTATAAATTTTTCCTGAAATTAGTCTCTGATAAGAAATGGGGGGGGGGGGGGGGAGGCCGTGGCTGATGGGCCCCCTCAACAGCGTGGGGCCCAGGGATACAACTCCGGCTCCTCCTTCTCCCCTCATGTCAAGTCTGTGCATATATCTAAATGACTGAGCACTGAAAATGGATGTAGGTTAAGGAACACTAAACCCCAGAATAAATGCAAGGCGAGGCGCATTTGATTTCACTGCACAGATAATGTCAATAAATGAAGGAGAAATAAGATGTCGACAGAGCTCAGCCCAACGTATAAAGGATTTCACTGGAGTCCAAAGTAACTGAACAAGTAAGAGTGTGATATCAGTATCATCAGTGGCTAAAATCTTCTTCTTCTTCTTCTTCTATCAGTTTCAAACATCGACTTGTATAGTTTTGAAGTAGTTGGTGGTCATCTGGAGGGCATGGGGGTCCAAATTCAGTTTGTTTTGTACTATGGTAGTTGGCCATGTTTGCCTCCTCTGTTGCCCATTTATTGGTCACTCCTGTCGAATGTGGCCTGCCATAATGTGGTTGATGAAACATGCACATTCGTCGCTTGATCCTAAATTGAATTTCTTGTACAGATGGTATCTTGGTCTGTTGTGCTTTTGGATAATGACTTTATCTCTGTTTAGTTGGCAGAAGACATCGTCTCTTTGGTGGCCTGGGTGCTCTTTCTCTCATTTGTTCCTGTAGCTGAGATTTATCAGTGGTTGGCCTTCTCACATGATATGCTGGTGTCTGTCTGCGCTAGTTTACCTCCTTCTTTTGCTAGGGTATCTACTGCTTTATTTAGCTCGGGTCAAGAAACGCCCTTACTCCAGGGTTTCTCAACACTAGGGTTCCGCGGCGGATCTGTAGGGGCTCCACCACTGATGGTGACTGAAATATCCCATTTAGGGTTAGTTACATGCGTTTGCTTTTGTCCAAGACAGGTTGGTTAAAAAGTCATTTTAATTCTACGCAAAGAAACAAAACATATTCTTGCACATACCACATACCGCAAGCCATACCCGATGAACATTTTGTATACTATACATTTATTATTTTTGTTTTCGGCGGCAGCGATATCTACTGAATAAATTAAAAACCATTTTTTTAAAACCTGTCTACACTAGTGGCTTTATTAGAACTGGTATATTTTGGATATTTTGTGTTGCGCGGGAGGGGGCATGATAATGGTAATAGCTGGGAAGATGTAAGGGGGTGGGTGTGGGCGAACATAGGAAGCGAAAAATCAGCTGCGGCCGGGGGGGGGGGGGCGCCGAGAAGGGTTGCTGTGATTTCATCACTTAGTATATTCTTCCGTGCATATTAAGATACCAGCAGTTCTACGCTGAGTATAGAAAGTACCAGCAGTTCTACGCTGAGTATAGAAAGTACCAGCAGTTCTACGCTGACTATAGAAAGTACCAGCAGTTCTACGCTGACTATAGAAAGTACCAGCAGTTCTACGCTGACTATAGAAAGTACCAGCAGTTCTACGCTGACTATAGAAAGTACCAGCAGTTCTACGCTGACTATAGAAAGTACCAGCAGTTCTACGCTGACTATAGAAAGTACCAGCAGTTCTACGCTGACTATAGAAAGTATCAGCAGTTCTACGCTGACTATAGAAAGTATTAGCAGTTCTACGCTGACTATAGAAAGTATCAGCAGTTCTACGCTGACTATAGAAAGTATCAGCAGTTCTACGCTGACTATAGAAAGTACCAGCAGTTCTGCACTGACTATAAACCTTAACATGATCTTATATCTGGGCATCATTGTAATATCTTACTGGCAGCTCTTTATCTAAACAAGGATGTTACGACACGGTGTGAGTTTAAATCTTGCCCTTCTGGCCATCTGGATGCAAAAATAAATGTTTTCTGTACGAAGAAAATACTGAAGATAATATTTGAAGGAACTATCTTGTGTATATATTTTTTCAAAACATAAACAATAAAGACGAAAGAACAGAGAATGATCTATGGTTGGAAAAAGTCTTTGACGAATCAGATTTAAAAAACAGGATGCACTTTTGCAATTTTACAAGCTCCAGGTAATTAACTATTCGCAATGCACTGACTGTAAATGTATGTTAGTTGTATCTGTAATTAGGTCCCGATGAGAGATGCCTCCAGCCAGCACACTGTTCCAGGGCCTGGAAGGGGGGGGGGGCGCCAGCCAGTATACTGTTCCGGGGCCTCGAAAGTAAGAGGGCGCCAGCCAGTATACTGTTCCGGGGCCTGGAAAGTAAGAGGGCGCCAGCCAGTATACTGTTCCGGGGCCTGGAAAGTAAGAGGGCGCAAGCCAGTACACTGTTCCGCGGCCTGGAAAGTAAGGGGGCGCCAGCCAGTACACTGTTCCGGGGCCTGGAAAGTAAGAGGGCGCCAGCCAGTACACTGTTCCTGGGCCTGGAAAGTGGGGGGGGGGGGCACCAGCCAGTACACTGCTCCGAGGCCTGGAAAGTAAGGGGGCGCCAGCCAGTACACTATTCCGGGGCCTGGAAAGTAAGGGGCGCCAGCCAGTACAGTGTTCCTGGGTCTGGAAAGTGGGGGGGGGGCACCAGCCAGTATACTGCTCCGAGGCCTGGAAAGTAAGGGGGCGCCAGCCAGTACACTGTTCTGGGGCCTGGAAAGTGAGGGGCCGCCAGCCAGAACACTGTTCTGGGGCCTGGAAAGTGAGGGGCCGCCAGCCAGTACACTGTTCTGGGGCCTGGAAAGTAAGGGGGCGCCAGCCAGTACACTGTTCTGCGGCCTGGAAAGTAAGGGGGCGCCAGCCAGTACACTGTTCTGGGGCCTGGAAAGTAAGGGGGCGCCAGCCAGTACACTGTTCTGGGGCCTGGAATGTAAGGGGGGCGCCAACCAGTACACTGCTCCAGGACCTACAAGGTTTTCTCTATTTTAAGGGTGGCCTCAGAAGGCTTTGTGGTGGGGGGACAGGGACGTAGTGGATGAAAACAGATAAGGGAGAGAGAAGAAGTGTGTGGCAGGCAGTGCCTTTTTGCACCGACTTAAAATGTTCTCTTTGAGGCCCCATAAGTGACAATCTGCGCAGAGTACTGTAATATTTTATTACTGATACCATCAAGTTTTGTTTACCTGTTGCTCTTCAAAGATAAAAGATAAGAGTAAACTTCAAAAAGAAAGTTGGTAAGAATGGATTATTATCCCTGCACCTGGGACACATCCACAGCTGCTCTATTTTCCTCTTCAGTACCGCCTTCAGTGTACACTAACGGATGACAGCCGTTGTTTGTTCATTGACAATCTAAAGCTCTTGAAGAATCGTTCATGTCTCACCATTCCAAGTTCCACCACGAACTCCTTCATGCCAGTTCAAAGTTGGACCAGCTTCTCTTATAGCACTGATGATGTCTGCTTGACCAGCTTCTCTTACAGCACTGATGATGTCTGCTCGACCAGCTTCTCTTACAGCACTGATGATGTCTGCCTGACTAGCTTCTCTTACAGCACTGATGATGTCTGCCTGATCAGCTTCTCTTACAGCACTGATGATGTCTGCTCGACCAGCTTCTCTTACAGCACTGATGATGTCTGCTTGACCAGCTTCTCTTACAGCACTGATGATGTCAGCTTGATCCACCGCCTGCCCTTCCTCTATGACAAGAAAGTGAGAATGAGATAAACAAATCTAATTAAAACTTCCACTGACTGCACAAAATGCTGAAGTGTGAGAGTACCAAGCACCTACAGGTGCAGCATCTAATGACTGAATGACTGAACAAACAGAGACATGATTTATCCATGTAGAAATTATATTTCATGAGGTTGCCTCCCCTACATCAAGTATCAACAAATAAAACTTCACAATCACAGAATGTCTCACATTTTTAAACGACAAAATATCAAAATCTGCAAGGACATGGTAAAACACAACAATTCTTTACATTACAAAATGCACTCAGATCCTGTGTCTACCAGAGTCTGATATTTCATTTATAAATTTAAATCTTAACTATAGAAGTCATGCGCTATGAATTTTATATAAAATGTAAACCAAATTTCTAACCATGAATTTGTTAGAAAATGTATACCAATGGCTAGATTATATTTTTTATATTATGAAATATATAAAATACAGTTTATTTTTTAAAATGTGTGTAAAAACTGTGCCTAATGTCCACAAGTTTCCATGTTATCATTTGTTGCAAACAAGTTTCCGCGCTATCATTTGTTGATAACAAGTTTCTATGTTATCATTTTATACGCTGTCTGCTAAAATTATGACTTGCAACAGAAATTTGCATTCAGTACAAAATATTGTTTTTCCATATAATAGTGAAAATTTACACTTGAAAGAATTTCATAAAATTCATAATCATTCACCCATCATCCCCTTCTTCCAAGTGTTTCCAGCTATACACAACAGCCCAGCACTGAGGTAGGTTCTGACATGGTACTTGTCAATGTAAAACTTACAATGAGCGGTGCTAGTGGGAGGCCAATGAGGAAAATCATGACAGTCACATGGTCATCTTTATCACTGGACAGATAAACCATTCAGTCTCACAGCATTCACAGTCATAACAGCCATTATGTTCCCATATTATTTCCAGATTACAATGCATTAAGACAAAGGTTTCCAAACTTTTCCAGTTTGTAGACCCCTTAATAACCTGTTGTAACATTCCCCCCCCCCCACAACAAATTATCTGCTAATTAAACACCTCCAGAATGTTTGAATTTTGTGAAGTTCTGTTTCCCCGCCGACTAGTGTTGGCTATCGTGGTTTTCCACAATTCCCTGCTCCGAGTGCCGATTATAAGCTGTGATGGCGTACTTTGTCCGTGCCATCTAGTTAGCCTATCCAGCATTTTCTCTCTCTGTCTACCTCAATCTCTTCTATCTTCCCTGTTGTCACAAGTATTCTAGCTTTCCTCTCCATAGAATGTGTCCTAAGAATTTGGATTATCTTTTTCTGACTTTTGTTATTGTTTGTCTCATCTCTCCAGTCTCTCAGAACCTCCTTGTTTGATTTCTTTGCTGTCCATGGTATTCTAAGGAACCACATTTCAGTGGCTTCCAGCTGGCACTGTACTTAAAGGCTGTACTACTTTATGAAGTTACAGGCTTGTAATAAACTGAAATAAACATAAATTTTAACATCTGGACTTGCTATGCTGACACCCCCACCCCACCCTACACCCCTTCATGACCTTCTGTGAGACAGAAAGAGAGAGAGAGAGAGAGAGAGAGAGAAAGAGAGAGAGTATATGAGTATGAATGTATTTGGATGCCTGTAGCATTTAGAAAGACTTGAAGTCATTTCACCATAAATTGACTTCTTTTTTTTTTTAGAAATGAACTGAAAGCTTTCAAAACCTGAGGAGACATGAGTTTTACTTGAGAGAAGTTAGCATTTTTTAAAAATATAAATAGATTTGGGAAGTGCAATTATGTGGTCTTCACATTCACACTGGGTGGATCTGTGCCAGATGTGTGCTTTTTATATGTATTTATTTGTTGTTGTGCTTGACAAAGATGTTTTGCTGAAATATTGGGTTGCTGCTTTTTACTTCTGTTTGGTTTATGATTTCCATTTTGTCTCCTGCTGTAGTCTCCCCTGAATTTCCTCTTTACATGTACTTATAAAACTGAACCATGTGCCCCTGTAAACGTTTTCTCTCTGGTGCTAGTTTTACTACAGCCATTATAACAGTTTTTCTTTATGCCCTTTCTGATACTTTGCTGAATTAAGAGGACTCTGAAAATATACTAGCAAAAGATATGTTTCATAGGTAAAACATAAAATCAACTAACTAGTTTCATGAGAATAGACACTTTATTTTCAGAGAGAAGACAGATAAATATGTAGCACACTACTCTCGGTCCTTGCCTTCATCCTGTTGAATTGGCTCTAGTTTCCTCCTTGCATTTCTCTCTCAGGCAAGCTTCCACTAGTGAAATTCCCCATCTTTATCATTAATTTCCTTTTCAATTCTTTTTTTTTTTAGAGA